>BNST01001585.1:0-107828 GCA_019650275.1 Xylocarpus granatum | reverse complement strand
TCGTACAGTTGTCAAAGTGGAAAGATGGTTATTCTTTTCCTCGTACAAGAATGCAGAAACCATTAATTTTCTGGTTGATTATCAGTGTATGAAAGGCCTTTTGGAGAACTCCAAAGGTGAAGAACTCTCGCCCAATCTTTCCATCAACGTGTTGATGGAATCACATGTATAACAGTGCATGATCGTAGAAATCCTTTGACAATGCTTGAAGTGATTATCATTGTTTATGGGTCCTTTTGCATGGGCTTTAGGTGATGTTTGATTGACAGACACAAGTTGTTCAGCTGCACTTAGTTTTGACAAGAGAACAATTAAATGAAACATCTTTGTGGTTTGGTGCAGCCATTTTTCATGAAAATATGGATGATCATTATGGCTGATGTTGTATCTTAAACAAAGAAATGATAGATGTCCTAACTGAATATTTGCTCATGGATGGAATGCAAAGACTAGTTTTTTTGTTTTTCCTTCTAGAACCAAGTATCAATGGGTGCAATCAAGCTGTTTTTTTCTCCTATATTCACAAAGTATAAACATGCATTGAATTATTGTATCATTTGAAGTTATGATAATATGATGCGAGTCTTTGGACACAAAATTTAAGGAAATGGCTCTAATGGTCCATGGCCATTGGTCATATTACGGCTCATATCCACTTGAAAGTTCATGTATTATGCAATTACAGAAGCTTTGAACGCCCACTCTAGACATACATAAGGTAACTAGGTCCAAATACAGTTCCTCTTTTTTTTACCTTTTTTATTCTCTTGACTCTTGAATGAGCTGAAAGCATGTGGAAAGAACATAGCATTTTGAGTGGTTTTTTGCTTTGCTGTTCAAAAAAGGTACTTACTTAAATGATAATTAAGACTCATTTGATTAGTATATGGTTCTAGTTGTTTGATGAAGAGATTGTCTGAAATATGTGTGTGTGTGTGTGTGTGAAAAACCATAGTTACAGTTGATAGCCTGAATTCTCAAGTTCACTGCTTTACAACTGCCAAACCAGTATATGATCAGACTCCAAGTCGTCACTAACATATAAGTCCTGGTCTCAAAACTGATTCTGATATACTAGTGATGTCCTTTGGTGTGGTCACATGTAAACAGGAGTCTAAGTGCATTAGAAATGGTGGATTGAAATAGTAACTAAGAAATTAGTCACAATTATGCCCACATTGTGAAAACTGAAAATCAGTAATGTTCTGCAGAAAACAGGAGCAATCTCTCATATGCACTTGATCCATGCAAAATGAGGAAGAATGCTGTTTACCTTTCTTTGGTGGAAATGAAATAATTTAAGAGAAAATGATCCTTTATGCTTTTTTTGACTGCCCTCAATCCTTTTATAACAACTTAATGAATTTGAAGTTCAATAAAAACTTAGTGATGCTAAGTTAATGAATCTTTTAGTTTTTCAACCTTGATTTTGAGCAAACTACGGCTTATGGATGTTGCTTATGCTATTCGTTTCCTGTACCTTTCTTACAAAGTTGACAGTTGAATGTCACAGTGGAGCATTATTCACTTTTGCAAATGACCAACTTCATTTATGGCCGATAACAATGTATGTTTTATTGTACTTCAAGAAAGCTGTTTAGATGGTAGAGATGGCACTGACGGAGGACAAAATGATTGAGAAACTGACTGAGATCAAGCACCCGTTGCCTCCTGAAAACGTCCCAACAGCAGAAAGCATTGGTGGCTATGATGGCAGAAGTTTGTGTTGCCCTATAGTCTGACTGAAAATGTAACTTCTTAATAGATTAGATGAAATAGGATGCATATAAGTCCCCAAATTGCTAGGATAAGGTTATGTTGAACTGAGTTTGAGCATGTTGTTTATGTGTGTGCTTCTCTTTTCTTTATTGTGTCCTTTGTTCAAGGAAAAACTAACCATAGCCTCTTTTTGGCATTAAAAGATCTCTCCATTTCCAATTGGTTGGTGATTATGCTCTAAGTTATAAACATTCAGTTCTCAAAATGATGTGCACACAAGAACAAGATGTTTCTTCTTTATCTAACATCTTCCAAGCAGATCAGTGGCAACAATAAACCTGAAAAATTGGTGAATAAATGAGGGTAGGAGAAACTTAAATCTTTCATTAAGAAACTTTTTGTTCTTGTATGGCCTCAACGTATGATGCTTTAGATTCTGTATCAGTAAAATATGAACATACTCCTGGCTACTTGCTGTCAAGTGTTAAAGAGAAAAATTCCGAGACTCCATATGCTGTTTGTGTAACAACTGCTGAGTGAATTTACAGATCAGCTAGCATGCCAAAGTTCTCCTTCAGTTGTAGAAAAACTCAAGATTAACCCACTTAATGTTTTCCCTTGCATGATCTTGGGTTTAATCTCATGTTCTTAAACTTATAATCTATTTCCACCATTTGGCTTTAGTTTCAGAACTACAACCACTTCTATTGAAAAAAAATAAGAAGGGCAAAATGGCCAAAGTTTGCAATTGAGTACAGAAAACACATTGTCCATCCCTCTTATGGCAATGACACCACCCAACCCCCAAAATGTCCAAGAAGCCATAGTTGCTTTTACTAGAAGTGCTTTTTCTCTATTTAGCTCCTAATGTCTGTCCAACCTTCCTTTAATTTCACTAACAAGATTCAAAACAAAAATACCCAGAACAGATAGTAAAATTTCCAAAGACAATTGATCTTCCTCACCTACTAAAATAAAATACAAGAGCCTAACCAAAGAAGAGAAGCAGAGATGATAAAGAACTAATTTTGGAAAAGTCTAAGGTTAAAGGGGTAGGTGAAGCAGGTTGGAATAATTTCTTGTGGACCAACTGGAGTAAGCAGAAGTGGAGAAAAAATTGACAACCACAGCACCCACTTCCATTAGATTATAAGGATTCATCCTTCCTTTTTCTTGGAGGTATGCTGCGGTGGTTGGCTCCCAGTTCACAAGCACTGGTGCAAAGCAGATTGTCTAACTCTGGTTTGTCCTCTTAAATTATTTGGTAAATTTGCATGTTTTCCACTGTTTCTATCATTATTTAATGATCATAAACAATTAGGAATGTAGTAGGAAGGATCTCAGCCTTCTCTTATGTACACAACTACCCAAATGATCACTGGTCACAGGATTCAATTTCAATGGTCAAACTCAAAATAAATTTAAGAACCCACCCATTAATTTGACTTGTCTTGGAAGAAAAAAAAACAAGAGAATTTTTTTAAAAGGACCAAATTTAATATCTAATTTACCAAAATGCCCATTTGCATAATTTTTTACTAATCATCTTAAAAGTAATTAAAATTTCGTAGAAAATTTCCTCTGCTCCAAAAAGAAAAAAAAATAAACAAATTTTTGTCTTTTTTATTTTAAATGGACTCCCAAATTTTATTTATAATTAATGAATAATAACAAAATATTTCAAAGTCCTGCATATTTATACTCGTTGTTTGTTTTGTTTGGGTAGCTATGTGTAAGATATTAAGTTTTTTTATAATCATTCGTTAATTACAAAAATCTTGGGGTTTAATCAAAGTTGAGTTTCTACCCTAAATTTGGATCACATGCATTGCAATGATTTGAAAATTTCGAGTGGGCCCAAGATTTAAAATATTGAATAGACTATCAAAATTTAAAAATCATACATATTGGTCCTAACAAAAAGGTATCAAAAATAAATCTATTCTACCAACACACACGTCTTTAATTTAAAATCATTTATTATTATTCATTTAAATTTTTTAAAATTTAAAATTTATTCAAAACTTATAACTTTAGCCATGCAATAAATAAAAATTTATTTTCAGATCACAAAATGATTTAATTTTTTAAATTAAAAGTATTTTAATTTAAAATATCGATAAATTTATTTTTAAAAAATTTATAAAAATAATAATTATATTATTTATAATAAATTAAATTTGAAATATAATTATTTTTAAAAATTTGTACCCAAAATTGTAATTGTATGCAGCTTCTAGCCTTCACCAACCCCTTACCAACTCTGCTTTCCTTCCTTCCTCGTCCTTTTATTATAAACAATCCAAATTGGTCCTACCATCTTCACCCACACCTTTTCTCCTAACAAACATACCTCCAATTTACCTAATCTTAATCTTCACATCTTTCAAATGAATGCCAAAATTTAATTTTATAATTAAAATAATTTTTTTATTAATGGGAGTTAAAATTTATTAAAAATGTTAGAATAGAAATAAATAATTTTTGGTATTATTGAAAAAATATATATATAAAAAAATAATTATATTTGTTTTTAAAAAATAAGTAAAATAATATTATTATATTTTGGTAATAGGAGTATGTTAGGGTTTTGTCAATTATGATTGTGGAATGTGGGTCTTACGTGACCTAAAGATTTCACCAACCCCCGACCGGGTTGGAATCCGGTCCAAGCAGTTGAAGCCGGACTCTCACCTCCCATATAAAAACCCCTCGACTAGTGTAATTCCAACGCAGGATCATTTCCCAAATCTCCAAAGTTCGACAGAAAAAGAAAACAAGAAGAAGCTTTGCATCAATGGCCGGCAATGGACAAGAACAGCAGAGCAGACACCAGGAAGTTGGCCACAAAAGCCTTCTCCAGACAGATGCCCTCTACCAGGTAATCATCGCCCTTGTGTAAAGGTCTTTCATATTCTTTTATTCTGCTCCACCATAATTTTCTTTTTCGGCCTTGTAGTATATTCTTGAGACAAGTGTGTACCCTAGAGAGCCTGAACCAATGAAGGAACTGAGAGAGTTGACTGCCAAGCATCCATGGTTAGTTTTCTGATCTATTTGATCTTGTTTCTTTTCTGAATTATTTATGTTTGAGTTTGTGGAGTATTGATTGATCAGAGATGGTGAAACAGGAACATTATGACGACATCAGCAGATGAAGGGCAATTCCTGAACATGCTCCTGAAGTTGATCAATGCCAAGAACACCATGGAAATTGGTGTTTACACAGGCTACTCTCTCCTGGCCACAGCTCTTGCTCTTCCTGAGGATGGAAAGGTTATTATTAGTCAAAATTTAATTGATTCATCTATAATTCCAAAATCCTGATTTTGGCAGAATCTTAATAATCTTGTCTGCAGATTTTGGCCATGGATATCAACAAAGAAAACTATGAACTGGGCCTTCCTGTAATCCAGAAAGCTGGTGTTGCTCACAAGATCGACTTCAGAGAAGGCCCTGCCTTGCCTGTTCTTGACCAAATGATCCAAGATGTAAGTTTCTCCATGCCCATCAACCCCAGAAAACGAAAAACAAAAATGTTTTCATTTTCTCGATTGGCACGTGTGTTTCATTTTACATTTTATCTTTAATAATAAAATAAAATAAATAAATTAAATTAGTGGTTCCGTGTGGTGAACCTCAGGAGAAGAACCAAGGATCCTTTGACTTCATCTTCGTGGACGCTGACAAGGACAACTACCTGAACTACCACAAGCGTTTGATTGACTTGGTGAAGGTCGGGGGTTTGATCGGGTACGACAACACCCTGTGGAACGGATCTGTCGTCGCACCACCCGACGCTCCTCTCAGGAAGTACGTTAGGTACTACCGGGACTTCGTTTTGGAGCTCAACAAGGCGCTTGCTGTTGACCCCAGGATTGAAATCTGCATGCTTCCCGTCGGCGATGGAATCACTCTCTGCCGTCGGATCAAGTGAATGCCTACATGGTCACTGCATATGGTCACTGCCTATTATGATGGGGTTTTTTTAATTTTATAAAATGCAAATAATTTGTATTTTCTATTATTAATGAAGGTTTTTATATAAAATTAATGGTCAATTGCCCAATAAATATTAATAATTTTAAATTTTAAAATAAAATATTAATCTCTAAAATGAACAAATTCTATAAAAGAGATGAGACCACCAATTCAAAACTTTGGCAATTACATCTTAGAATAGAATGCAAGGAGGATAGCTTAATACTTGAAAATCACCTTACGTTAGGGCAATCATTGGTCTACAAATCCAATAGTGTGGCCCCATTGGTTGAATGTGACACATCCACCCCAGCCCACCCCCCAACTCACCCTTTTTCATATTTCTTCTAAAATGGCTAATGCAATGACACAAGACAAACACATCCAGGTTAAAAAATGTCACTTTCAAATCTGGTGAGTGTCTTAATATGGATTTTTAAAGGAAAAAACAGAAAACAAAGCAACAGGAATAGTAATTAATTCAAATGTTAAAAGTACAATACCCCATACATATATAATATATATAGATATATATATATATATATCTTATTTAATACAACTTAATCTTACTTCAAATATAATCATTAATTAAAAGCAAAATCATCATTCATACAAATGTATTTTTTTGGTGCCGATGAGTAATATTTTAAAATAAATTTACAATTTTTATCTAGAGATAATAATAAGTTTAATTATAATATATTGAATATAAGATATATTTAATTTAAAATTTTAGATTAATTATTTTAAATTTTTATTTATTTAAAATTTTACATTAATTTTTTAAAATTTTTTTATTTTAATATATATTTTAAGTATTTTTACGTTAAAAGATATAAAATACATCTTAATTAAACCTGCAACAATAATTTATGATGTCTTTAAATGGTAGTACAAATTAGGTTTTGCATGGTTGAAGTAGTAGTAGCTTTCGAATTTGATGCTTCAAGAGCTACATTTGATGACAATAATAAACCAGGAAATTGGAAATGTTGCCTTCCTTTTAAGCAAAAACCAAGTATCACAAAAAGAAAGATGTTTTAGCTTATACACACACATGCATGCGCGCGCGCGCGCACACATGTATAGTGGTTGAAAGTTGAGCGGCCACCAAGATGAGATTTAAATTGGTTAGCCATAGATCTCAATCAAATTTCAAAGCAACGGTGACATTGGGCCTAAAACTGGCGACAAGGGTTGAACCATTAGTTCATTATCAAGACATTGGCACAGTCCATACCCTAATTTTCTTCCAGCAAGGCCATGAGTGCTACTCCTCTTTAATTTGTTAGATGGACATCTCCTTCATGATCATAAATAAATCTAACCCACAAAAGAAAATGCTACCATGTTATCATATAATAAATCTCTTAGATAGGACAATCTACTCCATCAATATAATTAAAATAATAAGATTATTTAATTAATAAAATCATTTATTAATAATAAATAAAAAATTTTAAAAATTAATTTATAAAATTCTCTTTATAATTTTTTTTATTAATTTAATAATCCTATTATATTAGTTATACTAATGTTATAAAACAGTACTATTTAAGACTTTCTCTAGTCTATTCTAATATATGAAAACTAGTCTATTCTAGTACATGAAAAAGCTCATTATCAATGAAGCAACCCCAAATGCCAACATACCATGACTCTAGCACGTGAAAAGCTCATTATCTGCTAGACAAGAACATGTTATGAGCGTAACAATCCAACAAATTTATGTTATGCATTAATTTGAGAACCGTCAAACATGTTGGCAATCAATAACAAATGAATCTTAACATGATATAACTAATAAGAATGTATTCTAGACGGGTTTATGCCCAAATAATCACGGCAGAAATTCATCCATTATAAGTAACATAAGCAAAAGAAATTAATTCTAGACTTTCATATATACCATATCACTTTGCATATAAACTTAAATCTAAAATAATTATCTATATCTGCCCTCACTATATAAAACCAACAAAGTAACAACTACCATGTACTGTTAATGAACCAGCATACAGATGAAGGAACACTTAAATCGATGTCCAATGAACAAACTGTCCTTTGGTATCAAAGTTTTTCCATAGTCTCTCTTACAGTTTTAAGAGCCATACATACTACAGTGGTTGATGGTATTCTCAGGGCAATAAGAGTATATCTCAATTCATTTCATCAAAAAAAAGCCACCAATTTAGTTCCATCTTGACTGGGTTTCAATTCGTTTGAAGAGAAAACCAAATCAAACCCAAAAAAAGAAAATATCTAGCATGTGCCTATAATGGAAAACACCTAAAAATCAAGCAACCACCTTCCATCCCACCATCATCTAATACACTACCAGCCTTTCCAGGCAAGGAGTGAATCAATGTGAACATAAAAGATTAGGTCATGAAAACTTCAGCCTCTTTATCATCTTAAATGAACAGAAAACAATCCCAGAATTTGGCCGGAAATTGAAAAGGCAACATGGAAATTTATTTGGGAAGTTTTGAACCCACAAGTCAACTGGGGCTACTTTAAGGAAAAAAACACAAAGCAACAGTGATTTCTAGTTGTGTTCTATGCAAAACCACAAGGAAATTTTCAAAGAATTGTGGATTCTAAATTCAACTCATTACATAATCTACTATCTTCTCATCATACATACTTAAAATTCATGACTGTCTTTTACACACTTTCTACCATGAACAGCACCAGTTCAAATTAAATTTGCTACATAAACTATCAATAGCAAAAAATTTAGACTTAAGTTTGACTTGGTCGAAGGAAAATAGAAATCACAGCCAAAAGAATACCTTTCAATGAGAAAAAAATATGTGCATTATCAAATATGTAAGATGTAAAAACTATTTTATAACTCTGAACAGATGACAAAATCAGAGTATCCTACTCTATACCATGTACAGCCAAGAAATCAGGAAACAATGCGAAGCACTAACTCGTTTCTATGGTTCTCATTGATACAAATTATTTTAGTATAGATGGTTGAACAGTTAGTATACATGCATTAAGAAGAAACGAAAAAATTAGTTCATGTAGAAAACCATATCCATAGGCATGCAAATACAATGTTGTAAGAAATGAATGAAAAAATAGTTAATTAATGATTAACAATTAATAATCTTTGAAAGATAAAAAATGGAAAAATCAATTCAACAAAGGCCAAAAACACTAATAGCAAGACATGGCAGAAGATTTTTACAGTCATTACTAGTCCTAATTAGGACTAAACAAATGTAAAGCAAGAAAAGGTCGTAGCTTAGGTAAGGCCACTCCCGCCAAATTGTCATGCAACCATCCAATCAAATAACACCACATATTGCCACATAATATTGTATAGACATTTTATCATCATAAATATATAATATATATGTTCCAACACATAGTATCATGTGATTGGATGGTCACATGAAGTGGTTGGGTCACCCACAATTTGAGAATATCAACTTAAATCTTAGCACACACAAAATCGAGACAACCAAACTATACCTATCCAAATTAAAACTTCAAGCATACAATTCTGGAACTAGCAAAACAGTAGTTCAACCCTTCAAATTACTTTAAGTGAAGACCCCAAAATGAAGGAAAGCAACAACATGCAGACCTCAACACATGGCACATAGCAGTGGGCACTACTACTCTTCTCTTAGTTTGGTGAGAGACAAGCACCGTCCTCCATTTCAAAACTAGCTTATACAGATAGCAACAACAACAATGTCACTTGACCACCAGAAATTAAAAACTCTAAAAACAAGCCATGAATTGCAAAAGATACGGAAACAAGACAACAAAACAAACTAGATAAGCATAATACTATAAAACGATCACTGAAATCTATTCCCCACACACTCAACACCAACGTAACATCAAAATAATAAGTCCATAGGTCTAACTAAATAATAGGAATCGCATATTAAACCTCTCAAAATGCCATAATCTTCAGCGTTGATTTGTAAATAGTCACTATGGATTTTAAAACATATTCCAAAAACACCATAATCAAAAACAGATATCATCCAAACAGAATGCTCATTGAAACTAAACATGCATTAAACATCTATAATCATCCATTAATAAAACTGAACTTAAAAGTAGCACCAAAGCGACAACAAAAATAACCCATTAAACTAGCATCAATTGGCTAGTCTCAAAATACAAAAAATTCATAATAATAAAGTAAACAAACCAAAACAATAAAACGACAAGTCGTTTTCTTTTGCTTCGCTCAACGGTAGCTCTTCTGGAATCTGGCCCTGGCACCACGACCGCCAAACTTCTTGGGCTCGCACCGTCTAGGGTCCGCAACGAGCAAGGTCCTGTCGTACCTGACGAGGATGTCCTTGATCTCCTTCTTGCTCTGCTCGTCAACGAACTTCTGGTAAAACGCCACCAAGGCCTTGGCAATGCTCTGTCTGATCGCGTAGATCTGCGAGGTGTGTCCACCGCCCTTGACGCGGATCCTCATGTCGACACCAGCGAAACGGTGTCGTCCTAGTAAGAGGATGGGCTCAAAAGCCTTGAACCGCAGGATCTCAGGCTCGACCAGCTCGATCGGGCAGCCATTGATCTTGATCAAACCGCGACCGCGCTTGCAGTAGGTGACGGCCACCGCAGTCTTCTTGCGGCCGAAACATTGAACGGACTCCACTGGGGGTGCCACTGCTGTTGCGGCCATTTTCTTAGGGTTTGCCGATGGCTAAACAAAACGAGAGAAACCCGATGGCTACACAAAACGAGAGAAACCCTAAAATGACAACTCGGAGTGGAGCGAAGGACGGGGTTAAGTGAAGAATATGTATTGCATGTGTTAGGGTTTTTGCTGGATGATGGAAACGCCCTTGGGATCTTAGAAAATTACGGAATGCTTGAACGGAGCGTTTTATGGCTGGTCGGTGGAGCTCTTTGCATTTGGATCAAAATGATCGGACTCTGTTTGGGCCCTGAAAGATGTTATTTTGATCCAGATTGGAAGTAGATTGATGGGCCTATTTTCCTAAATACACCGGCTTATAAAGTTAAAAGAGTATTTAATGGGTCACAGTTGCTAAATACAGCGGCCCGAACCAAAGGAGTCGCCAGACAGCTAAAGAAATATAATTTATTAATATATCAATTATGCTAAAATAAAATATTATTATTATTATGATGGAATAATGTGGGGCCACCGAAGGATGAATTCATGTGGCGGAGAAGGAATGCGTAGAAGTGGCGGATTGCGTGGGCAAGGAATTGTGTGACCATTGAACCAGTTAAGTTGGATTGTTCTTCTTCTCTGACTCACTGGAATACGACGTTTTGATTCATACCAATAATAAAATGTTTAATGATGCATTACCTATTAGATTATATTGCCTAATCTTGCAAATTTGATAATTGATCTGTTAATTATACTAAATTGACAACTAGAACAGTCACGAATCAGACAAGTGAAGTGATTGACCATGTCTTTTGGTCAGCCGTGGCGGGCACTGGACCATGATTGATGAAGTGATTGTTTGATTTGTATTTCTCAATCAAGGAATCGTCCGCTGTCTCGTTTGAATGTTGATTAATCTACTTGTTATTATTTGTGTTAATAATAATATTGTTTTTTGTTTTTCAATTATGTGTAATTAATTCTTTCCTACTTTCACTCTGATGGGTTCCCTTCGGAAAGACTCCGACGAGGAGCCTCTAACGCCCGCCGGCCGTCTCTTCCTCCAGCCACAGATGAACACCATCATCCACTGCGTCGTCGGGTTCGAACATCCCATCGATATACCTAAATTCAAGGCGGCAGTCATGGACTCTGTCATGGTTCAGCACCCCAGATTCTGCAGCCTCATGGTGAGGGACACCCGCGGTTTCGAGCACTGGAAGAGAACCCAGATCGACGTCGAACGTCACGTCGTTGTAGTTGACGATTCAGAAGTTGTTAATGATTACTTGGCTGAGTTGGCGGTTAGCACTCCGTTGAGGGAGGATAAACCGTTATGGGAAATTCATGTTTTGGTGGCTCAAAAATGTGCTGTGGTCAGGATTCACCATGCACTAGGTGATGGGATTTCGTTGATGTCCATGTTGCTGGCGGGATGCCGGAAAGCGGGTGACGCGGAGGCGTTGCCGACGGTTGGTGTTGCTGGGAATCGGAGGGAAAGTGACGGCGGGAGAGAGGTTTTAGGGAGGTTTTTGAAGGTAATTTTGTATAGTTTGGTTTTTCTCGTTGAGTTTGTAACGAGGGCTTTGTGGGTTTGTGATCGGAAGACGACTATTAGCGGCGGCGCTGGGGTGGAGCTCTGGCCCAGAAGACTATCTACCGCCAGATTCTCGTTGGAAGACATGAAGATGGTGAAAAAATCTGTTGCTGGCGCGGTAAGCAAGTGCAGACAGTTAAAATTTATCACTCGCCATACTACGTTTAACCAAACTTCATTATGAGCTTTTGACAATGGCCATTACTGATAAAAATTCTGTTGCAACGAGGCAGACAATTAATGATGTTCTGTTTGGGGTGGTATCATCTGGATTATCAAGATACTTGGATCGCCGATCTCCGAATGGTAAGTAAATTTGGTTTCAAAACAGCTACAGTTGATACATACTAACGAATTCGAGTTCAATTTCTGTCATGCTCAGCTCTGCAAGAGGGACTTCGATTAACAGGTGCAGCCATGGTTAACCTAAGACAACAACCAGGATTGCAGGTTTCTTGCATTGCATATACATACATACATACATACATACATACATACATACATACATATATATATATATATATATATATATATATATACACGTGGGATAAATGTTGAAAGGAACTCGTCTTTTATTTACAGGGATTGTTTTAGTGACTGACTGGTTTTTGTTCAGGATTTATCCAACTTAATGAAAGGCAATCCGGGATCACGGTGGGGAAACAAATTTGGCATGCTTTTGCTGCCTGTTTATTATCACAGAGGTGGAGCTCATCCCTTAGCTTATGTGAAGAGAGCCAAGGCAATGATTGACAGAAAGAAACTCTCTCTAGAGGCTCACTTCTCGTACAAAATCGGAGATTTGATAATGTCCTGGTTTGGCGCAAAGGCGAGAACAAAATTTAATCATATTGATCATCCCGAGCAGAATTTTGCTTTTTCCCAGTTAAATTCGTTACACAATAGATGAAACTCTTGGTGGGTATGTAATTGTGTTTGTTTTGACTGTAGGTTGCTTGCATGCTTAATTACAGGATTGTTTGTAATACAAGTTTCACAATCTCGAATGTTGTTGGCCCTGGAGAGGAGATTACCCTCGCCGGCAATCCTGTGACTTACCTCAGAGCAAATACGACTAGCCTGCCCCATGTATGTGCAGCCTCCAGCTTCAGTCTTAACTTCTTTAATTTCTTGTTATTGTGATTTTGATAAGACAAATCTATTTTACATAATTTTTTTTTGCAATTTCCAAACTTTTCATGGCAAAAAACAAAAGCTTGATGGGTATTTCTGCAGGCGCTTACAATGCACATGGTGAGCTATGCTGGAAGAGCCGACATGCAAATCCTGGTAGCCAAAGATATCATCCCTGACCCAGGATTTCTTGCCAAATGCTTTGAAGATGCATTGCTTGAAATGAAAGCAGCTGCTCTAACCTCCAACAAGACACAGAATTAGGAACTTGCTTCCCAAATTATAGACAACTATTCTATCCCACCAAACGATTCATGGTGGATATGTATACAGATCACGATTGTGCAAAACCAAAAAGAAAAAAAAAGTTTATTTGCATTTAGAGAGAGAGAGAAATTCTAACCTATTATAATATTAGTTATTAATATTGTTATTATTTTCGTATTATTTTTAGCTATGATTTGCAATCCTAAACCCTGTTATCGTGAAAAAACATCATGATCCCAGCTATGGCACTCATGATCGCAGTTATGGCACTCATGATTGCAGCTCTCGTGATTGCATGGTCAGCCCAAAGCCATGGATATTTTCCCGGTGGCAAATGCTTCTCCCCTAAAATCCCAAAATCGCATGATTAGTAGCCAGTTATATCAACAAAAAGTCATAATCGCAGCCAACTTCCGGCGATGGGTATTTTTCCGGTGACCAATTACTTCTCTCCCTCAATCAATCAAGCAAATAGTAAGAAATTATCATTATTTTACATTTTATATTATATATAATAAAAGAATTTAAATATCACCGTATGTCTATCAATTTGACCCACTTTTTACCAAAATTTCAACAAAATGTGTTCTTCAAGGTGTAAAATTCCAATGTCTTACAAACAATGAATCTTTAAATTTTGTAATAAGTATAGATAATAAAAACTAACCTTTTTGACTGGTTTTGTCTTTGTGAAGAGGATGGAAGTACTCTGTCTTTTAGGCTTGGAAGTGGAGTAAAAAAATAAGATTAAACATAAGAAGAAAGAGAGTGAAAGTGATGGACAGTGACAAAAGATTCAAAAATTCTTTTTATTGAGAAAAATAGAGTCCAATATGTTAGGTTTGACTAATTTGCTAAATTTCTGGAAATCGGGGTCTCAAAAGTATTATTTTTGTAGTAAACGTCAATATGAAAGCAGCAACGAGTGGTGCTGGTTAAGCACCTTGCTGGGGCTGCAAAAGTATGAAGATTGGTTTAATGGGAGCCATGCACAGAGCTCCTTGTGCTGCTGCACTCCCTCTTCGCCATGTCAGACCTAGCGCCATTAGATGCTATTCCTCCTGTGGTAACTGTTTATATCTTTCATTACCTACTCTCTCTCTCTCTCTCTCTCTTATTATTTTTTCTCAGCTCCTGTCGTTTTCATTTTACTCAAAATGAACATATGTTTCCCATTGCATTTCCAGTTACCTCCATTAGATATGAAATTTTCGACTTTGGACTGTAGATGGTGATGGGTTTGTTTACATTCAATTGTAATTTCTTGAGCTCGTTGAAATATATGATGCATTACTGAAGCCTGGTTCTTTAGAATTGGAACCCTGTTTTATAGTTTTGATCTTAAGTTTTGGTAGTTCATCCAAATGAGACATTTATGTAAGCATAAAATACTAAAACATGCTTTAAAAACTGAAAAATTTAAATGCGGAAGCCATGGATAACCAACCTCTCGCCATTGCTTTTCTTCACGTTTTTTGAGTGTTGCCAAAGCCTTCTAAGCTCTCTAAATCCTCTCAAGATGGTGTTTAACAAGAATTTCGAGCTTAGGGACCTTTGCAAAGCAAAACACCTCCCAATTTATAGAATTCTTCCCATCAAAGAATTCTCACACTTAATGGAGGTATTATGGCTACTCAATGCTGCAGTTTCATATTTTAAATTTGAATTCAAGAGTTACAAAACATAATGGAGAGTTAAGGGCCATAATTTGGATGTTACAAATCATTTCTTAATGAATTTGATTGTTACAAATTCAAAATTTGTAACTTACATTTACTTAAATTAATCATATAAAGCATGTTTATAATCTCTGCCTTGCTTACTTTGTTGAGTTGCATGAGAGAAAAAATGAAATAGTATTATGGGTTTGTTAAAATTTTAAAAAAAAAAAAAAAAAATTATTTTTTATATTTTTATTAAAAATATATGTTATAAATTATTTTTAAAAAAAAAAAAAAAAAAAAAAAAAAAAAAAACATTAAAAACGGTGTCAAAAATGGTTAGAAAATTAGTCGGATAAGTTTTCGGGTCCATGGGTCTGAATTCGGGTCGGGTTGACCTGGCTGGAAGTTGAAGACAACCGTATGACTTGTCGGTTGTCTTTAATATATATGGATGACATGTCATACGGATTTGTCTTTAATATACACGGACGACATGTCATACGGACGGTTTCTTTAGTAGTTTGAAAAATATATTAGAATCTTTAGTATATTGAAAAATATATTAGAATGGGTTGGATGACTTGTCGGTTGTCTTTAATATATATGGATGACTTGTCATACGGATTTGTCTTTAATATGCACGGACGACATTCATTAACGGTTTTTCTTTAGTATTTGGAAATATATTAGAATGGGCTGGATTCAAACCCAGGCCCATGCATAACAAACTTTAACTACTGGGCCATGACCATATTAATGTTATTTAGACACATTTAATATTTTTTATGTGTTTTTTAATGTTAATATTAATTAAAATAAAAAAAAAAAAAAAAAAAAAGGTCCATTAGTAAATTTGTGATTTTGTATTTAAATATATTTTGTATAAATTTTTTTTTTTTTTTTTATTTATTAATAATTTAATTATTTTTTTTAATAAATTATCTGTAAACTTTAAATATTTGAATTTATGCATATTATTTATGTCATGTTATATGCATAGTTTGGATTTATTATTTTAACATGATTTTTGTGTGTTTTATGATGCAATAATATAATTTGCTGAGTTTTATGTATTTATATTTTTATAGCATACATTTTAGAGACGGTAAATAGTATAGTAGCACATACATTTAAAAAAAATTACATAAAAATTTATAAATAGATAAATGCCCTATGAAGTATTATTTGTTTAGATATTTGAGTATTTTATTTTGCTTATAATTTATATGTTTGGAAAATTCTGTCCAAGGAGGTTGGGTTTTAAGTGGGACCGCTTGTGACCCCTTCAATCTTTCCTGGGAATTGACTTACTGTGATTGTTAGCTAAATATATTGTTCTCTATTACCTGTACAATAGATATAGAAATATTTTGGATAAAATTTCTATTAGGCATATATATTTATTGAAATGTCTTAGTGATCCATAAAAAAGTTTAAAATATTAGGGAGTAGCCACAACATCTCTAAGTTAGATAAAATTTTATATTGTGTAAGGATCACATATAATTTAAGACATTAATTGTAATTGATCATATTAGATGTGATAAATTTTATCCCACGAGAATTTTTATTATGTTTATATGATTAATTAGTATAAATATTTATATTTTTTTTCTTAATTTACCTACAAGAGTTAAGAAATTAAAGATAATATAGAGTTTTTATCATTAAGATATGTGAATATATTTGAATAAAATATTTAACCCACAGGTAGTATTTTATGTCATGCGATTCATATTTTATGGCATATTTTAATTTGATAAATAATGATAATGTGTTTAAATAAACTCAATAAATTACATCATAAGTATGTAATTTTGCTGCATCACAACCTACAAATATATCTGATATCAACTTAGATGTTCCTGAACTAGTAGGAGATAATTATAAGACATGGAAAGAGAAAATTATTATTGTATTTAGGGTGGCAGGATATAGATTATGCTATACGGAAAGATGAACCATCACCTATTACTGATGCTAGCACTCCATCACAAATTAAGCTTTATGAACGTTTGGAGCGATCTAATCGTCTTAGTGTAATGTTCATAAAGACTAAAATTTCTGCTAGTATACGTGGTTCAGTTGCTCAGCATAATGATGTTCGTGCTTTGATGAAGGCTATTGATGAACAATTTGAGTCATCAGATAAAGTACTAGCCAGTACCCTTATTATGCAATTCTCTTCCATGAAACTTATCACCATCACTGGTGTGCGAGAGCACATCATGAAGATAATAGATATTGCGGCTCAATTGAAAACTCTGGACGTGACAATGTCTGAACCTTTCCTTGTGCACTCTATTTTGAATTCACTTCCTCAACCGTATGGACCCTTTAAAATTTCTTATAACACACATAAAAATAAATGGTCTATTAATGAATTGATGACCATGTTTGTTCAAGAAGAGGGAAGGTTGATTGCAAAAATGGGAGTAAATATTCAAGGTGCACATTTGGCCACAAAGGGAAGATTAAGAAGAAATGGAAAAGCAAAATACTTGTCCAAGCTGAAATAAAGAAAGAATCCAAATGGTTCTTTTGTAAGAAAAAGGGGGCAATTAACAAATAAAAAAAAGAAGAATTGTATCAAGTTTCAGCAATGGCTTGTTAAGAAAGGTATTTCTTTTTCTTTTGTAAGTTATGAATCTAATATGACTGAATTTTGTCATAACACATGGTGAATTGACTCTGGTTCTACAATCCATATTACGAATGTTTTTGCAGGTTTTGCAAAACCTAAGGAAACCAGTGGGAACTGAGCGTTTTATCTATTCTGGAAATAAGATAAGCTCAACTGTAGAGGCTATTGGGACATGCAGTTTAGTTCTCAATAGTGGTTTTGTAATGAATTTGGAAAAGACTTTTTATATTCCTAATTTTTCTAGAAACTTAATTTCTATTTCTATACTTGTACCCTATGGATATTCCTTCAACTTTTCGGATACTTTTATGAAATTTTTTATAATCAATTTTGTTGGAAGTGTACAATTGTCCTGATGGCTTTTTCATATTAATTTACAAAATAATGCTTGTTATCATACATGCATACTCATCTGGTGTTTAAAAAAAATGTTATGCAATTAAAATTCCTCTATGTTGTGGCATCGGAGATTAGGACATATCTCCGTAGAAAGAATCAAACGGTTAGTAAGTGATAAAGTACTTAGTGCTTTAGATTTTATTGATTTTGAGACTTGTGTGGACTGTATAAAGGGTAAGCTGACCAACAAGTCAAAGAAAGGTGCCAAGAGGAGTTCAGACTTATTAGAAATCATAAATACAGACATTTGTAGTATCAATATAGATTCATATAGTTATAAGTATTTTATCACTTTTATTGATGATAATTCACGATTTATGTATCTCTACTTGTTGAATACTAAGGATGAAGCATTACATGCTTTTAAAATATTCAAAACTGAAGTAGAGAAACAATGTGGTAACAAATAAAAATCGTGACATCAGATAGAGGTGGTGAATATACTATGGTAAATACATAGAAAATGGACAAGCACTTGGACTATTTGTGAGATTTCTTCAAAAGTATTGGATTGTTGCCTAATATACTATGCTTGGTTCTCCAGACCAAAATGGTGTAGCAGAAAGAAGAAATCAAACATTATTGGATATGGTACGGAGTATGCTTAATAACTCCAAACTTCCTAAGTCCTTGTGGACAGAAGCTCTTAAAACAGCTGTGTACATATTAAACTGGGTTCCAACTAAGGCTGTTTCAAAACACCATTTGAGTTATGGAAGGGATGGAAACCGAGTTTGCAACATGTACGCATTTGGGGTTGTCCTTCTTATATAAGAGTTTACAATCCACAAGAAAAGTAATTGGATCCTAGAACCATAAGTGGATATTTCGTTAGATATTCAGAAAGGGTTAAAGATACAAATTTTTATTGTCCATCATATCACATTAAGTTTGTGGAATCAAGAAATGCTAAGTTTCTTGAGAATAACTTGATCAGTGGGAGGGATCAATCCCAGAACATTGTTTCTGAGAATGATCATTCAGAACCGTCTACTTCAAGTACTAAAGTGTTTGTCATTAATAATATTCCTTCGGTACAAATGGATGTTGATCAAACAATGGTTGATATTCAACCAAATGATAATCAAATTTCACAAACTAATGATCGTCTTATGTATATCAAGTTTGTTGAACAACCGATTATGCAACATAATCCTTAGGAAAATGTTGAAACAACATTAAGAAGATCTACTAGGGTAAAAAGATCACCAATTTCTAGTATTATATTGTGTATTTACAAGAGTCAGACTATAATATTAGAGCCGTTAATGATCCGGAAACGTTTTCACAGGCCATGAGTTGTCAACAATCTAACTTATGGTATAATGCCGTGAAAGATGAGATAAATTCTATGTCAACGAATGGAGTTTGGAATCTTGTTGAGTTGCCTAAGGATTTAAATCCATAGGGTGTAAATGGATATTTAAAACCAAAAAGGATTCATTAGGCAACATTGAGAGATACAAGGCAAGACTTGTTGCCAAAGGATTTACTCAAAAAGAAGGAATCGATTACATAGAAACTTTTTCTCCTGTGTCAAAGAAAGATTCTTTTCGTGTGATTATGTCATTAGTAGCTCATTTTGATTTAGAGTTACATCAAATGGATGTGAAAACAGCATTCCTTAATGGAGATTTGGAAGAAGAGGTTTATATGAAACAACCTGAAGGATTTTCTTCAAGTGATGGTGAACATTTGGTTTGCAAACTTAAGAAATTTATATATGGATTGAAACAAGCCTCTCGAAAGTGGTATTTAAAATTTCATTAAATTATTTCTTCATTTGGTTTTAAAGAAAATATCATGGATCAATATATATACCAGAAGGTTAGTGGGAGTAAAATTTGTTTCCTTGTTCTATATGTGGATGATATACTATTTGCAACCAATAATAAAGGATTTCTACATGAGGTGAAACAATTTCTTTCTAAAAATTTTGATATGAAAGATATTGGTGAAGCATCTTATGTCATTGGCATCAAGATACATATAGAAGACAAAAGTATTTTAGGTCTATCTCAGGAAACCTATATCAAGAAAGTTTTATAAAGATTTCGGATGAAAGATTGTTCTCCAAGTGTAGCACCAATTGTTAAGGTAGATAAGTTCAATTTGAACCAATGACCTAGAAATGATCTCGAAATGGAACGAATGAACAACATTCCATACACTTCAGTTGTTGGAAGCATTATGTATGCTCAAGTCAGTACAAGACCTGACATAGCTTTCGCAGTTGGAATGTTGGGAAGATATCAGAGTAACCCAGGAATGGACCACTGGAAAGCTGCAAAGAAAGTCTTAAGGTACCTTCAATGGACCAAATATTACATGCTTATGTATAGATGAATTGACAATCTGGGAGTAGTTGGCTACTCAGATTTTGACTTCGTTGGCTGTGATGATTCAAGAAATCAACATCTGGATACATCTTTATGTTAGCTAGCGGAGTTGTATCTTGGAGAAGTGCTAAACAATCATTGATTGCTACTTCCACTATGGAAGCTGAGTTCGTTTCTTGTTTTGAGGCCACCATCTCATGAGTTTGGTTAAAGAGTTTCATATCTGGGTTTAGACTTTTGGATTCAATTTCTAAGCCATTAAGGATATATTGTGATAATTCAGCTGCTGTATTTTTTGGCTAAGAATAATAAAAGTGGGAGTCGAAGTAAACACATCGACATTAAGTACTTAGCCATTAGAGAACATATTAAGGAAAATAAAGTGGTCATTGAGCACATCAGCACTGAATTGATGATTGCAAATCCTTTAACAAAAGGCATGCCACAATCAAGGTTTAAGGATCGTGTAATACATATGGGACTTGATTCTAATATGTAAATTCATTGTTATTTATGAAACTCTGATTATTTGTTTTCTAATAAAGTGTGCACATTTATTTGAAAGAAAACAAAATTTTTTTTTTTTATAATTAATATTTTTGCTAAATTTATTTATTAAGTTAAGGTTATTATGTGGGACCAAGAATAAACAGAGGGTTTATTCATTAGATTAATACATCAAGCTTTGGCAGTAAGAAGTATCTTATATTTGTAATACATGGAAGAAAAGTTATCAATTTTAATAGTATCGCCATGTATTCATGGATGTTATTCTTGGTATGTGAATACTTTAAGTTTGCAGGGCCAAGTGGGAGAATTTAAGTTACAAATTTTGAATTTGTAACAATCAAATCATTAAGAAATGGATGTGTAACATCCAAATTATGGCTTTTAACTCTCCATTATGTTTTGTAACTCTTGAATTCAAATTAAAATATGTAACTGCAGCATTGAGTAGCTATAATACCTCCATTAAGTGTGAGAATTCTTTAATGGGAAGAATTCTATAAATTGTGAGGTGTTTTGCTTTGCAAATGTCCCTAAGCTCGAATTTCTTGTTAAACACCATCTTGAGAGGATTTAGAGAGCTTAGAAGGCTTTGGCAACACTCAAAAAACTTGAAGAAAAGCAATGACGAGATGTTGGTTATCCATGGCTTCCGCAATTTACATTTTCAGTTTTTAAAGGCATGGTTTTAGTAGTTTTATGCTTACATTTGGTCCATTTCGAGATCATTTCTAGGACATTGGTTCAAATTGAACTTATCTCCCTTAACAATTGGTGCTACACTTGGAGAACAATCTTTCATCCGAAATCTTTCTAAAACTTTCTTGATATAGGTTTCTTGAGATAGACCTAAAATACTCTTATGTCTATCTCTATGTATCTTGATGCCAATGACATGAGATGCTTCACCCATATCTTTCATATCAAAATTTTTAGAAAGAAATTGTTTCACCTCATGTAGAAATCCTTTATTATTGGTTGCAAGTAGTATATCATCCACATATAGAACAAGGAAACAAATTCATTAAGAAATGATTTGTAACATCCAAATCATTTCTTAATGAATTTGATCTGAAGTTTTGGTAGTTCATCCAAATGAGACATTTATTCTTCTTATGACAGTTTGTTAATGAAAATGCAGGCCATGTATCATTCATCAAAGATGCAGCAGCAACGAATCCTCCTGAGCATCTTGATAAGTTGCTAAAAGTGCTTCAGACTAGAGGTGGGTGATCAATTTCTTAACTTGGCACTTTAGATTTCAGTGATGTGTAACGTAATCATCATGAGTGAGTTTCTATATTGGTTGGATGGTAATTGTTATGCGAGAAATTTTCAACTATGATTTCCATCTGTAGCTTGATTCGGATTGAATATATATGGTTGTTGAGGCTTTTTGTAAAAATCCAGAGCGCATTCACTTGCAATGTACAAGCAACATGATTTTGATTCTGATAAATAATATTTTCAATGGTTAAAAAAAAATGATTAGGTAATGTTGTGATTTTTCTTACATGCTTCTTTATTTCTGCATACATATGCACAAGTAAATACATGTATCAGTTAGCATTGTACAATATCACATGATTTAAATTATTATCCATTTCCTTAATTAACGGCTTCTTTGCAAAGTTTAGACTATTCTCACTTGTGATTGTTCCAACTTCAAACATTATATGTATGAAAATGGTCCACTTTAGTTCTTTGTTATTCAGTTCTAGTGGATCATCGAGTATACTGGTTTCTCATTCTTATGAATTTTGATGGTAATGTTATAGTTTATATTATTGTTGTATACTTACTAAGAGTTATCAAGTACCCATCAAATATGTAGCAGTTATATCTTTTAAGCTTGCAGGTAGCTGTTTTCTGTTGTTTAAGCTCTCCAAATTTAGCGATTCTTGAAAATATGTTTTTAACTTTTATCAGTGCATTGACTTTCATGATGAGATATACTCATTTCTTTTTTATATATGACTGACATTACTTTATTATTCAGATAAAGATACTTCAAATTTGATCTTCTACATTCACAACGTATTTTCAATCTTCAAAATTTGGAGCACATTTCTTTTTTCTTTGTCATGTATGTTTCTGAAATATTATTGTGTTTTTTCCTTGGCTACAGGTGACAACATCGTTTCTCCAGGATCTAGGCAAGGGCTCATTCCTCTTGCTATTCCTCTTTCAGAAAATCTCCCAGGTTTGATAACCATTTGGATGTAGCATACAAGTAATGAGTAGTTTGTATGAAAAAAATTTTAAGGGGAAGTTTATAATGTAACTGTCTTATATCTGTTATTTATTGACAATAGGTGGAGTAACTGCATTGTTGCGGTGGCCAACAGCTCCTCATGGGTAAATGATTTGATTTTCACAATTTATGCTGTATGATTTCTGTTGTGACTGATAAATATAAGCTAAAGCTTTTCACGCTCAATTAATGTTCCTACAACTATTGCTAACACAGAATGGAGATGCCAGTTGTGGAAGTTCACAAGCATGGGATGTGGCTTTTAGCCAAGAATGTATTACATTAAACTGAAAGCATGCCATAATGTGTATAACTAGTTGAGCATACTTGACATTTTATTATCTGGAATCTCTGATGTTCCACTTCTTATTCTTTTTCCTCCCTCCAAGTCTGTAAAACAGAGTTGAACAAGGAATCCATTACTGAAGCTCTCTCTAAAGCACTTATATTATTTTCACAAAGACAACTTATGAATTTCCTGCTTTAGAAACACAGGTAGATATGTATATTCACCGTCTCCTGGTTGAAGAAGATGCCTACCATGTAGAAGAAAGTAATGGTGAATTATTTCGTGCATCTTCTGTGGCTGGTAAGAAACTTTATCAAAGAGGAGATTTTGCTGAATCCCATATCAAAAACCTTGACAGTTATCTCTTGAGCAAGGTATATGTATAGTTATTTGGGTTAAGATTTAATACTGCCTCTACTGGATGTGTGGTGACAGTTCATTGTTTTTCCTTCAGGTCGGTTTGTTTCCTGATGTTTTGGAGCACAAAGTGAGGAGACACTTCGAGGAAGGGATCATGTAAGATGTTCTGAGTTTTTGTCCTTGGTTTTAGATTTTTGTTCTTCTGAGGCTGCCATTGATTTATCTTTTGTCCCACTGGTACATGGAAGGTTTTGGCTTTGGTGACTGGGAAGTTTTATACAAAGAACCACCTCTTTCCTGGATTTGGACGGCCTTTTGTATTTAATGCAGAGATTTTGCAGAAGTTAGTGGAGGAAAATCTCTTAGGTGCTTTCATCTGATATGTGTAGATGCATTGCCTTTTACAGTGTCACAAGAGAACTTTTAAATCTGTCTGTAGAATGGGGCATATCTCAGAAGCTAAAGTTCTGCAAGGGTAGCTTTGAAATCACCATGGTGGGCGTTAGGCTGTGCATACCAGGCATTTGCCTTTAGTTTTTCTTTCAAATTCTATCCTTTAGTTTTCTCTTCCATGTGTGGTGATATAAGCTGTGCCTGAGCAGGAAGTTGCAGGCATTGCACAATGGGAGGATGAGCAAATTGAGTACATCATGGAGAAGGTTTCGGAAGAGGGTAGACAAGAGGATTTAAAGAAGGGAAAGGCACCTGTCCAGGTATTATTACGGCAGAGTTTGTTTGTTTAATTTGCACAGGGAACTTGAGGGAAATTCTTATACATATCAGAGTTCTAGGCATTGTACTAGTGAGTTTTCTCCCTGATTTCTCCAAGCACATTGCATTGGATGAGGCTGCATTTCTGCTGGATTTGGCTTCTATTGAAGGAAACTGGGTTGACTATCTAGAACGCATTGCTGAATGTTACAAGGAGGCTAGACTGGATGAAATTGCAAGATTTATCTTGTATACAGATTGAAAATCAAGATTAAAGAATAATGGTTGAAAAAATTATTGGTACCTCTGTTTTTGGGACTCTGAATTTCTTTGAGCTGGCTTTCAGAAAAAGAGAAAGGGAGCGCTATGGAGAAGCATTCCTTGTTCTTTTGTTAGGTATCTGCTTTAATGTTCTTGTAAACTATATAGTATGCAAAATGTAGAATTCAACAGCTTGGATTTGAGATTATAAATTAGGAAAAACCATTTTTTCAATGCTTTCCATAAAGCAAGGCATCATCCTTAGGCAACTATGAATTTGTTTAATTGGCTTTTATACATTTTTAATAGAATCTAGAGATTTATCTAAAGGTGCCAATTTTTACCAAAGAATGATTTGTGTAACATTTTAATTGTGCACAATTAAGAATGTCAAAGCTGCAACTACCAGGTGCTTTATTGGAATCAGGACAACTATCTCATCTCTTACCATCAAATGGCGTTCCAGGATTTCATTACAGGAGTTAACCCAGAAGTATCTACAAGCAACACTTGAAAGTCACCATACAACAACTCTCTACATGTCTCTCCTCTTGTAAAAAAAGTGAAATAGTCAAACCTTCACCATCTCCAATCATCAAGACAGAAAACATAAACACTTTACATCAAAAATCAAGCATGAAATTGTGGGAAATTTACTTCTCCAAGCACACGATATTGCTACTACCATAGCTGCAGGAATTTCTCCTTCAGCTTAGCTTGGCTTGTTTATCTTCTTATATTCAGACCTTGGCTAAGGATTGAGAACTCTTGCTGTTCCCCTTCTTTCTTCTCAGCAGTAGTTTCATTAGAAAACCAACTCCTCGTTTTTTACTGGGCACAATGGCCCTGGATCCAACTGCAGTATCCCTGGTTTTGTTGTTTGAAGAAATATGTGTTTCTGGAGTATGGACCAGGACATTAAGATCCTGCAAATCATTACAATCACAGGAGTGAACAAATGATGGTTTCAGCTCATCTTCAGTGCTTGGATTTGCTTTACTGTTGGGAAACTTTACAAGATCTGCTTTAATACTATCTTCAGCCAGCATCTGATCACGTAAGGAGGAGCGCTTGTTCAACTTCTTGTCATTGGTTGTACTGGTTGCAGTATTCGTGGTAGAGAAGATCTTGTCAAAAAATACTGCTTCCCTCGGTGAAGACAGTGCCCTCAGCTGTTTTCCCAGGTTTAAAATGGTTTCTTGGCACTCTGCCAACTTTACAGAAGCTGCTGTGATCTCCCATCCCTGCATAATTAAACAGTGGCATTCATGTCAATGCAGTTTCCAACAGTTGTTTTCCTTTTTCAGTTTCAAAAACGGATTACTGCTTAAAAGAGTGTGCATTTGCAAACATAAGAGGTCTTTGCATTGAAGGATAAAAAGATGAAATATTTGTAAGGTTCCTTCTGTATCTGTTTGATGTTTCAATTTATCTAGCTACACATATCAGAGGCCATGACATGTTATGAACACAAATTATGAATTCGAAGTGATCAAATTGTGCTTCAATAAACAAAGGCAGTATGATAGCAACACATAACAATGTCAATAACTTACATTCTGGGATCGCTTTCCCTCCTGATTTATGCCATACTTCGGTGTTTCCTTCTTTGCAACACTGAGTTAACATGATAAGAAAATTAGATCTTTTCTTCCATTCAATAACATATACATTAATTTACAACAATAGGAAAACCAACAAATTCAGTTTTACCTCTCTAACTGGAGTTGAAGCTCAAGACATGTTGCTTCTAGATCTTCACAACAATTATTCTTGTAGTCCAATTCCACTTCCAAAGAAGAGAACTTATGGAAGGCTTCATTCAGTTTAGCTTTGGTAACTGTAAGCTGGGTATCAAGATCTTCATTGACTGAATTTTGATTTTCAATCTGATCCTTAATACTTTCATTTGATTCTTTCAAAGTTTTCACTTCTGTTTCTAAGCTTCTAACATGTTCTTCTGTTTTGTGAAGTTGTGTCATCAGTTCCACGCTCTTATCATTTGCTGAATCCAGCCTGGCTTCTACACTCTTCAACTTATCTTTTAGTCTTCTGTTTTCCTCATGAAGTTTACCCTGAATACACTCTTTTTGGCGCAAGCATGAACATGAAGATTGCTCTGAGGGGATGTGGACTGTGTTTGATTCCAATAGTAAACCGTCTACTTCAACTGCAACTTTGTTACCACTTGGTGATTCATTCCAACCAAAATGCTTCTTTATTTTGTTCCTTGCATTTGAAGCATCTTTGGGGGCAATACAGTTGCTCATAATCCAGTCTAAAGCATGTGAGAGTTCCCCAACAAATTTAAGAAGATCAGACTTTCCCCTCAATAGATCGTTACAAGCATCCACAAACTTCTTCAAAACAGCACTTAATTCTGAAGGATTCCATTGGAAAAGATGGACAGAGTAGGGATGACTGACTGAAGATGTTATATTAACTCCTTCAATTAGTTCAATGATTTTACAGATTGAGTTACTGAGATTGGATTCACAATGTTGGCTGTTTATTCTTTTGACAATTCTACAATCTTCATCCAAGGAATGTGCAACTGGAGAGTTATTAGGAGATTTCAAAGTGATGTACCTTCCAGTATGAAGAGGGTCAGATTTTTTACGATGGTTTGAGACTGCTTCTGAATCAGCTGCAATGACGGTTGGATAATTTACATAGCCCAAAGCAATTCTTATATCCCCAAGAAGTTCATCTAGACTTCGTTTTGAAATTTGCCTTTGCTTCAACATTGCATTCAATACAACCTGAAGCCAGTCAAAATATTTTTCAGTGGCCACATCTTTTGAGTGGATCTCAGTAAGGTTGGAATCACTTCGAACAATAGGAACTAATTCCTTGCTAGTGCCATCACTAGAAGGTGCTTCCAGAGAAACTATAGCTAATTTCTCCTTCTCTGCAAAATCAGCCATTAAGCTCATGTCTGAAGCTTTACGTTCCAGTTGATTCTTGATTTTCCCATCTTTGAAATGTTCCAGCTCTGAAATTAGAGCGTTAGCCCATGAGCCGGATGAGCTAATCCCATCATCACTGCCATTATCAATTGACATTATGGAAAGGTAACTTGAAACAGGGACACACCTTGCCAGCTCCATGGATTTTTGACCTTTGCATATCTCTTTAAGCTGAGATTCAACATATGATAATCTAGAAGCTGTTCTTGAATACATCATTCTGGAAGCCTGGAGTTCAGTACTCTTCATGGTCACAATATCTTTCAGAGTTTTGTTTTCCTCTTCCATATCATGCAATTGCACTGTCAGACTGATCTTCTTACTGGATATTTCTGGAGAGCTCTCCATGGTGGCTTCTCTTGCAATCAAATCTCTACAATGATTCAACTTTCTTCTTCTCATATACATTTGATCCCTGCCCAGTATTTCAACTTCACTCTTCTTCTTTGCGGATGCAGCACAAACTGGAATCTTTTTTTGCGCCAGAAGATGCAGTCTGTGACATTCTTCTTCCAAGTGTGTGATTTTTTTCACACTCTCCAGGTGCTGTTTATGTGTTGCTTCAATAGATCGGCGGGTATATTCCATCTCCTCATTTCGAATCTCAAGCTCTTTCTCAAGAATGCGAAACTCATATTTTAAAAATGCATTTTCTTTTTCTGTTGCATCTAGTCTAGACATTAGTGTGTTGAATTCTGCTTCGGCCTGAGACTTGCGTTTACTTGCATCTTCAATTATTTTCTCTTTGACTACAAGAGCCTTAATCAGATGGCTATTCTCAGCAGCCAACTTGGCAATTCTTTCATTTGCCTCTCTTAAATTCTTTTCCAAATCCTTCTGTGCCTTTTCAAACTCATTCGATGTCTTAATGACGGCATCTTGTATCCTTTGCTCTTCTTCTCGATCAAAGTTTAAGCATTTCATGAATGCAGCATCCGAATGAGTTAATTTCTCATTTGCAGCCAGTTGAAACCTTGAAGATTCATCAAGTTCTTTTTTCACCAAAGCTGCTTCCACTTCTGGCTTCTCTTGGCCTGAAAGATAAATTTAATAATTGAATTAGCCCATAGGAAAAGTGAGAAAAGTCGAAAAAGAAGAATAATCAGATGTGGTCTGCAGAAACAATAGCATCTGAAGGAAAAATTATGCCACAAAAGAATCAAATAAATAAATCACCGGTGTTGGCTTCTTGAACTGGTTTTGCAAGTTCTCTTGCAAGCTCATCTTTAGGATGACAATCAAAGAGGACGGAAGCTAATTTCTCATTAAGATTTTTCATAGATCTATCTGGTACTGCTTTTCCCTTCGGAAATATCTATGCCAAATGCAAAGAAATAACAGAAAGTTGTCAGCCATAATTACAACCTCTCTTACGTAATAGGTTCAGCACATGTAGTGCTCACATCAATGTGCAAGTTCTTTCACACAAAAAGGAAAAATGGAAAGAAAAGAAAAACAAAGATTAAGAAGGAACCTGAGAACCCTTTCTCTAAAGGTAATTCCGGAATGAAACAAAAAAGTGAAGGGTGTAGGAGAAGTTTCATAGATGGAAATTAAGTTAGATGAACTACAGAGGATTCCATTACCTGTTCATCAATACGTTTCAAAGTAATGTCAACTTTGTCAGTTGCAACAATTGTCTTTTCTGAAGATTTTTTCCTCCAAAGCCATGCCTTCTGGTCCATGATTTTAGTTTCTGTAAAATACAGAGCAAAAATGGAAAATTTACAGTTTTAATTTACCACTTTGGGGAAGATGTTTAGTGAAACATCTATAAATGAGAAACATTCTCATCAGGCATGAAGATTTCAGATTCAATAGGAAAGTAAAACAAATGTGTAAAAGTAGACAGCTATATGTTTCATACCCTGTAAACTAAGCCCTTACTTTCAGTGGTTTCATTAGCACCATTGTGGTTTTGGGGCAAATATAAGACAATTTATGATCAATTAATACTGATTGCAATGAACTCATCAAATTCTGCAACATCAGTACACAGGAGCACCCATCACACACAAAAAATGGCAATTCAAAATCAAACTTAGAGCTGCCTTTTTATGCATTCTAAGGCAAACTGAATGTTCCTTTGTTTGCTTTTAAACAAAAAATTGATGACATAAAACCAAGAAATAAATGCAAGTAACTGCAATTTTCTCAAACACACATGGGAAAGAGCAAAGGCAGCATGTTGGGTTCTGATTTCAATGGTTAAAAAACTTTGACCACAAAAACCATTCAATTAAGATAATCGTTACATACTGTAACCGAAATTAGCTTACTAAATAATGGAATAGCACATAACACATCACTCACTCTCATGACATTACCGCGTAAAAGAGTGGATCGTGTCATTTAATGAATGGACTACAACAGCATACTAGTAAATTGCCTCTGCTTGGCAATTTAGTACAATTTACAACAGTGGTTTTTTCGTATGTTTGGTTCATCACCGTCTTGGTAAAACAATTATAATCCCACGTCTTTCCATATTATATTCTATATTTACAAGCATGACACAGGAACTAACAGCAGCTAGATGTCAGACCCCGGAAGTGTGAGGTCAAGATGCTTATTATAGCTGATGAAAGACTCTCATCTCTGTAATATAAGCCATAATCAGCTGGATTTTAGCTTCAAAAGCATCAACAGGAGTAATTCCAACTGATCACTCTCATCTCTGTAATATAAGCCATAATCAGCTGGATTTTAGCTTCAAAAGCGTCAACAGGAGTAATTCCAACTGATCAACAAGCAGCATCTGTGTACTTATCACTTAACATATCAAAACTCTGCCACATCAATGATCTTAAAGTTGTAAGATATAACAAGAGTAAAAGAACACTTTATCAGAAGGTTATAGCTAAACACTGAAAGCGATGTGACAGCCACACTAACATAATAACAAACACTGAATGGTCTAACAGTTTGCTACATGAATGATCTTAAATGTAAAACCCTTATGCCAAATTACTCAAACTAGACAACGTAAAGACAGTCATGCTTCAAATCATAACAAAAAATTATGGTGGTCTCGTGACAATTAAGACTCAACAATTTAATCATCATAACTAACAACAAATATTCACAATAATACTTATCACATCTTCCACAACTGGAAGCATAAAAGAACAAATGGAAGCTTTCATGCCATTACACAAAAGTCCAACCAAAAGAGGAATGTTTACAGTTCTGACCTTCAATGCACTAGGGTATCATGGAGTTCTAACAGACCATTGATCATCAACCACTTGTGCCAAAGCAGAGAGAAAAGATAGATAAAGAAAGAGACTTTGCAGCAGGACGTAGGTTTTAAAAAACTGCAGTGAAGGGTTGAAATGAAGGTGAAAGCAAGCAAAAGAAGAAAGCCCACAAGAAAATCATGCAATGCAATGCAATGCAGGGACAAGCTTACATTGGATGCTATTACTATTCCACCGACAGATCATTAATTGCTGCTAATGATAAGAGTATGAGAAATCCATGAGAGAGACAGAATAATTCGGTCACCAACCCAAATGGGCAAAAAGCAAAAGTGAAAAGGAAACCATGAAAGAATGGACGGCCAATTACTAGATTACAGAGTGTGATCAAATTGGACCAACCACAGAGTATTTTAAAATAAAAAAAAACTCATAAAGTAGATTGAAGGAGGGAGATTAGACTTGCATACTAAAGACAATAGCGGTGAGAAAGCAGAGACTAGCATACCAAGACATGGAGAAATTAAAAAGTTAGCGTTGCTTTAATCATAGCTAATGTCTAGAAATTCATCTTCTTTAGATTCCATTTTTAATGCATCCCTTGCTTTCTTTTGGTGTTTAGTTTGAAGTTTGTTTACACACTATCTCTTGATCTAAACGCAACGGTTATAAATACAAACTTGAATTTATGTGTAAGTAGTAGTTGTATGCAAGAATTGCATTTTAATAAGGTGACAAATAAAGTTATAATTTATTTATAAATATGATTAATTATCTATTAATAATAAAATAATCTAATTTTATTGTGATTTTCATGTAGAGGTGTTACCATACAATCATTGGAAATGACCCACTTAACCATATATTACTTATATGCTATTACACCTATAATTACGGCAAGATTATTGGCACTAATCATTGCCTAACATTCTACTCTGGGTAAACTTAATAGAATGCTGGCGTGTGTTGATAGATCCATATCTACATGAATCTGGCCGATATCTTAAAAGCCTTGCACACTGGCCAGCAACGGCGGTTCCGGGAACAACCCTGTGCTGTCCTTGTCCTTGCTTCTTCCCGTTACAAATCTGGGAATCTCCGGCTAGGCCGCAGTTGACACCAACCCCAACACAATGAGACTCAGAATCCAGGGGTAATTCGGGACCCAGATCTCAAAATTACAACCCAACCACCTCCATCTACATTTAGAGGATGGTATGATCACCATATTTCTATTCAGCCCCTCTATTTTAGATTATTTAGGTTCTCAGCTAAACAGTCCACAACATATGTCTTATTAACCTTAATTAATTTCAAGCCAAATCAAAGCAATAACAGTATCCCACCCACCACATACGTGGCAAAATAAATCATCAAATGTCATAAATCCTCAAAATCAAATCCTTGGAACTCTCAACTGTATAAAACAAAACCAAAACAGCTGCCTAATAACCTACCAAATCATTCACTTCAAGTCTTTTAATTGTATCCAGGCGAAATCTAGAATGAATTCAAGTCTAGCATTTTAATCACCGCAGCTCATAACTTAAGAAACCAAGTTATCATTCAATGACATCGAGGCCAGCTGATCAGCAGCCGCATTACCACCCTGCTGTTGCTGAGCAACATTCCTCAGAACCTCCATGGCCTCCCCGACCTTAGCTTTCAGAGCTTCTGGTGACTCGAGCAAGTGCAAAACCTCTGTCTGATCCATCTCCAAAAGCATTCCCGTAACCTTAGCTGCTGCCTCTGGCTCCAGCTGCTCCACAAGTGGGTAAAGATTCTCCCCCAGCATCTACAAAATTGGACGCAGCAAACAAAGCTTGGTTATTCAGCTGAAAAACATAATATAGCTTCATTACAGAAGTTACATACATCAGACTTCCCACGACCATTGCACTGGTGTCAGCATGACAGCTGTTCGTTTTTCTACCTCTAAACAACATTTAAGAGTCTCTAGGGAGTACTAATTATAAAACAGCAACCAGAAAGGATAACAAAGAGAACTAATCCCAATATTGTTGCCTTTAGAACTTTAGAAATAAGCAAAGCCACAAAGGACCCCTGTTAACCAAACTACTGGAGTCTATCTAGCTTTTGGCTAGCACAAATATTAAACTTTGCAACACAAGCTACCAAATTCAAAAAAATAAGTACACAAATGAAACAGAGATTAAATGCTTACCGTCCTCTGCTGTTCAGGAGAAGCATTTGCAAGGGCAGACGCCAAAGCCCCAATGGGAATTGGCTGAGAAAGAGCGGCATCACGCAGAGGGATAGCACCCACATCATATGGAACAGATATCATTCCTCCACCAACACCAGGCATGGAAACCTCAGGCATCCCACGCACAGGAGGGTAACGGTAGACACGTCCCCTTGGAACCATCTGTCATTTAAACCAGCCACCATATCAAGTTAGTATAGAATTGACACACACAAGAACATATCATAAATGGAGGAACAAGTGATAGAATTGTCAACCTGCTGCTGCATCATTGGAACATGCTGCTGGGTTTGCTGAATGGCTGCTGCCCGTCTGCCACTAGGACGCTGACCCTGCTGGCCCTGCTGAACCATTGGCATAAAGAAATTTGGCATGGGCCCTGCACCAGGTCTCATACCGGGAACAAGTTGCTGCTGATACCCAAATCCAGGCTGACAGAGGTATAGATGCATAATAAGAAACAGCACTCTTAAATGTATTTGTATGCAAAGGATAATAATACAAACCTCAATTAATCAACAGCGAAAAAATTAAAAATCTGCAACGATGCAAAGTTGACTAAAATATTTGATGAAGAGCAGAAGAAAAGGGTTACCTGATGAGGAATGATAGCAGGTGGGGCTTGACCATAAAATATTTGTTGCCCAAGACCTGGACCGCCAGGAGGGTACATTGGCATACGAGGAGCGACTGAAGGTGCTATTGCAACTGGCCGCATTTGAGAAAATTGGGCCTGCATAAACAGTAGAAAGCAATACAAAAGCACACACATGGCATCATAAGATATTATTATTAGCAGGACAAACTCACAATTGACAGAAAACCACTAATCATCACATAAAACAATTCAGGATTAAAGGGGAAAAAATCCAACATGTCTCATCTTTTACCTAAGACTGCATGTTTCAAGGTAGAATAATGTAATTACAAACATTATTATATGACAATCGTAACAGAGGCACTAACATTAAACCGCAAAACTTTGTCAATGTGCCATCAAAAGAATGCCATTCTTTGAGTTCAGTTGACTGGGGGTAATAACATCAGAGGGAACAAACCTGCAGCCTGGCTCTTCTATCTTCCTTTCTTTGAGCAAGGGCCACATACAATGGTTTGGAGACTACCATTTTGCCATTCATTTCCAGGAGCTGTCAAAATTGAGAAAGATCTATCAGATTTTGTTAATATCTTCATTAACGTGCACAAACACATCTACTTACAGCTCTGGATGCCTCATCAGGGGTCGAGAATGCAACAAACCCTGATCCTCTACTGATTCCACTTGGGTCTCGCATTACCTACTCAAATTTAAATGAAGCTTCAGCCACCAAAGTTACAAGGTTATATTATGCATGCACATCACCATTTGTGAAACAGATGCTACACACCTTGCACGAGGTGATGCTACCAAACGGAGAGAACAGCTGCTTAAGTTTGTCATCGTCTATGCTATCATCTAAATTTTTAACATACAAGTTTGCTCCCTGAAATTTGTCTGCAGCCTCCTTCATATTCTGCTCAAATCGAAGTTTTAATTCAACTTCCCTTTCAGATTTCTTCTGGGCTTTCCCAACATACCACTCCTTATCATCAAATTTACAACCACTAAGAGCCTCAACAGCTCTCGCAGCGTCATCCACATTCTCAAAGTTGACAAATCCAAAGCACTTTGATTTGCCATCCCCATCCCTCATAATCACAACACTGGTAATTGGGCCAAATTCACCAAAAGTTTTCTGCAAATCTTCTTCAGTGGTTGACTCAGAAAGATTCTTCACATACACATTGGTAAATTTGTTCTTGCTGATTTCACTGTCTCTCTCCTGCTTGCGGAGGAAGGGCCCCACATAAACTTGTTTATCATTTAGCAGCATACCATTCAATTTCTCAATAGCTTTTTGGGCTGACTCCTCACTTTCAAATTGTACAAAGCCATAGCCTTTTGACTGACCATTGAAGTCTGTAGCTACCTTGCAAGAGAGGATGTTCCCAAATGTGGAAAATGTATCATGCAATGCTTTGTGATCAATGGCCTTATCAAGGTTCTGTCAAGTTAAAGCACAACAACATACAGCAAATTATCACTTGGCTCTTCAAAAGGCAGGACTGAAACAAAAAATAAAGAAAATTTATAGGGAGCAAGAGAAATAGAAAAGGAGTAGCAAACAATTTAACATACTAATGCCAATAAAAAGATATTACTTGACTTTGATGGTTTCTTCCTCATTCATGTTTATATTAAACTCAAAATCATGGATGAACGGTGGGAATCACTCCTTTCTGAAAACAATGACTCTGGGTACACGATAAGAGAATGTGATTCAAAGTTTGTGCATAGTAAAAATACTTCAGTGCTCTTCTCACAATGTGATTACCAAAGGCGAGTAAGTGAAAATTAAAATTTCACCCAATTTTTGATAGATTAAAATCATATCCCTCTATTTTCCTTTATATTCTTCATGCAATTGTTTCTCACCAAAAGCAAATAAGTTAAAAAAAATTAAAGATATGTTTTCTTCTTTCCCCATAGTTCTTCCAACAACCAAACATTTTATAGTAGATATAGGTAATAAATAAGAGACTACTAAAATTCAAACCATAGAATTTCTCAAGTCTAACACAAGCACAAGGTATTAGACCTAATAGGGTTCTTTTGTTGCATCCAGATTAATACCAATCCAACCCATTTCATGAGTAAAATGTGACCAATAACCAACCAACAAAACTACATGTTAAACATAACTTCTCATTGCATCGAAACATATAAATGTAGATTGATCTAGCTGACATTGAACTTGATAAAAAGAAATGGTTAATCAAAAGTGAAGACAAATGAATACCTTAATAAATATATTCCCAGCCCCACTTTTGCGAAGCGTAGGGTCACGATGGGAATACATTATCCTAATGGGCTTTTCATTCAGAGGGGTGAAGTTCAGCACATCCAATGCCCTTGCAGCTGTCAACAACTCCAAGAAATGAACAATGAGATTTAAACACAATGCAGAAGATGCACACACAATCAAATTCCTTTTTATTAAAAAAATGATTAAGGTGACAGCAACTCAAGTTGGTCAAAGAACTTCCCAGGTGCCAAAGATTTATAAGGAAGTATGGGAAGTTTGAGGTTTGGTCATGCTCTGAAATCATAGTCTGGAAGTATGAAATAAATATGCTAATGCAATGGATTTGCCCTCTATATGATATTGGCAAGAAATCAATGTATTATTGTTATTTTCATGTCAAACCTATGGATTCAATTCAAAAAGGAAAAAAGATATTACAAAAGCAATAAAGGTCACTGACATTTTATTGCTTCTCATGCTTAGAAAAACTGAAAGAGACACTAGTTTTTCATTCAAACTTGTGAACCATAAGGAATTGTACATTTTGACAGCCAAATATTTTCAAACACTTGATTATCTGTGTGAAAGTCTAGAAACTTCCAGAGCAGGACCCATCAATTCTACTACACAATTAAAATTAGTAGCCTAAAACAATGCTTAAAAACTTAGGCCAGTATGAGGCTTAAAAACTCAGGCTATTAGCAACCCAGCACCATATCTACTCAAGCAGACCAGGTAAAAAAGGGAAATACAATCAAGATATGTCCCAGAAGGAGATGCGTAATGAGGCTTTGGAAAGGGGCAACAAACTGAGGATTAACTCTCAGCCACCCTTCCCGTTATTTACATCTTCTGCTTCGCTTGCAAAAGCAATTCGGCTTTGAAAATACCCCAATTCATATCAATCCAAAGAAGTTTTGGCAAAGAAAAATTTCCCGAAATTTTCCATTCAACAAGCAATAAAGAATAATGCTAAACCTTCTAATAGTTTTAGAATAAGCTCTCTCATATCACGGCTAATAAACCATGTTAATCACTTACTTAAACCACTAGTAAAATGATAGGTAAACCCAATTCTAATCAACTAATTTCCACCAAAAAGATATAAAAATTGGAAAAAAATTCAAAAACTTGCAATAAATACTACTAAAAAAATATTTAGGAAAAACAAAAAAAAACAGAATTTTACAAAGGCAAAGGGCTAACCATCCTGTGCGTTGCTGTAATTAACGTAACCATAACCGAGCGATCGTCGGGTGCTCAAGTCCCTACAAACCCGAACCGAAACCACCTGGCCAATCTGGTTAAAAAGATCGTAAAGCTGCGAATCCGTCACGTTAGTCTCTAGATCTCCAACGTAAAGCGACGTCGTCCCAAATTGACTGGCCGCACCGCCATTGACGTTCTGGCCCTGAACCTGTCCCTGCGCTTGAATCTGAGACATCTCGAAAAATAACACAAACAAGATAACAAAAATAACCCTTTTTTTCTTAAGGATTTTCTCTTTTTTTTTCCTTTTTTTTTGAGGTTTTCTCTTCCCTCTCCTCTTGTTATTCAACGCCCAAAAAAACCGTGATTAATTAAAGATAACAAACAAGAGACAGAAGCAAAGAGAACTCGAGCCAGTGTTTTCCGTTTTTCGTTTTCTGTTTTTGTTTTTGATTTTTTAGAAGGATAGAGGAAGGAGGAGAGGGAAGTGTAAGAAAGATAAGAGATTGTTGGCTGCCTCCGGCGGAAAGCGGTGGGGCGTGAGAGTAACAGAGAGAACGTGCTCTTTTTTTAAAAATGAAAATGGTAAAGAGGGCAGCTAAACTGCACTGAAAAGAAATTCTGGAGGCTTTCGACTCTTATAGCTGCTGTGAAAGTGCAAACCCTAAGATATCAAAATAACGAGATCTCCGCCGTTGGATTTGATTTGTGGGACCGAGATGACGATTTCAAACACGGTGAAACCCCGGATTAATCTGGAAGATAAGGAGTTTGCGGTTTGGTTGGTGAGACTTGGCGTTACATCACTCGCTGTAACAGCGCGTGTGCATACACTTAATCCTAGCGAGGAGAAAGTAAAATTTAATTACTCACAAATAATATCATAATTAAATTTATTTAATTTTAATATTTTAATCAAATACTAATATCGAACACATTTATAAAAAATTTATAAATTTTAAAATAAAATAAAATTAACATACAAAAATTTCACGATATTGTGGAGAAATGATCCGTGATAACTTATTTTACTTTATAAAAAATACATTTTTTATCCGACAAAAATATTTTTAACAAAAGAAAATAGAATTTAATTTAACGGAATAATTATTATAATATATACGTGTATCCTTACATCTAAAAATTATTTTAGTTTTATAACTTATAATGGTCTTTTAATATTTTTTAAATAAATAATATTTAAATTATTATTAAAAAAATAAAAATAAAAAGATGTAATGACAAAAAATAAAAGAACGGTGCATTGCTATGAATTATGATTAGAAATTCAAAAATAACGGGATAATAATTTACATTTTTAAGTAAAAAATTTTAATTATATACAAATATAACTTGTTTATTAATTATATTTATAATAAAAAATACTAATTTTGTATAATTATTAAATGAGTTAAGAACTGTAATTATGTGATTAGATTAAGTTTTTAAGTCTAATATATTTTATTAAAATAATTATAATATTAAATATAAAAACTCTTATCAATTTTAATGAAAATAAAAGAACTAAACACGAACTAAATATTGTTTATAAAACACAACAAATATTGTATTGGTTTGTTAAATAATAAATAAATTATTTATTTAATTTATACGTAATATTAATTAAATAAAATGTTGATAAATTATAATATAAATTTTTAATAAAATATTAAAACAATAATTTTAAAATAAAATAAATTAAAATTTTTGTTAGTTTTGTGTAGAAAAATAAATTTTCTTATTAATTTGTAATTTTTTTATTTAATATATAAAAAATAAAATTTAAAGAGTTATTTTTATTAATTTTGTATTAATATATTTAAAAAATTAATTCAATCATTCAATATAAATCAATTACTTATTATATTTTTATTTTAAAATTTCCCTTCAATTATGCGTTGCCAAATAATTCTGGCATTGACCAATTCGGTCAAAAGACAAAAAGGCCCAAAAAGAAAAAAGTCAAATATTCCAACCAGTAATAACCGTACATCAAGGCTCAAGTTACGTGGGTCCTACCAACAAAATTGGCGCGTGTGGGGACCTGCTAATCGGCCTCACCGACCATTTGCCGTTTTCAACTTTCCTACAGCTTCTTTCTTCCCACGCCCAAACGAACATTGACCTGCTTTCTGAGGTTTCCCCGTCCGTCTCCTGTTAATCGAATCTCGCTCTCTGTGCGACGACGTTTCTCCGTCCTCCTCTCTACGGACTATAATTGAAGAAAAAATGAGCTCGATTTCTATACCGTGTTGTCTTACGCTCGTCAGACTACACGGTGTTCCCCACCGTCAGGTTCCGTGCACGGTTGTGGCGCCTACGCGTATCTCCAAACGACGACGTTTCACTCTCTCTCGCGAGCCGGCGGCTTTTGCTCACAACGGCGTCTGGACCAGCAACTCCGTTCCTGTAAGTTACTGTTTTCGTGAATTGTTCACGTACAATCTCGTTGAAACTTTTATGACTGGTAATAAGCTCGGATATCGTGCGATGTGTTTCCAGCCGAGAAATGAGACGTATGCAGTTGGTGATTTTATGACAAAGAAACAAGATTTACATGTTGTGAAGACTACAACTACGGTTGATGAAGGTATTTGTGACGCTTGGGAGATTGTTTTAGTGTTAACCGTCTTGTTGAACTCATGTTTTGAATGATTGACTGGTTTTCGTGCGGTTGCAGCTTTGGAGGGTCTTGTGGAGAAGAGAATAACTGGTTTTCCAGTGATCGATGACGATTGGAATTTGGTAAGTTTGATTACCTTTTAATTCTCTGTTTCGTAGTGAACTTATTTATATCTTAATTGCAAGTCATGAGTTTCTTGTTGTTACAAGAATTTTTTTTCTAGTTTCTGGATTCTCTTGTCATTGATGCAATAGAGAACAGTACGGGAAGAATAATAGATTTACAACGCATGGTCAATTCTTGATATCTGAATGTGTGTGTGTGTATGCTTTGGAATTAAATGAGGCTCTTATCTTAATACCTCGAACAGTTTTCCTGTTGAAAAAGATGAGAGACTTTGGAGTGCTAATCACCTCCTAACTCTTCTGGGATCTGCACTCTTGAGCAAAATAATGGAAGTATTGTTCAAAATTCTGGAATTTTTTTCTATCCACTTGGGAACTTTAAGAAGATGCCAGTGAAGTTAACTAAAACTCGTAGGGCTTTTTATGTAGATGATAAATGGAGTTGCTGAAGCCATGCCCATTTTCTTGTTAAATGGAATCTTTTTGTGATTATATTTATTGTTGATGAAATCCCAATATTTGCTAACTATTGATGGCAAATCTTATTGTATGCTTTGATCTATATGATACATATAATGTAAGTGAACTTGTATGCTCAACTCATTGACTTTTGTTAATTTTCTCTGCAGGTTGGTGTTGTTTCAGATTATGATTTATTAGCACTCGACACAATATCAGGTAATATGAGAACTATGAGATACTAATTGGATCTTATGTTTGGTTTTGATCCAGGATGTGCTTATCTGTATTCTGCTTCCTGGTTGTTTGAATTTGTTCAGGGAAGAAACTATTGGTTAGAAATACTGTAGGAGAGGACATAGCTGCTAGTTTTACATCTTTCTCATTGACACAGCAATTCATTCAAAATTTTAGTTTGGCCCTTGGCCTTTAACTTTGGAAGAGAATTATATGCTTTGGAGAATGTGAATGTTCATTGATACATTTACAGATTTTATGAAGACACACACACACACAGAGACACACAGACACACTGGTGAAATTACAATGATTTTATCCTCTTCCGTCTGGCAAGGATCTTTGTTCTTAAGTCCCAAGTTTCTTTAGTAATGTCAATGTTGCACTAGGAGGTGAGGCTAGGAACTTTTCCCTGTGGAAAGTGGGGGTTGGAGGATTGTGTGCTATTGGTTGTAGTATATAGAAAAGGAAATTTTGATTAACCTTTGAAAGATAAGTGAAATTTCTGAAAACTCAGTCTCAAGTAGTTCACCTTGTGATTTTGACAACTCTAAGTCTGCTGAGTCTTGAGTAAAAAGTCATTTATGAAAAATAGGGATCACAAAATACAACCAAAATTTATAAACTAAAAGGAACAAAAAATTTAAACATACTGTGTACCAAAAATGGTATCTGTTTTTTAAAATTTCAAAAGCATAAGGAAAAATTTTAGGGGACAACTTTCATGATTTGAGTATTGCAACAACATTCAATAAATTTTGTTATATATGATGAGCATGATGATAGAAGCTTTGGGCAGGATGGGCTCCTAGCCTACTCTCTCTCACTTTGTCTCTGGATTTACACATAATGTGTTTTAGTTTAATTTAGTGCTTCTCATTAGATATTGATGTGGTTCATGGTGCCCTGATACTGCTTATGCTCATATGTGATTTACTAGCTCTTGAAGATTTTCATATTGGTATTCCATTTGGATCCCCTTGAAATTTTCTTGTGAAACTGCTACTGATATTTCCTTTTATGGCTACCAGGTGGCAATCAAAATGACACAAACTTGTTTCCTAACGTTGATAGCTCTTGGAAAGTATGTGAGAACTTCTTTTTTAATTATAGATATCTTGTTTTTTTGGGTTTGATTGAAATTAAACTTTAGATTTTGTTATGTTTGAATATGTAAATATTATCTCGTATTTAAATTATAATCTTTCTCATCCAAGAAACCTTTTTTGCTGCTATAAATGTTGCAGCATATAGACCAACTCTGGGCATGTAAACACGTGCATTAACTTGTGCCTTTTCAGTAAGATGGTTGAAATTGTCAGAGGGGATTGACTTTAGTAAGGTATGGGTATAGGGTTGAATTAACTCACATCTAGGCATGATACTAATATCGTGCTAACACCAAATTACTGTGTTGATACTTTATCAGCACGTCACATTAGATGGTATCTGCAGGATTAAAAGTAGACTGAAAGTTGTATTATAGTATTATTATACCAAAAACAGTATTTATATGACATCGATGTTGTTGAAACAAAATATGGTTAAATTGGAACATAGGCTAATCAGATCATTAAATCATGAATATTAGGGCTGGAACCTTGGTGGATTAAGCAGGTCAACAGCAATATTCTCATTACTTTATTTCCAGTTCATGTTGTATAACCTACATGGTTAGTTTGGGTTTCCTAAGGCAATTCTGCTCCTTTAAAGGAGCAGTCATGTTATGAATCAACCAAAGGCTTGATGTACAACTGAAGTTGTGATTCCAAGTGTCACAGGTTTTATGAAACTCCAGTTGCTAGGGTCCTAGTGCTTTCAGTTGAGGTGAACAATTTTATTTTAGATTTATGTTGAACCAGTTATCTAGTTATAGCTAGAACTATCTTATTGTGCCTTTGCACACTCGCGCTCTCATTTGTTTTCTGTTTTCTTTTGTGTGAGTGTGTGTTGCCAGTCCTAATGTAAATGGGCTCCTTGCTATGAATTATGTGGAAAATGGCTCAGAACTGGTGCCTTTTCTGATTTGGGTGCTTGTGGCAGACATTTAACGAGATACAGAGGCTGCTTAGTAAGACTAATGGCAAAGTTGTTGGCGACTTGATGACACCTGCTCCATTAGTTGTTCACGAAGACACCAACTTAGAAGATGCTGCTAGGTAGTGGATTAATCTGCTTTTCAAAAATCATTTTGTTGTTAAATGAAATATTCACAAACAGTTCACTTATAAACATTCTAAATTCTTATATTTAAATGTCTAAATAATTAGCATTTACTTTCAATTATTGGGGGAAAAGAGTGTTAGTAACAAGCATATTCCAAAGAGTGCATTTTCCTCACCTCTCTTGAAGCTTTTCAAGGAATGGAACTGAATGTTAAATTCCTTATTTTCAAAATTATGGCACTGAACATTGTTTAGAATATCACATTCTGTATTAACTGATGCACTTTCATGCTTCTTATGTCATACAATCCTCTTTTGCCTGAAAAGGGTGAATATGTTGAATGTGCTAAATACAGATTTTTAATGTCAGGTTGTTGCTTGAGACAAAATACCATAGACTGCCGGTAGTAGATGGTGATGGCAAGCTGGTAAGAATTTTGACTTCAATATCTGTTTGAAAATTTCATTTAGTGGAATGCTCAACAGTAGGTAGATTCTGATTGCTCGCTGTTTCATTCAACCTTGAAGGTTGGACTCATCACAAGAGGAAATGTTGTTAGTGCTGCCCTACAGATTAAACGTGCAGGTGATAGGTTAACGTAATTACAATAGTAAATACAACTCATGATATTGTATAACATTTGCTCTACCATTCTTTTAGCACCCACTGGTTATGCTATCAGGTCTGGGTAGTTAATTGGGTTGAATATAGCACAGTTAGTTGCGAGTCATCCCAGTTATGTACTTTGTCCTGGCTCAGGATTTAGAGGCAGGCAGTTTATTTATCTCTTGACCTTAGGGCATTCTTGATATTCAATGCTTTGTAGCTATTGAGAAACTGTAAAAAAACACTATATATAGGTTTCAAAAAAATTAAAAAAAACAGAGATCTGTTTCATTAGCTACGATCAGATTTCGATTCAGAGCTGTCTGTATTATAAACAACTTCTGTTCTTGTAAGTGTGCTACAAGCTTTAGAAATGTATTAAGTATTCATCATTATGATATAAGTATCATTGTTTCCACATGCTGGAGTATTTTGGTCAGCAATTTATGAGGACCTTAGGAAGCAAACTTTCCTTGTTTCACTATAGTAGTCAGGGCACAGGTAACATTGCCCATAATATAAAAGCTGTGAATTAAATTGTGTTCTGAATTCTTTGCAGTGATTGATATTAAAAAGATAACCTAATCCTTGGACATTTGTTGGTGATTTTCCTCACCTGTTAGCGGTAATATTGTTTAGTTGGGGGTTGGAAAAGACAAATAGAATCATTTTTGACCCACCACGTTCATTGCTTCTTAAAACCATGAAAGGGTCCGTTCTCTTGTCTTTGTTGTATTCCAAAACGGTACATAACCCTCTTAAAAGTTTCCAAGCTGATACCAACTTCTTTGATATCCACGGATTCACTTGATCCCGCTGATAAATTTTGCTCGAGCTTTTGCCTCTCACGGTTTAAAAGCCAGCATCATAACAACACTCCACGATGCCCTGCTAGACCAACAATTAGGCCACAGCATCTGTTTCCACACACTCGTATTACCTGCAGTGGAATTCGGTCTACCTGATGGATTCGAAAACCAACTTGCTATTAGTATTACTTCTGTTGATAAGTCTGCAAAGCTCTTCATGGTCACGATGAAGCTGCAAGATCCACTTGCGGATCTCATCCGAGAGAGCCGACCTGATTGCATAATGAGCGACGTGTTTCATCCATGGACCGCTAATGTTGCCCACAGTCCTGAAATTCCAATAATAGTCTTCCATGGCACTGGTTGTTTCTCTTTATGTGCCGAAGAGAGCGTCATTGACAGTACGCTTTCCATGACAAAAATCTATGGAGGGCCATCATTGACTAGTCTTCAAAATAGACTTATTTTTTAGGAACAATGATCCTTGTTAGTCTATACCTATAAACATAATAAATAATAAATGATTCAGAATTTATTTTAATTATTATTTTTTTATTTTTAAATTAGATAAATTAAATAAAAATCAACAAATACAAAATATACAATCAAAAGACGTAAAAAAATATTACGATGTTGAAAAAAAAACATAGAAAAATAGTACAATGTTAAAAAAAATGTAAGAGATTTATCGATTTTTCTCGTACAACTCCAAGTAAAGGCGGGAATAATCCAATTAATTTCGCTTTCATGATTTATTAGTTTAATTTGTGAAAAAGACAGCTCCCTGATTATCATGCAAGACAACTTTCATATTATTTTATGATTTATAATTTGACATTATTAATAAGATTAAAAAAAATAATAATATTGTATATGAAAAAGAATTGGGATTTAAAGTTCATAGATATATATATATTTAATTTTGATTAATAATATAATTATTTGATATATGACTAGTTACAAGTGTTTCAAGTTTATCATTTTATTAATAAATTTAAAATTAAATTATCTAATTAATAACTAAACGTAAAAAAATATTTAAACAAAAAGAAAAATGTTTTGAGTTTTGGGAGATACATGCATATTTCTAAGACTATTCATTGAATTTGAGATTTTAATTTTGAAATTTTAGTTAATTGTTTATATTTTCTATTTTAAGGTTACACCAGCCGGTTATTATACTAAAATACGATAATGCATTTTAAAATTTATTATATTTTATAATTTACGGAAGGTATTCTTAACGGTGAGTGTAAATATTTCTTTTAATAAAATTTAAATTAATAATAAATACAAATTAATAATACTCGGTATCAAGTGTGGACATTTGTTACGAGAGCAAGTATCATATTTTAAATTAAAAAAAATAAAAAAGTTAATTTATTTTACTTATAATATAATTCTTATTTTTTTTCATGTTTGTTATTTATTATAATAATTTTAATATAAATATTTAGCACTTTAGTTTTTTGATTTAAAAAATTATGATATTATATTATATATATATATATAATTACAAGATTATTTTTATAAATTTAATTTTATTAATTTAATTTAATAAAATTAACAAGACATATATCAACAACTAACGGTCAAAGATAAGAGGGAGACAGGAAGTGGTTGAGAAGAGAGGATAAGGTGACGAATGCACATACGTTTGTGTTTGGAACACCAGCGATCCTTGGAAGAATCTCAACTATTCTTCATTGCTTGGACTGTAATCCTTGTGGGCTATTTATCGCGTTCAAGTCCACATACTTGGTCATCGAAACACAGAAAGAAAAGGAGCCCTGGTCTTTATTTTCTCTTACTTTCTGTTTCTGGGCATCAACAGTCTTCGCGTATGCATAATTTTTCTTTGTGTGCTTGATAAAATTTGACTCGGAAGTGAGGATGTGCAGTGAACTTCGTCAACTTCACTTGTTCTTTTTTCCATTCATGGCTTATGGCCACATGATACCAGCTGGGGACATGGCCAAGCTGTTTGGAACTCGAGGGGTGAAGACGACTGTAATCACAACTCCTGCTAATGTGCCTTACTTCTCGAAAACATTCGAGAGAGACAATGAAATGGGTGTCTTGATTGATATGAAGATCATCAAATTTCCTTCTGTGGAGGTAGGTTTGCCCGAGGGATGGGAAAATATAGACTCAATCACTAATAGTAGGGAACTGAACATGGAATTGATTCTTAAGTTTCTCAAGGGCACAAAAATGCTGCGAGAACCTCTTGAGCTGCTCTTGCAAGAATGTAAACCAGATTGTTTGGTGGCTGATATGTTCTTTCCATGGGCCACTGATGCTGCAGCCAAATTTGGGATTCCCAGGTTGGTGTTTCATGGCACTAGTTTCTTTTCTTTGTGTACAGCAGTATACCTGACGCTTTATGAGCCACAAAAGAAAGTCTCATCAGATTCAGAACCGTTTCTTGTGCCTAATCTTCCGGGCGATATCAAGTTTACAAGAAACCAATTGCCAGATAATGTGAGATATGATGTTGAAGAAAATGATTTCACCAGGTTAACGAAAGCAATTATAGAATCAGAGATGAAGAGCTATGGCGTTGTTGTTAACAGCTTTTATGAGCTGGAGCAGGCTTACGCTGATCATTACAGTAAAGATTTGGGAAGGAGGGCATGGCACATAGGCCCCGTTTCGCTGTGCAATAGGAAGTTTGAAGAAAAAGCTTGGAGGGGAAGGCAAGCCTCCATCGATGAAAATGAGTGCTTGAAATGGCTGAACTCCAAGAAACCCAATTCTGTTATTTACATATGTTTTGGAAGCATCGCTAATTTTACTTCTACTCAACTGCTGGAGATTGCCCTGGCGCTTGAAGCACTAGGACATCAGTTCATTTGGGTAGTGAGGAAAAGCAACAATGGTGAAGAAGAAAAGAAGGATTGGTTGCCCGAAGGATTTGAGAAGAGAATGGAAGGTAGAGGAATAATCATAAGAGGATGGGCTCCCCAGCTTTTGATACTCGATCATGAAGCAATTGGTGGATTTGTGACACATTGCGGATGGAATTCAACTCTGGAAGGAGTGACCGCCGGCGTGCCTATGATCACGTGGCCAGTTTCAGCCGAGCAGTTTTACAATGAGAAGCTGGTGACTGAAGTTCTAAAGATTGGTGTTGCTGTTGATATTCAGAAATGGTCTAGAGTTGTGGGAGAATTTGTAAAGAGTGCAACCATAGAAAAGGCAGTGAAGCAAATAATGGTGGGTGACAAGGCAGAAGAAATGAGGAGCAGAGCCAAAGCATTTGGGGAAATGGCAAGGAGAGCCGTTGAAAAAGGAGGTTCATCGTACTCCGACTTGAATGCTTTAATGGAAGAACTGAGTATGGCGTCGCCACCGAAGCAAGGAAATTAAACAAGCTAGGAAAAAAAATCATGTACCCTGTTCATTCCTGTGTTTCTTTTATGAAATGAACACACCGAATGAACTTAATTTAATTAATAAAGAAAAAAAGCATGAACATCCAGAGAGTCTGATTGCTTGCCATTGGCGAATTCCAATCATGACCATAATTTACAGCAACTCATCCTCGCATGAAGGAGTCCAGCAGTTCTGTATAAATATGAAGCATGGACTCAAACCCATTTCCATGCTTTGGCTCTGTTATTTACAACAGAGCTCTACTGGGAGTATTCACTTGTCCTCAAGTTATTATTATTTTTATAATTTATTAATTAAATAATCCAAAATTAATTCTTTTGAAATATAAAAATCCTCAAGTGATGACTTGGAATGATATGCATGAGATTACATCATAATTATATTAATTAAAATCCATACCATTTAAGGAGAGATTTCTGTTCAAGCTGGTACCATTAAATTTCTTTCCATTAATAAGTAATTAAAACAAGTATCACTCAGACCCCCTAAATCTCATTTATATTAAATTCCATACCATTTAAGGAGGAGTGATTTTGGAGCTGGTACCCTTCCTTAAATTTCTCTCCATTAATAAGTGATTATGACAAATACCACTCAGCCACCCTGAATTTCGTTTATATTAAAATCCATGCCATTTAAGGAGTGATTTCTGCTCAAGCTGGTACTATTAAATTCTTTTCCATTAATAAGTAATGCAGAAACATATCACTCAGCCCCACCTAAATTTCATTTATGTTAAAATCCATACCATTTAAGGAGTGATGTTCTGTTACAATTAAATTTCTTTCCATTAACAAGTAATTAAGACAAATATCACTCAGCCCCACCTAAATTTTATTTATATTAAAATCATACCATTTAAGGAGCGATTTTCTGTTCAAGCTGGTACCATTAAATTTCTTTCCATTAACAAGTAATTAAGACAAATATCACTCAGCCCCCCATAAATTTCATTTATATTAAAATCCATAGCATTTAAGGAGTGATTTCTGTTCAAGCTGCTGCCATTAAAATTTTTTTCCATTAGTGAGTAATTCAGAAAAATATCAATCCGATCCCCCTAAATTTTATTTATATTAAAATCATACCACTTAAGGAGTGATTTTCTGTTCAAGCTGGTACCATTAAATTTCTTTCCATTAACAAGTAATTAAGACAACTGTCACTCAGCCCCCTAAATTTCATTCATAACCCCTAAAACTTTGTTCATTGCAACAATTAGCAAAAACTATAAAATTATGACAAATAGGTCTTAAAAGTTTTTTACAAATTTTTAAAATATTACAAACACACTACCCCCTATATGTGGTTGCCGAAACCCAAGACTTTCACCCCAAACTTCAAATTTTCATCATTTTCCAACAAATATTTGGCCAAAAAAACATATTTAAAACGAAAATTATAGCAAATTAAACCCAAACAAATAAAATACTCAAAAAGATAATATATATATTTCAAAATTTACAAAAGAAATAGAAGAATAGAAGAGAAGAGAATGAACAAGAGATAGAAAAGAATGAAATGTTCAAGTTTTTGGTCATGGAGATATATATATATATATATTTTTTATTTTTTTCGGTTTTTTTGGTTAATAAAAAGTTAGTTCGGTAAATTTTTATTCAATGTTTAAGTAAATATTTGAGATCAAAAGTGTAAATTTAGATGAAATTATTTTTGACTGTTAAACTGATAAACAATTTTTCTTGACAAAATTTATCGAGGGACGACGAGTAATATGTTGAAGATAACTATTTTTATATTAATATTCTTCAATACCATTTCTCCACTCATCATTCATGCGTTAAAAGTTAAATTTTTGATCTCAAAGATAAGAAGTTTGAAACTCGGGTTATAAATATAAATTAACTTAAAATTTTAACCATTTTTTTTTATCAAAAAATTATTTTTAATTTATTACATTTTGTTATTTAAAAATTGTGATATTACATTTGATTTTTTATAGATTTATTAATGTTATTACTTATTATAATATTACATAATTTTTTTAAAAGTTAAAATTTCTAATTTAATTATTTTTATTATTTATTTATAACTTTTAAAATTAAAAAAATAATAATTTGTCAGCACAGACATGAATATTCCCTAATCGCATGTTCTTGTATGCAAATCACTATTTCCATCCCTATGTATAATTAAAGGTCGATTGTTTATCTTATTATCACTTGTTTTGTCGATATTTAAGAAATTTAATTTGTATTTATATATTTTTTATTAAAATAATTTTTTAAAGAAAATATTTCTAAATTTTTTTAAAAAATAATTCTTATAATTAATGAGTTGAAATCCATGCCATTTGAGGAAAGATTTGGGTACAAAGTTGTACTATTAAATTGCTTTCCATTAATGGGTAATTAAGTAAACTATCACTCAGCCCCCCTAGATCTCATTTGTATTCACCCACCTGTTAAAATCCATACCATTTAAGGAAAGATTTCTCTTCATGGTTGTAATATTAAATGTCTTTACATTAATATGTTATTAAGAGAAATATCACTCTGACCCCCAAAATTTCATTTCTATTCATCCTTTTGTTAAAATCCATACCATTTAAGGAAAGATTTCTGTTCATGGTTGTACTATTAAATGTCTTTCCATTGATATGTTATTAAGAAAAATATCACTCAGCCTCCCTAAATTTCATTTTTATTCACCCTCCTGTTAAAAGTTTACTTCACACGTCAAAACAAACGGACAGAGATTCGAGAAAAAGAGCAAGTCTTTAATGGAAATAATGCAAAACCTTTACGTTTGAGTGTAATTATGTAAAAATCTGGGCTAGTTTACGGCATTTTTTTGAGAAAATGTTAGAACTACGGTGCTCTGTTCCAGAAGAGAGGTCAAACAGACGAACAAGGTGACGAATGCACATCCGTCTGGATTTGGAAGACCGTGATCCCCGGAAGAATCTCAAGTTTTCTTCATTGCTTCGACCGCAATCCTTGCGGTCTATTTATTGTGTCCATTTCCACGTACTTGGCCATCGAAAAAAAGGAGCCCAGCTCCTTGTTTTCTCTTACTCTCTCAGTTTCTGGTCATCAACTGTCTTCGTGTTTGCATAGTTTTTCTCTTTGTGCTTGATAAAATTTGCCTCGGAAGTATGACCAGTGAACTTCGTCAAGTACATGTGTTCTTTTTTCCATTCATGGCTCATGGACACATGATACCATGTGTGGACATGGCCAAGCTGTTTGGAACTCGAGGGGTGAAGACGACTGTCATCACAACTCCTGCCAATGCGCCTTCCTTATCGAAAGCAATTGAGAGAGACAATGAAGCGGGTGTCTTGAGTGATATGAAGATCATCAAATTTCCATCTGTGGAGTTAGGTTTGCCAGAGGGATGTGAAAATCTGGACGCAATCGCTAACAATGCGGAACCGAACGTGGAATTTATTCACAGGTTTTTCAGGGGAACAAACAAGCTGCAAGAGCCTCTTGAGCTGCTCTTACAAGAATGTAAACCACATTGTTTGGTGGCTGATGTGTTCTTTCCTTGGGCCACTGATGCTGCAGCCAAATTTGGGATTCCCAGGTTGGTGTTTCATGGTACTAGTTTCTTTGCTCTGTGTACGGCAACATGCCTGACGCTTTATGAGCCACACAAGAAAGTCTCATCAGATTCAGAACCGTTTCTGGTGCCTAATCTTCCGGGTGATATCAAGTTTACAAGAAACCAATTGCCAGATAATGTGAGATATGATGTTGAAGAAAATGATATCGCCAGGTTACCGAAAGCAATTAGAGAATCAGAGATGAAGAGCTATGGCGTTGTTGTTAACAGCTGTTATGAGCTGGAGCAGGCTTACGCTGATCATTACAGGAATGTTTTGGGAAGGAGGGCATGGCACATAGGCCCCGTTTCACTATGCAATAGGAAGTTTGAAGAAAAAGCTTCGAGGGGAAAGCAAGCCTCCATCGATGAAAATGAGTGCATGAAATGGCTGAACTCCAAGAAACCCAATTCTGTTATTTACATATGTTTTGGAAGCCTCACCAATTTTACTTCTTCTCAACTAATAGAGATTGCCCTGGCGCTTGAAGGTTCAGGGCAGCCGTTCGTTTGGGTAGTGAGGAAAAGCAAGAATGATGAAGAAGAAAAGGAAGATTGGCTGCCTGAAGGATTCGAGAGGAAAATGGAAGGCAGAGGATTAATTATAAGAGGATGGGCACCCCAGGTTTTGATCCTCGATCACGAAGCAATTGGTGGATTTGTGACACATTGCGGATGGAATTCAACTCTGGAAGGAGTGACTGCCGGGGTGCCTATGGTCACGTGGCCAGTTTCAGCCGAGCAGTTTTACAATGAGAAGCTGGTGACTGAAGTTCTAAAGATTGGTGTTGCTGTTGGTATTCAGAAATGGTCTAGGGTTGTGGGAGAATTTGTGAAGAGTGAAACCGTAGAAAAGGCAATGATGGAGATAATGGTGGGGGACAAGGCAGAAGAAATGAGGAGCAGAGCCAAAGCATTTGGGGAGATGGCAAGGAGAGCTGTTGAAAAAGGAGGTTCATCGTACTCCGATTTGAATGCTTTAATGGAAGAATTGAGTTCTACAGATCTTAATGAATCAAGTAGTTGCTAAAATTTTAGTTAATAAAAACTGTACAAGAAATCTGTAGTAGAAGAAGAAGAAGAAGAAGAGAAAAAACTATGCAATGAAACAGCGACTACTCTCGAGTCGTTTAAACAACATAATCCATGAACAAACAGCCAAGTACAGTACCATCAATATGCATCAGTGCCATCAATAGGCATCATATCTTCTCATTTTCTTGCTTGAACAGGGCTCTCTCGTTATAGTTTTAATGTCGAAAACAGAAGTCAGTTACATGACATTAACCATATTAACTTATTTCTGGCTCTTGAACATGGGATGAATGGAAGGAAGTCGAATCGATCTTTGTTCTTCACAAGTCTTACCACCTTTGAAAATGTACCTGCACCTGGCATTCCATTTTTATACGCCATTTTAGCGAAGTTGTATCACTTTTGATGTCTTCTTGGTACAGAAGAAAGCAACCTTCAGCGTCTCACGACATCGGTCACCGGATCCTCCATTTCAACTAATAAATCATTTTTCTTTTCCATTTGTCCATCTTTACAAAGCCAATGGATAATGCTGTGATGTTATATGTAATAAGGTTGTGTCAAGGCTTTCGATTGATAGATTACAGATAGATCTTTAATTTATAATAAAGAGTAAGCAACGCCATCTAATATGTTAGCTTCTTGAGTTGAGAGACCCAAAGAAGCAGAGAAGAGAAGCCATGGTATAAATGCTAATAGCTTTTACGAGCCAACTTTGTCAGATTCTCAACCATGCAAGATTGCAATATGCCTTGAAGCTTCAGAACAAGAATCCATATGGGTTGTTGGAGAAGAGAAGACTGACCCAGAAGGATGTGAAGCAATAATGGAAAGCAAAGGTGAAACAAGAATGGTGACATGACATGGCCAGTAATATATATAATTATGCATGATTTTGTTGGTTCATTCCAAAATTAACAGCTAATTAGCATGTGGATATAATCATAATCATACATTAAATCATGGAACTGGTCCAAAATCATTCCAAATATTTGGATTGCCTCTGCCATGCTCCATATTCCATGATGCTATATTTTAGGCAAGACATCAAATCATGGCGTGGTACAAATTAATTCAAAATTTTAATCATTTGTTAAACTAGATTAAGGATAAAGCACATAGTGTTTGGGAAAAGCTGCCTTTAATTGAAACAAATGGTGGGGTTATTGGTTGGTAACACACTAGCTTTTGATAAAGTTATTGTTAATTAACATGGTTGCACATTTTGGCTTAAAGAAAATGATCATTCAAATTTGCCATTGATAACCATCTTTTTAGTTTTTTATTTAGTGTATTATAAATTAATTAAGTAGAACTCCAAAGTAATGTGATTACAAATCATGTAGCTTTTAATTTCATAATTTAATGATTCTTATAAATTAGTTTAATATACTTTCTTTGTCGTCGAAGTGTTATGATTTTTAAATTAATACTATTACAAGATAAAAGTATTAGATGGTTAATATTAGTATAAAACGAATTATTCTCGCTAAATATCAATACTATTAAGTATATTTTTAATAATTCTTTCACGATATTGAACGAAACTATTACAAGATAAAAGTATTAGACGGTTAATACTAGTACAAAACGAGTTATTCATCTCTAAATTAAAAAATTGTTGGGTTTGGAGAAAGCAGTCACACTCCTCCCATCAACATTTTCAATAATTCTTGGTCACTTGTTGACAAATATAGCAACAACCTCATCTATAATAAATAAATTTAAAAAAATACCGCAAAAATCGGTATGATTGTCTCTTTGACAATGTTTACTCACTCACTTTCTTTTTATTTTCCACTCTTTTCTCTTGCATATTAATAATAATAATAATAATAATAATAATAATAATAATAAAGTGATAATCACTAGAATTAGAGGCTTTTAATAACAATTAATATATAAATTTTGGTCAATTTGATAATTTTTTTTTCAATTTAAGAATATTTAAAACTACACTAAATTCTCTTAGTTTTTTTTTAATTATTAAATTTGACAGATATTGATAGTGTTATAGTTAATAATAAATACTTAAATAATATATTAAATTTTTTAATTTATATTATAAAATATAAAATTTATTTATAAATTTTATTAAATAATAAGATATATTAATTATTATTAATTATATTACATGTCAATATTTTATTAAATTTTAAAAATTAAAAAAAGACTAAAAATATATTTTATTTACTAAATGTCTGATTAAGGCATAGCATTAAATTATATTAATGTCTCTAAAGAACATGCATATATTAGGAATGCAAGTAAAGAATGAGATGACAACGCAAATATAATAATCATTTTCTATCCTTGTTCATATCAATTACCATTTTTTTTATAATTAATGTGTAATTAAATAATATTTATTAATAAATATCATACCATTTATAGTGTTTTTATATAAATTTATATTTATGATATTCTAATAATTATATTATTATAAAACTCGTTAAATATTCGATCTATTATCGAGAAATATCGATTGAGTATCATGTCGTGTTATTTTAATCATTTTTAAATATATTATTAGATATTTTATATTAATTTTTTTAATTATTAAATTTATCATTTATATTTTAATTTTTTTATATTATGTATTTAAATATTAAATTATATAATAAGATATTATAAATAAAAGTTTCTCTATCACACATACTTTTGTCGTATTGTCAAAAAGTTTTTTATAAAATATTTTTAAAATTTTATCTTTGAAATTATGAATGTCATCTGTTTTTGAGTATTAAAGTACATGAGTTTCATGTTTGCTAGGTGTCCAAACAAAATCACAGGAACCAATAACTGTCCATTTCTTACAGTCTTTCACTCCTCGATGACTGTGTGGTTTTCTCAATTTCCTCCGTGATTCCTCCACACTTTCTTGGGAAAATTTTAAGCTATAAAGGTCAAAATCCAAACACCCACTTGCACTACTTGTCCCTTGTAATTTTCTCTCTCCTTTTCCATTTTGAAATCAAATTCTCTGTGTTTTCCCTAGAAATGAAGAGCAGCACAAACACAAAACTAATTCTTCTCCACCCTTCAATCCACAAACACAACACCCACCGCCGCTTTTATCTTCTCTTCTTCATCACTTTCTTCGCCTTAGCTTTTACTCTGACTTTCTTCACCGCCGCCGTCAATCCCTCTGTCGACGCTACCTCCTCCTCCTTGTCTACAGCCGCAGCTCTCCCTTCCTCCATCACCGCAGCCCTGCTTCACTACACTTCTAACTCTAACTCCACCATGTCCTCCGCAGAGCTTACAGCTATTGCCAACGCTCTTTCCTACTGCTCCCCCTCTTGTAATTTCCTCATTTTCGGCCTCACCCACGAGTCACTCCTCTGGAAATCGTTGAATTTCCACGGCCACACGATTTTTCTCGACGAGAACGAGTTCATGGTCCAGTCTTTCGAGAAAAATCATCCCGATATCGAGATTTACGATGTTCAGTACACAACTAAGGTCAAGGAAATGCAAGAACTGCTTTCGTTGTCGAGAAAACAAGTCGAAGACGAGTGCAGGCCTGTGCAAAATCTACTGTTTTCTGACTGCAAGCTTGGCATCAACGACTTGCCGAATCATATATACGATATTGATTGGGATTTGATTTTAGTCGACGGTCCACGTGGGTACTTCCCGGCTGCGCCGGGGAGGATGGCACCGATATTTACGGCGGCGGTAATGGCGAGGAGCAAGAAGCAGGGAGGCAATTACAAGAAAACCCACGTGTTCGTGCATGATTTTGATAGAAAAGTAGAGAGGATTTACAGCGAAGAGTTCTTGTGTGAAGAGAACTTGGTGGAGATTGTAGACCAGTTGGGGCATTTTGCGGTGGAGAAAACGGAGGAGAAAAGCAAGTTTGAGTTCTGTAGACATCGATCATCTTCATCGTTGTCCTTGCCATCATCTTCTGATGATGATATAACCATTGATGATGGTGATGATCATGATGCTTGAGCTATTGGATGTGTGATTACAACTGTACCATAATTTTTTTCTTTCTTTCTTTAATATTAGATCTGTACTTTACAGGCTTAAATTGTCTTAAACCCTAAATTAAAATTGCAAAGTAAGATGAAATTAACCAAGCTTGGCAGAGTGGATTATCCTTCAATTTTCTGTGACTTTCTCGGCAAACAAACAAGGAAAATATAAATTGACAAGGTGTCGGTTGTGACAGTTCTTTGAGATGTTTAAAGTGAAACACGCGGTAACTAAAGCACTCCCTATGTACACAACGGGAAATATTATTATATGAGATCTCGAATCTCGGAAGCTGGGATCCAATCAGCTGTACTCGTTTCCACGTCTATGATTTGTAACTCCTTCCGTTATTGGCTGAAATCGCTTTACCGTATAAGGAGGATTCCCAAAACTTTCTGGGATTGGTGACTGTGAAACTGTAACTCATAAATGACATAAATATCTGGGATAATAATATCCCAGTCTCTAATTTTTTAAGTTATCTTACATAAGGATATAATTTATCCATATATAACAAATAAGTCCTTAAATCAAATTGAATATTAATAAGATCACAGGACTAAGTATCCCATTAGTTTATCCTTTTATTAGTGATAATAACTTTGTTTAATGTAAAAAATTTTTATTAATAAAAGTATAAAATTTGATTTTTTTTAAAAAAAAATTAGAGTTTTTCGAATTATACAGACCTTAAAATATTTAAAACATCATTTGTAATAAGCTTCGCTGTTGAGGGATCTTTTTGAAACAAATGAAAACAATATGTCTTTATTTAGAAATAATAAAATACTGGGGACCGGATGTTATTAGCCTAAATTTACTTTAACGAAATATGTAATTCTGGTGGTAATTGGTTTGACCACGTGATTCACGTGAGATAGATAAGCGTACGTTTGGGACAGAGATAAGAGGGAGGGAAGGACAGCGCTGTCGGTGCATATTAATTTTGCAATGCAAGCGTTGGTTGACGATGACGGACGTTAACGGCGTCAGTTTATTTCCTGGAGATTTAAATGAAACCAGGCTGGATTCCGTTAATTGTTCTCCTCCAATTTATGGAAGCAGAGCAACATCCCATGGACATGGCCAGTAACGTTCCATGTAAGATTCAGATTTTGATAGATCATTTCAACCAACTGCTCTTACTCACCGATTTTCTATTATTCATAAAAAAATCTCAAAATTTATCGTAATAGTGTTCGGCTCGTTGCCCCGACTTAATATTCAAATATCATTTTTTTTGTAATTTTAAATATAATTAAAAATAGTTTTTTTTTGTCATTATTTAATTGTATTACATAAATAATCTTTTATTGTAGTGAATGTCTTTTTTTTGTTATATAATAAATAATTATTGATATTTATTTTTTGTATATTCAAATATTAACGCTTGATTTATTTTTTTATAAAAACAAATTTATTGACGTAAAATTCTTGAATTATCTGATCCTCGTCAATTTAAGTACTTGCAAGTTAAATGTAAATAAGAAGTGTGGTTATTTGATGAAAATCTTTCAATGTTTAAGTAAGTAGGTTTTTCTTTGCATAATTGTAATCAGAAAAACGAATAATTTAATAAAAATAATAAGAAAAAAAATACTTGTAGAGGAGTAATTTCAATAGTAAAAATATATTTTTTTTTACTTTATTTAGATTCTTAATTTACAACCTCATATTTTTTTAAAGTCTGATTCTATCGAATTTAATGAAAATGTCTTTTAGTAAAATAATAAATATAATTTTTTAAAAATTTTTATTAGACAATATCTTATTTTTAATAAATTTAGATAAATTAATTTTTTTTTATTAATATAAAATCGATAAAATTGATATAAAATATCACGTGTCGACGACTAACAATTGACTCGTAATATTTTTTCTTTATGATCATAGTACCATTATTTTATATATGTCAATTGAAGTACTTATCATTGTTGCATGAGTAAAAAGAAAATAGTGTGTTTTAAATTAAAAAAATTTATATAAAATAATGAAATATAATAATCAATACTTATGGTGCATTTAATTTGTGATAAATCAACAAATGAAATTTGAACAAGTGGTAGCGTTTTGTTTAATCACCCTTTTCAATATTTGGTGCACCATCTAAAGGACCAAAAAAAAAGAAAGAAAGGGCAAGGAGCATAAGCTTTAGACATGTGTGGTTGCCTTGCATGATCAACAACCACATCCCACAAAAGCAATTAAAAGGGAAAAGCCATGGTTGAGTTATAAGTTTGTGGCCAAAGAGAAAGAGATGTAATCAAAAGGATGTTCTAACATTACCTCCCATCAATTTCAGTTGTGGCTTGAATTGAAAAGCACTTCTCCAGTGAGTCAATGAAGAAATCTAAGCATACTTTCGGTGCCCAAACAAGAATTACAGATTGATACCAAAATATGACCTTAGCAATGCTTTTGACTGAATTCTTCTCAATGTAATACAATTTAGGACACCCATTTTTTTGTTTTTTTGGGCCCTGAGTGTTAACATGCTAATTTCTTTACTTGTGGAATGAATTATGATTTATTTGAATGTCTTACTTTAATAATTCTCTTCAATTACTGGTAAAATAAACACTGGTCAAGGTGAGTGGGGGTGTCACTCCAAACCCCTTCCCATGCCTAAGTCAATAGAGATAGTAGATAAGTTAAAGACTTTTGATTATTGTGTCAAGTAAGCAAAAATAAAGAGACATTCTCAAAAGTTTTGTTTTCATGAAAGAGATTCACTGACTATTTTACATAGATTAAAAGAAAAAAAGTTCAAAATGAAAGGAAACAGATGTCAATGTGTTTAGAAAATCCTTGCATCAATCATAGAACATTTGACATACAGCCGAGTGATAACCGGAGTCAATTGGATGATGACAATCGATGGGTGCTTTCTTTTATATTTGTTTCTGTTGATTAACATATATTTTTTTCTATAACAATCCAATAAACAGTCATCATAATAATCTATGTCTCACAAGAGCATTGTAAGCAGGCGAATTTCTCTTCGATGGAGCCCGATGATTATGGCCCCATGGAGTAACACTGCAAGGAATTATGTTAAATGATGAAGGATGTGGGCAAAACCTAGGCTGAAAGAAGAACACCACACACTCATGCAATGATCTCTGATCGGGAAGATAATGAATACAATTCCTCTGCACGTGGAGAATCCCTTTCTTGATCAGCTTCCTACACAATGGCCCTACTCTGGTGAAAAAATTATTGGACAGTGTTAAATTTACCAAATTTTCCAGCGCACACAACACTTCCGGCACCTGCCCGTACAGTTGATTTCCGGCGAGGTTAAGCTGCTCGATCTTCTGCAAGCACCCTAAGGAGAGTGGTAATGGACCGGTCAGTAGGTTGTTACTGGCATCGAAAACAGTAGCTTCTCTCAGAAACCCTAGTTCATATGGGAGACAACCTGTGAGCAAATTATTCAAGAACAAAACTTCTGTTAACGTCGAGGAAAGCTTGCCGATGCTTCTTGGTATGGACCCAGTGAATTTATTGTTGGCGAAAGTCAGATAAACTGCAGGCGTTGAACCGAGGTTTCCAGGGAGTTTTTGCATGAAATTATTGTTGTTGATGAAGAGTACATCTAGCCTTTGCATGAAAATCTGGGGAGGAACTGACCCAAAAAAGAAATTATATCGGATATCCAAAAATGATAGATTGTTCATGCCCAGAATTGCAACAGGGAAGGTACCGGAAAAGTTATTGTTACTTATGTCTAGCTCGTATAGATATGGAAGTTCTGCAAGTTTTGCAGAGATGGTGCCTGAAAAATGATTGGAGTTGGCATGGAAGAGGGCAAGGTCAGGAAGTTGATCGATGAAGCCATCAAGGGTAGGGGCAGAAAGCTGAAATCCATTGAAATCAATTGAGGCAAGAGCGATGGCAGTGCCATTGTCAGGTGGGTGATCGCAGTAAAAGCCTTTGTAGTTGCATATATCCGATCCAATCCAAGTGCTGGTAATATTGAAAGGATCTGATATGATCGTGCTCTTGAAGGTTTGAATTATGGGGTAAACGACAGCAATCCTTTGGTCTGAGAAGTTTAAAACTTTAGGTACTAATGGAACCGATGGCAAGGGCCTTGGGCAGTCACAATCATGGCACATTACACAGATGAAACATGGGAGAAAGAAGATGAAACTATAGTAATTTAAGTTCTTGAAGTGGAAAGTAGTGATGCTTTCCATTTGATATACGAGGAAGAGGAGTAATCAGAGAAGAAGAAGATGGGTATTATAATATGTTGATCTGTATTTTATATATACAGTCAGAGCTGTGCTGAGTTTTGGGATTTGGGAGCTGGGTAATTCTTAGAACGTGACTAATTTCTATAAATGATATTATAATTTGCGCCATATTAATGCATAAATAATCTTAATTTTAAACTTAGCGTGGTTGTTGAAAATTAAAATTTGTCATTCTTCAATGTGAAAACATTATAATTTCTTTGCAATTTAGGGTTTGTGGATCGGTTGTTCATGGAAATCATAATGATGAGAATCACATTTCCAAAGACAAAGATCAAATCGTTAAGAGGAAATTAAGCAAGTGCGCCAACCATTTAAGTAGTGGGAAAACCATGCGTGCATGCCGGTGTGGTGCTTTTTCAGTGCTCGTGGAATTATACATTGTAGACCTCTAAGCACGATCCCGTTTAGAACTACCAAGGCGCATGCAGAAAATGCCTTAATGGGCTTCAGCCCAATTCAGATAAAGACAAGTTGAAGGATTCTCCGACTAATGATATCTTGTCCATATCTCAGGACTAATATTAAATTCAACCCTGTCAGGATGTCCATATCTTAGGGAACGGTCTCTTAACTTGTGTTCCTGCTTTCGTCCAAGCCCGGAACCCACTAATTTAGTCTTGGTCGTTGACATGGGTGGGTTTGGTCGATCTCCAGCAGCCACAAGAATCTAAGAACAGAAGGCCTTATTTTTTACGGGGCTCGGGAATTGAAGGACATGACTATGCCAGTTGCATTCTTTTATGACCGACAAACGAAGACCGACAAATACGGATTTGTTTACAACCAGCATTTGGTAATTCAGTAACAACACAGTTGAAAAGCCTTGATCCTTTATGCTGCCTGAAATTCACTGGTTGTTTATCACTTCAGGTTACTATCGGAGACTCGATTACTGCAGGAGAAAAATAGAAATACAATTGATTTATTGGATTGTAATAAACTGGTTACACTAATTCTTCATAGACGGAGGAAAATTATGATGTATAGCACTGGCAATCATCTTGGAAGAATGCAATTTTGAGTGCATATGTAGATAAGGATCACAACCGATGCGGTATAAGAGCATCGTAAGTCTTAGGTGATGGAGCTGCAGCCATTGATTTTTTATCAGATGTCTTGGCACTGATGTTCGAACAGCCATTCTTATCACAAGGAATCAAAGTCAGCGACTTCTCGTCTGTACAGTTCCTTCGGCTGGTGAAGAAGTTACGGCACTCTTGCGATGATCTCTGAAATGGAAGATCACGAATGCAGTTCATCCTAACGTCAAGAACCTTTCTATTTATCAATTTCCTGCATTCAGCTCCAACCTGTGTAAAATAATTATTTGCTAAAGTCAATTTTGTTAGCTTTGTCAAATTGCAGACAATCTCCGGCACCGGCCCGTAAAACTGGTTTCTGGCCAAGTTCAGAATACTCATATTGGCCAAGCAACCGAACGAAAGTGGTATCGGGCCAGTTAACTGATTGGAACTCACGTCGAACACAGTGGCATTGCTCAGAAATCCTATCTCGTACGGCAAGCAACCTGTAAAGCAGTTATTCAGGAAAAGCACTTCCAGCAGGTATTTAGCTTGGCCAATGCTTTTTGGAATAGGACCGGTAAAATTGTTGTTGGCAAAAGTGAGATAAAGGGCTCGTGTCGAGCCGAGATTTTCTGGAAGATTTTGAGTGAATTTGTTGTTGTTGATGAAGAGTACGTCAAGGTCTAGGTCGAAAATTTCAGGAGGAACTGGCCCAGAAAATGTGTTGAACCTGATGTCCAAGAAGGACAAATTCTTGGCATTCAGAACTTCCATTGGGAATCCGCCGGATAAATTGTTGTTGCTGACGTCCAACTCGTATAGGAATGTAAGCTTCGATATCATTTTTGGGATTGAAAGGCCGAAATAGTTGGAGTTTGCATGGAAAACGGCCAAGTCTTCCAACATTTCAAGGAAATCAGAGAGGCTAAAGTTTTGTCCGCCGACCCTATAGCCATTTAAGTCTACTCCGGCAACTGCCCTCTTGTTTATATCAGGGCGTGTATCACAGATAATGCCCTTGTATTGGCGGCAAACATCATTGCCAACCCATGTATCTGCAATCCTTTGTGGATCACAGGTGATTCTGCTCTTGAAATTTTGAATAACGTTGTATGCCATTTCGATTCGAGTACTCTCAAAAGGGCCAACTGGACATGAGGTAGGCGGCGGCGGCGGAGTAGGGCATCCGGATACACAAGGGCCACGAGCATCCCGCAATTCATTTTCCAGAGAAGAAGGAGCATAGACACCTTCATCTATCATTATTTCCAAATTTTTCCTTCTTGTCTCTGCAGACACCACAGCATCACCAGCTATTCCATATTTCAAACATGAATGCAGAATGATACTGAAAACTAGAAATGAAGCACACAGACAATTCAAATTGGTGCCCATTTCTCCAATCCTAGAGATCAATCGATAGCAGAAAGGAATTAGGTAGCTAGATTTATAGAAATACTAGAGTATAAAACAAAACTAGTCTATGATCCAAAGACTCACGAGCATACAGGTATCGTTCATTCATAATTACTTGTACTTCGGCAGTTGCCCTTTCACTATCACTCTGAAAATATACCTTTCGGTCGGTCCTAAAATTAATTGCCGCCATCATTGCTTCAACTGCAGCTTATTGATTCTCGTAGGTTTCAAATTTTACAAGTAATAACCCTTAACCTAATCAAGTGTCAGCTTGTGGCCATGGATCTGACTTTGTAAATTAAAATTACACTGGACCAAACTCTTCAACCCAGTGGAAGGTAAGAGAAAATCTGATGCTTAAAACTACCAAACCCAATTCGAACTAATGGTTAAACAGGGCAAGCAGTAAGACAGACAAATCAATAGATAATACCATATAACTATGTACACTCATCAAATCCTGCCAGGTTTACCTCACACGCAGTATATTGCATGCCGCAGCAGTAATGCAACTTCTGAATTTTCAAATGCATGACATAGACAAACTCTTCTTTTAAGTGAAACTGTCATTCAAGTAGCATAATTGATATAATAAAATAAAAATTAATTTATCAATAATAAATTATTATAACAAAAAAAAATTATAAATTTTTTTAAATTTTTTTTATTTCTTATTAATAAATAAAATTTCTCGTACTTCATTAATTAATAATTTTTATCACATCAATTTTATTTACTATTTTTTTTCTCGAGGTATTATATACGTATGTATGTATGTATATGTATATGTATACAAAAATTTGTTACATGTTCACATGTGACGGGCTGGCTAGCAATTATTGTGGGTTTGAGAAGATTTGGAGTAACAGTCAATTCAAAAGCCAACGAACATATAAAGCTGAGTTGACATGTATCACAAGAAGCATGCATGCATCTAAATTTTCCATGGAAGACTAGCAAGAAAATCTAATTGTGGCATTCATGGGTATCATTTGTTGTGATTGTCTATATCATCACCTTTTGCCCCATCAAGAATGGAGTATTGTGGTTCAAATGTTTCTGCCCCTAGCAAAAGTTTTAATATTAATTTACATGATTTTGACAAGTTTCTAATTATATTAAAATAATTAAAATTACTTTTTATAACATTATATTTTAACCATCAAGATCATGTAAGTTAATATTAAAAGATATTTCAGTTTTTTTTTAATAGAAATTAGGGATCTATTTGATATAATGCGATAAGGTATGTGTTTTTTTTTATGAAAACATAAAGTATATGGATCCGGATGTTATTATCCCATCCAGATTAGTGGAAATGTTAAAATCCCTGGAAGAGACTTTGCAAGGTCAGCCCTTTAATGTAGTGGCTTTACTGGGAGTCCGGAAATCTTTCAAACGGAGAGAAACCGATCCTTGATGGATCAATTGGGTTCATTTTAGACCGGCGATCAGATGAATTTGATCTTTCGGCTGACCCTGTAATTGCAAATGAGATTTGTCACTTCGGATCAGGGATATGAAACTGACGAATTCTCAGGCATGTATTGATCTGAGGTTAAACCACAAGAGAAGTGATTTGGACAGGGCTTGATGTCAAGCTATTCGATAACTGAAAATTCAAATCTACCAGAAATTCATGACATAATGATCAGGATGTTTCTTGTGCTTCAAAACATAAGAACCATAGACTACCAGAAATGAATTTAATAGAGGGAGAAAGAGAAGCATTATGCAGTCATTCAATGGTGTGATTTATTGGCATTTGGTCAATCTAAAGCGTCACCAATGCAAACCTGTTCTTGGAAAATTGAAATTGGTAGGTGGGGAGAAGTTGCCAAAATCAATAATTTTGAAAAAATTGCTTCCTGGGATCCAGATGCTACTCATATGCTTTTAAATCATGTGATTTTATCTGCTTCTCTTCACGATGGATTGTTACAAGTCAATGGCATTTGAGCTCCGTGAATGGGCAGACTAAATTTAGCTTCTTTAGCTTCACATTCTCAATGTGAGAATCCCCTCTTCATTTATAAATCCAAAGCCATATCCCTAAAGGCTAAATGGATCCACAACCGAGGCAGCTTCATGTCTTTTTCCTTGCACAGATGGCTGACGAAATCCTGATCCCAACCAAAGAATTGGCCAGACTATTTGCCAGGCATGGAGCGAGGGCAACCATCATTTCGACACCCCTCAACACACTCCTTTTATCTCTGAGAAGATTAAAAAATACAGAACATTTGGCACTGAGATCAGTATTCGTGTAATAGGGTTCCCATGTACCGTGGCCGGGCTGCCGGAAGCATTTGAGAACCTAATTTCATCACCTCACCAGAAATGGCCATTAACTTTAAGAAAGCTCGCATCCTGCTTCAACAGCCTGTTCAACAGCTTCTACAACAATGCCGCCCCAATTGTCTTGTAGCTGACACAATGTTTCCTTTTGCTACAGAAGTTGCAAGCAATCTTGGAACTCCAAGGCTAGTTTCCAATGCAAGTAGTTTTGTTTCTCTTTGCGCCTTTGATAGCATAAGATGCAATAAACCTCACAGAAATGTGACAACAGGTTTGGAGCCCTTCACCATACCTGGCCTGCCAGACCAGATAAAGATGACAGAACGACAACTAACAAACTTTGTAAGAGAAGCAACAATAATGTAATTGCAAAGATTCTGGATCAAGCTCTTCAAGTGGAGCTTAAAAGCTATGGAGTCATTGTAAATAGTTTCCATGAGCTAGAACCAGCCTACGCAGAACACTAGAGGAAAGTCATGGGACGCAAGGCATGGCACGTTGGTCCAATTTCACCCTCCAACAGGCATACCGAAGATAACACACAAACAGCAATAGTCTCCATTGATGGACAAGAGTGTGTAAGATGACTAGACTCGAAGAAACCAAACTCGATTCTTTATGTATGTTTCGGAAGCGTGTGCCGCTTTTTGGCTGACCAACTGCTTGAGATTGCTAAGGGTCTTGAAGCTTCCGGACAGCACTTCCTTTGGGTTCATATGAATAGTGAAGATAAGGAAAATTGGATGCCAGAAGGATTTGAGGAGAGCATACAAGGCAAGGGATTCATAAAGAGGCGATGGTTGCGACAGGTATATATTCTTGAACATGAAGCAGTTGCAGGGTTTCTGACTCGCTGTCAATGGGGCTCAATTTTGGAGAGTGTTGCCTCTTGAGTTCCAATGGCAACGTGGCCTCCGTATGGAGAGCAGTTTTTTAGTGAAAAGCTGAATAGATGAGAAGAGAAGAGATTCATAATGAAGAGAGATGATATAGCGAAGGCAATAACTGAGTTAATGATTGGCAAAGAACTAAATAGCATGAGACGCAACGTTAAGGAGCTGGGAGATATGGCGTGGAGAGCTGTTGAAGAAAGTGGATCATCTCACTCTGATTTGAATGCTCTGTTAGGAGATCTGAAATCAAATTGTCTTTGATTACTTCAGAACTGGATCAAGTATCACCATGCCACTTTTTCCTGTTGAAGATCTCAAGATAGTGCCATATTTGAAAGTTACATACAAAGTTCATCTAGTGATGGCAGTCCCCGTCAAAAGTTTTATCCTATTTTATTCCCCGTTTCTTGTACCCTTCAATAAAAACTGCCCTTATATCATACAGAATCCATTTTCATTCCACATAAACTTCGACTCAGTAGGAACAAGATGAAGAGTTTCTCAACAAATTTGCATGAGCAAACATACAGCGGAAAGAAGTTCTCTGCAGTTGCGCATCAGAGCCCTAAAATCCGTTGGCCTCTAGATGATCAATGTCAGATCAAACAATCAACTCAGAAAAATTTGATCAGGGAGTCCCAACTTTCACAGCCAAAAAGATTAGTGACCTTTGCAAACAATGATAAGATAGAATGAAGAATCAATCAGAAGCTCAAAGCTAATCTACCGGTCACTACAAGGCTAATCAATCATGGGCTACAGAAGTTGCTTCCAAGTTTGGGAGTCCAAGGTTAATTTTTCATGGCACGGCCGAGTTTGCTCTCCGTGTCTTTCATAGTTTAAGACACTATGAACCCCACAAAAACATAGTATCTGATTTTGAATCCTTTACTGTGCTTGGTCTTCCAGACCAAATAAAGATGAAAAAACTACAGCAGGCAAATTATTTCAAAGGAGTTGACGATGAGAAAGAAAGCTGACCAATCAAGCAATTGAATCAGACATGAAAAGCTAAGGAGTTATTGTAAATAATTTCTACGAGCTAGAACCAGCTTACACAGAACACTACAGGAAGGTAATTAGATGGAGAAAGACGAGCTGCTAGAAGGATTTGAAAAAAGGATGGAAGAAAAAGGGCTTGTTAATAAAGCGATGGGCACATCAGCTGCCAACTCTTGATCATGAAGCGGTAGGGGGGGATTTCTGACTCACTGTGGATGGAACTCAATTCCGGAGAGAGTCAGCAATGGATTGCCAATAATCACATGGCCACTCCATGCAGAGCAATTCCATAATGATAAACTAGTCACAGGAATCCTGAAATCTTTAATATATTGTAATATATTTAAGTAATATTTATAGTATTATCAATTCAAATATTAATTAATTTTATTTTAAATATAAAAAAATATATTTTAAAATATCTTAAAATATAAATGATTTTACTTAAATTTAAATTCAATACAATTATTAATTATATTAATTATATTATGTTAATTATTTAGTCTGGGGACTAAAATGATATTATTAGTAAATATATCTGATGAATCTATATTTAGTAATTTACAAGGACTTGTTTGATGATTATAGCTCAACATTAATGACTTCACAAGCCAAACTCCGTGTGGTCAAAAGCTGGTTAACAATCAGAAAATTTTAAATAATAATATTTTTATTATAGAATTAAGTTAATATAATAAAATTAATTAATTATTAATTATTATTAATATTAATGTGGTGGTCAATCTTACCTAACACTATCTCAACAAACAAAACATTTTTCTAAATCAGGGTTAGATTAGATTTCAGCGCCACCCATGCATGACCTAGCGTAACGCACAGAAACTCCGATTTCAACGCAGTTTCTTTCTCCATAACCAATCACCAACGCCTTTCACTTTCACATGTTCTTCTATATAGACAGCCAGATTGTTCTTCACCCTCGTATCACTTTCAAACTCTTCTTTTTCTCTGCAACAATAATGGCGATTTTCAGGAGCATGGTTGTGTTAACGTCTGCTCTCTTGGTGATGTTCTTGGCACCATCTTTTGCCTTAGACATGTCCATTATCGGGTACGATCTGGGTCATGGCTCCATGTCGACGAACCTGACGGAATCCCAGATGAAGAAAATGTACGAAACTTGGTTGGCGAAACACGGGAAGAATTACAATGCGTTGGGGGAGAAGGAGAAGCGTTTCGAGATCTTTAAGGATAATCTGAAGTTTGTGGATGAGCATAACTCGGTTGCGAGGACGTACAAGGTGGGATTGAACAAGTTTGCGGATTTGACTAATGGGGAATTCAGAGCGATGTTTTTGGGTGCGAAAATGGAGAGGAAGAGAGATCATCGGCTTCACGGGAAGGTGAATAGCAAGAGGTATTTGTTTAAGGGGGGCGATGAGTTGCCGGAGTCTGTAGACTGGAGAGAGAAAGGTGCTGTTGTGCCTGTCAAGGATCAAGGCCAATGTGGTGAGTTTGCTATTTTCTTTTAATCCTTTTCCACTGCTTTCACTATTAAAATTGCGACGATTCCCTTTAGTCTGCCATCTATTGCTTTGGTTATTCATTCTTCAGCCATTAAAATTGGATTATTTTGAATGAAAGGGAGTTGCTGGGCATTCTCAACCATCGGTGCAGTGGAGGGAATAAACAAGATTGTAACAGGTGATTTAATCTCCTTGTCGGAGCAGGAGTTGGTCGATTGTGACAGAATATATAACCAGGGTTGCAATGGAGGTCTCATGGATTATGCCTTCGATTTCATTATCCGAAATGGTGGTATTGATACTGAAGAAGATTATCCTTACAAGGCTGCTGACAGAACCTGTGATCCCAACAGGGTTCGTGTCAAATCCTTAAATCTTCAATTAATCTTCTTCAAAGAACAACTCAAGATTTTCTGTCCTAATTATTTCCTACCGTCTCTTTGTCCTCACAGAAAAATGCTAAGGTTGTTTCCATTGATGGATACGAAGATGTTCCACAAAACGATGAGAAATCCTTGCAGAAGGCTGTGGCAAATCAGCCAGTTAGTGTTGCCATTGAAGCCGGTGGCAGGGCTTTCCAACTCTACCAATCGGTAAAGCCCTACTCTTACACTCATTTTCGTCTCCGAGTTCTGTGATTTCTGCTACATTACAGGAATAACGTTGTTGAAATTTTCCAGGGTGTTTTCACTGGACACTGTGGAACACAATTAGATCATGGAGTGGTCGTTATTGGATATGGAGCAGAAAGTGGATTGGACTACTGGATTGTGAGGAATTCATGGGGTTCGAACTGGGGAGAGAGTGGATATATCAAGATGCAACGCAATGTGAATACAGAAACCGGCAAGTGTGGCATTGCCATGGAGCCTTCATATCCCATAAAGAAGGGCAAGAACCCGCCTAATCCCGGCCCCTCACCTCCAACTCCAGTGAGTCCACCTCCCAGTCCCTCCACTGTCTGCGACGACTATTACTCCTGCCCTGAAGGAAGCACTTGCTGCTGTCTATACGAGTATGGTAACTTCTGCTTTGGTTGGGGATGCTGCCCTCTTCAATCAGCTACCTGCTGTGACGACCACTACAGTTGCTGCCCACATGATTTTCCCATTTGTGACCTTAAAGCTGGAACTTGCCAAATGGTAATTACCATTTATCACAACCTGTCTGCAACATCATTTAACATTTTCTTCTGGTTTTTGTATCTTCTTCTGATTGATGTTTTACTGAATGATTCTCAGAGTGTAAACAACCCGTTGTCAATGAAATCATTGAAGCAAATTCCCGCTAGAAGCATCAGGCCTCACCAGATGGGCATCAAGACTGCTTAAGAAGCCTGGAAATCATTTTGGGTCGAGAAGAAGAAGAACAAGCAAGGATTCAAGAAGGAAAATGCTTTGTTTGTTGAAGACCCTTCTGAAAAACCGAAGTCGATACTTTCATGGTGATTATTGTACACAAGTTTAATTAATTATTACGAATTCTCAAATGGTAAACTAGCATGTACATATTAGAAAGATTCCCTTCTAATTTTTTTTTCTATTTTTCTTTTTAAAATTTATTAAAACACAAACATTACAACAACAAAAGATTAAGAATCACCATTTCATTCTATGTTCATGTCACAAAGGTGAGATCTTGAACTTTTGACAAGTATCCAATCCATACAATTTTGATATGAATTTGAATTTTTCGGCACTTGAATTATTAATGACGTAATTAATTATATATTTTAATTCAAAAGTTTTAACGTGTAAATAAATTTTAAAACACGTAAATCTATTAATTATGCCTTTAATTATTAGAGTTGTTATCTCTTATTATCTTATCCGAAGTCAATAAATTTTTATAATTTAATAAATTTATTTTTATATTAAATTTTTGAGTAATTATATTAATAATTTAATTTAATTAAAATTTAAATAAATAATAATATTTAGAATTTTAAAATTTTAATATAATTATTAAATAAATCAAATTTATTTAACAATTGTTACTTTACAATATTGTATTTAAATATAAAATAAATGAAATTTAAGGAAAAATATAATAATTATTTTTCTATTTAATGAAAATCCAATAAAAGCAAAATCAAATGGTTGAAAATGACTGTGAAATGACATTATAACCTACAATAATTGTAAGAACTGTACAAAATCTCATCCGTTTAAATTAATAATCACTATGTTCAATAACGAGATCCGAAATCTCGCTTACCGTCCGATACATCTTCTATTACGCATCAGACAATTCTGCTAAATCAGCGTACCGCATGCGTTGACCACGGGGCCGCATCTTCTCAAAAGACGAAACACTTAAATCTGTCCCTCTAATTGACACCCTTGCTAGCTTGGTTTCGCTTTTCTCGTTTGTGTGATCGTGTGGACCAATCTCCTTATGGTATTCTGATTCCGATTGCGTTAAGGTGCGATCATGGCCGTGGATCTGAAATCGTTCAATTTCTCAGTTCTAATTTTTGATTTTACGCGAAATTCATGTTGTTCCCTGGTTATCTGTCATTCTAGTCTTTTTTCCAGTTCTAAATTTGTAAGCAACATAGCGGTGGAGTAGTAACTGTAATTTTGATGATTTGATCCATTGGGAAAGTAATTTAGCACTCTAGCATTACTGTTTTGTATGTGGATCAATTTCATTGATTTTTGGTAGGAAATATTTTGCTTTGGTTGTTGCAGTGTGAAACCAAGGAACTTTAAATTTGAGGTGTTCATTAGTATGTAGTGAGTGTCAAAAGCGGATAATTTTGAACGGTTTTGTAAAAGAAGTGAAAATAGTGTATGGCGATAGTCATTCTTGCCATTTAGGACGCAACTTTGTTAATTTAGAGTGCATTGTATTATAGTTTCAGCTAAAGTGATATGGTAAGCCGTGTTACTCAAGGGTTGCATAAATGAATTATCATGATTTTTATTGATCCGTTTCCCACAATGGGTTCATTATGCATATATGTGTGAAGTTGTTAGGATTATAAGATGTGTTTTCCTGTAATGAAACTTGCTTTTTTGTTAACTGTTATTGTAATTTTTCCATAGCTGTTGTTGTAATTGTGGAAAATTTACAATTACGAGTTCATGGAGTCCGTTAGAAATTTTGAGTTGATTATTAGTTGATTTGAGACTCTAGACACTTCTGCCGAATTTGGTATTAGTCAGTAACTATATTGATATCGTTGGGGAATTCAGAGCTTGAATTTATCAGAAATACAAAGCTTGCAGACCTTTAACTTCTGTTTTATTTGTACTCTTTGTATTGGGCAAGCGTGATTTTTACTGTTCCTTTTTTTTTCCTTATTTTCTATTTTAGGATATGATAAAATAAGGAGAGTGAAGAGAGAACCCACAAATAAAATGAAAGAAATGAACCAAATCATATGAATTTTTTTCGGCCTGTTATACATTTATTCTTCATCCAATTTGATAACTACTTCTAATGGTGAGGCCCATTGGGTCCTTCTCTTTTTGATTAATGTGTTTGTGCTCACAGCAGCGAATACCATGATTGTTGTGCTTCACAAGGGGACATTTGCTTTTCTTTCCTTCATTGATATAATTACTCATTACATATATGCTTGCAGTTACTACTGTGGCACATTTATATGCCAGGTTTGTGAAATTTGGTTATTGATCACCATTGAGACCTCTAGGGCACGGAAATGGATTCCGGATCTGCTGATTCACCTCTTGTTAAGGCTCCTGAAGTAAAACCTTCTCCTGCTACAGATTCTGTAACAAATAACTCTACAGGTGATGCACCATCAAAGCTTTCTGGTGCTGGCATATCAACATGGACCAAAAATTTGAAAATTCCTCAGCCACTTGCTGGCACACAAGATGACTCTTCAACTGGAAAGTCTGGAAAATCACCCCTTTCACGTTTTACTAGTGGCTTTGGACTGCGCTTATCTCCAAAATCTCCTGCGTCAGACAACAGTGCTGAGGGGACTTCAACAGCCACACAACCTGGTTTTATTGGAACAATTACAAAGGGGTTGGTTGACTCATCTAAGAATGCAGTCAAGGCTGTACAGGTCAGGGCTCGACATGTTGTCTCTCAAAATAAACGTAGATACCAGGTGGGGTTCTTGGTGCTGTGATTTGCTTTAATTTTTTTGTAATACTCGAGTAAATGTGTCATGAACTTCCATGCTCTAGCTGTCTGTCATTCTCTAGCTTTAGTGATTTAACAATTGATTTTCAGCATTTATGGCACACTAGACACAAGACATGGTACATGATTTAGGCCATAAGAGACAAATTTCATGTGACTGTGACTCAATGGTGCAATTCTGCCAACAATACCAATTTTCTTTGTGCCTCTGTAGATATAAGTACCATGAGTATAAGAAACCATTTCATAGATATGCTGATATCTCAATAATCTTTGTAATGCATTTTTTTTCTTACTGTGTGTGTTATCCCCAGGAAGGAGGATTTGATTTGGATATGACGTATATCACTGAGAATATAATTGCAATGGGATTCCCTGCTGGTGATATGAGCTCAGGGTTTTTTGGATATGTTGAGGTAAGAAAGTTAAACTTCTATTTATGGATGAGTTTTCTCGTTTACATTTCAGTGATATATTTGGACTTGTGATGCAGGGATTCTACCGGAACCACATGGAAGAAGTGATTAAATTCTTTGAAACCCATCACCAGGTGAAGACCTTTTACTTCTTGTTGGACTTGCATAAGATAAATGCAGATTTTGCTATTAATTGTTTTCATTTGATTGTTAAATTGTTATTAAATCTGGTTTATTGATGTATGTACCTTTGTCTCTTGCTATGTATGAGGATACTTTGCCTTACTTTCAATCATTTGGTATGTTCAGGGCAAGTACAAAGTGTACAACCTTTGTTTGGAGAGGCTGTATGATGCATCGTTATTTGAAGGAAAGGTATATTATTTCTTTTGACTTATGTTTACTGGAAGAAAAGAATTATAGAAAATTAGGCCTTTAGTTCTCGTGTCATTGATAATAATGATCTGAACTGTGGTAGGGTAGGCTCAAATGAGGCATGGTTATGATTGTGGTTAAGCTTTGGAACATGATTGTGTTCAATCTGCACTTTTATCAATTAATGGGGCCCTCAAAGATAATATGCTCTGAGATATCTGTTGGAAGCATCACATGCATAAAATATGAAAGAAATTCAAAACAATGAAACTTACTGTGACCTTGTGAAAGCAGGCAATAAAATCCTTAGGTTGTGTTGGGAACCACATTTTTAATGGCGGACTTTAATAAATTGGCACGAGATGTGTCTAGTTAGGAGATGAAAGCCGCTTCTTGTAGTTTTATTGGACTGAATTCGTTGAAAATCATCAGTAGATGGATGGGAATTGCTTTTCCTTCAATAAAAGATGATATACCACAACATAATTTGGTTAGAATCTTAGCTTCAGAAACAAAATAAACCCTTGCTGCTGCTGCTGCTAGGTGTATGTGGATGTAAACATTTTCCATGCATATTGTATCAGGTAAAATTGTGAAGAATTATATGGCAATAATCGATGCAAGGTTATTTTGATGATAACAAAACATGTTGACTGCTAATATTTTACTGCTTAGAGATCAATATCCTCAATGAATTCATGCTAACACCGTTAATCGATGGCTGTATTTGTTATCTGCTCCTATATTTTAAACACTGTATCTTTAAGGATAATCAACAATTACAGCTTTTTTGGTAAAGTTGGTACATATTTATTTAGGGATATGTACTCAAGGTTTACTTGTAATTTTGTTTAGATAAAGTCTGTCTAATTTTTTCTATTGTATTCTGAAGAAATTACTATCAAAACCTATACATGTATGTATTTGTTTATGTTTCTGTTTGGATACTGAACTTGGTTCAAGTTGTACATGTTGTAGACAATATAATTGTTAGCAAGGTGGCTGTTTGTTATATTTAATATATTGAAATCTTGTTTTCAGGTGGCTAGTTTCCCATTTGAGGACCACAACTGTCCCCCAATTCAACTAATAACATCATTTTGTCATAGTGCGTACTCATGGTTGAAGGAAGATATTGAGAATGTTGTTGTTGTGCACTGTAAGGCTGGAATGGCAAGGACAGGGCTAATGATTTCTAGCCTTCTATTGTACTTGAAGGTTGGATACTTGTAGCATGTTTCTGAAAGATGCTTCAATAAGTTTGATGGTTTGCTTGTATTCTTTGTTTTGGGTTACTGTCAGTTTTTGGATTGTATACAATTTTTGCTGTCTCTCTGCAGTTCTTTCCCACTGCTGAGGAATCTATGGACTACTACAACCAGAAAAGATGTGTGGATGGAAAAGGGCTTATCTTGCCAAGTCAAATTGTGAGTCTACCTTTCACGTGTAATTTTTACGAATTGCAGATTCATGTGCTAATATCCTTTGATTTGTTTTCCAGAGGTACGTCAAATACTTTGAACGTGTCTTAACATACTTCAATGGAGAGAACCAGCCTGGGCGTAGGTATATTTGTGGCTGTATCTCTTGCATCAATCTTACTTCAACAAACATTCTATCTTTGGCTTGTGTTTAGGTATTGACAACTGTTATTACATGTTGTCCAGGTGCATGCTTAGGGGCTTTCGGCTTCACAGGTGTCCATACTGGATCAGGCCCCATATAACTGTCTCTGATCATAATGGTAGGCTATTTTATCCTGGCTATGTCTAATTAGTTCTCTTGCAATTGCTTAATCTTTGATGTCAGCGGGTTGTCAATGCAATTACCTGATTGTTTTTTTCCCCTGCAACCTCTTCGTCTTGGTAGGATTTCGACGACTATATTTTCCTCATCGTTTCTTCTGGTCACTTTTGCTAAAGTTGACAGCATTTGCATGTATATCTGGTTTTTACCAGTTATTATCTTTCAAACATTCCATTTTTACATAGTCAACTAGCAACAGTCTCCGCACTTGAGGAGGAGTTTGATGGCATTCATTGATTTGATTACCAACATGCGCCTGGAGACTACCTGGTCATCTCAATATTTATGTGATCTTAATCAGTTGAATTATTGGTTCTATTACAAGTGGGTTAACACACAAAAGCAGAAATCTATTGGTATTTAACTATTAGTCTTTGCTTGTTATCATTAAATTTCGTATGATCTTGCTGGACGTCTATTTTAAAAGCAGATTTGTTTTGTATTTGCCATATTAACACATTGTCTGGGGCATTGGACTCGAGTGACAAAGCCAAAGGTTATGCTTTTGAAATTCTTTTATGATTAATGTAATTCTAATCTGATTTTTTGATGTTTCTTTAATTCTCCTTCCTATGCAGGTGTTCTCTTCTCCTCAAAAAAGCATCCAAGAACCAAGGACTTGTCGGTAGGTTGATGTGCTGTTTGCTAGCAATTAGTTAAGAAATTTTATATGTCTATGTCGGTATTTTGTTAGTATGCTCGTAGCATCCTTCTCAGCATCTTGACATAAATCTCTCCACAGCCAGAAGACTTTTGGTTTAGTGCTCCAAAGAAAGGAGTTATGGTCTTCGCCATGCCAGGAGAGCCTGGTTTGACAGAGTTGGCCGGGGACTTTAAAATCCATTTTCATGACCGTCAAGGAGATTTCTACTGGTTTGTACTGTATCTTTCAGTGATTGAATTAATCTTTGGCTAAACCTTTATGAAGTGAAGCTAAAATCTCTTTATTTTCCAGCTGGTTAAACACAACCATGATAGAAAACAGGAAAGTTCTAAACACCAATGATCTTGATGGGTTTGATAAGGTAAATGTGAAACATGTTAACAATATATGATCATGTCAGCACCAATGGTCTGTGGAGCCTGTTGTTTTCATAACCATACCTCTGCTGCTGTTTTTCTTTCCCCTCAGATGTAGCTTTTTGCTTACATTTAACTTCAGTTAACCCATGTGGTATGGACTATGTGCAGAGGAAACTGCCTTCCCCTGGCTTCCAGGTTGAGGTTGTATTAGTGGATTATAATGGTCCTGTTCCTGCTGGGGCTAACTCTGAAACTGTTACGAATAAATCAAATGAAATCTCAGATTCTGCTCCTGCCTCAGTTGGCCAGCATGTCGCTGCTCCAAACGATAATAAGGACTCCAGAAATCCTGAAAAAGATGATGTGTTCTCGGACAGTGAAGCAGAGGAAGCTTGTTCAAAAAGCAAGAAATCTCCAGCAGCCTCTGCTTCTGGGGCAGCTGCTTCAACCCCCGTGGGTTCTCAAACAAATACCAAGCCGAATCAAGTTGCAAGCTTAGAACATGCAACCGAAAAAGTTTCTTTGGGAAACGTGGCCTCCCAACCAACTCCTGCTGCTAGTGAGATGAAGAAAGATGCTGTTGCAGGAGCTACCCCAGGCCTTGAAGTTGTCAACACATTAAGTGAATTCAAGGCAATGGCCGCTGATACATCTGTTTTCTCCTTTGGAGATGAAGACGATTACGAAAGTGAGTAACCAACCACAGAACATCATTGGCTTTGATTTAGAAGATCAGTGTACATAAATTGGCTTACAATTTACCATGGGATGAGGATGATGATGTTCAATCTATTCGTTCATTTGTAACATGAAGTTTGTTTCTAGCTTAGTGTTTTTGTAAATCAAAAGTTGGCTGGAGGCCAAAAACAATTGTTATACCCAAATGTGGCTGGAATTCATGAAAATTTGTTCTATTAGCTTAATAATGTTGCCAATTAGCTAGCTACTCAAAAACATCACAGGCCACTTCTCATCTTCGCCTTTTTTCGCACAGATTTCCTTCAGTAGACACTACCGATGGGAAGGGGATTCAATGGATTTAAGAGTTTAGAGCCGAAACAAGCTGCCATTGAAAGAATTCCGCTTTTTACATCGCTATTTGATTGAGAACTGGCGAGCGGCTACTCGTTTGACTGGCACTCTTCGGGATAGTGTCCAGATTTTTTTCTGGTCTTTGGTTGTCACAGAAAAACCTATTCGGAAAGGCAGACTGCTGTGTTAATATACAAAAACAGAGCTAAAACAGGACAGGAAGTTACCCATAATGAAATCCTGTGAGTCAACCCAAACCAAGCACGGCTCAAAATCCAAAAAAATGAGTTAACCGCACATTATAAGGAAGATTGGTCATTGGTCTTAAAGAGCCACAAAACCACACCTTAAATTAGAAACGGCCAATTGGCTCTCCTCATTTCCTATTTTTAGATTAAATATATAAAAGAACAAGTGAATTTTCTGTTTAATGCATTACAATTTCATCCTCCAATGGCGATGGCTAATGTTCAAGGGCAGCCTCTTGAGGTCACTGGTATAATATTACGGATATACAATAGTGAGATTTTTTTTTGGTTTGAGGTGTATTATGTTCTGGATTGCATAAATAAACATACCCATTTGATTGTTTCGTTAATGTAGTTGTTGGATGTACTGGATTGAGAGACACGGAATGGCTCATCAGACAAGATCCATACGTTTGCTTAGAGTATGGTAGTAGCAAACACCACACCAGAGACTGCTCGTTTAATTGAAATTAAGACACGCAGGAGAAGTGAGAATCACAATGCGTTATGCCAATGAAAGCTCCTTCTTGGTGGTATCCTTGATTCTTCTATGTATATCACTCAACAATGTGTTTTTTTTTATATGGGAAGAATGTGGGAATGGCTCCGCCCGCATACGGGTACGGGCCACCGGCGGCATAGCCAGCACCACCATATCAACCAGCTGGTTACGGTGGTTGTCCGGCGCCACCTCATTTGTATCAAATTATATGTTTAATCCAGAGTTATAAAAAAAGAATAAAAGACTTGAATCTTTTTATTGAAAATTCAAAACATTTTATCCCGGACTTGTCAAATTTTGTGAATCTTTATGATTCTATAGAACAGTTTTTAATTTTCTTCATGTTGAATTCGTTCATGTACAAGTTAAGCCCATCAATTTGAGTTAAGCTACTTTCTCGAACCTGAAAACAAAAGTAATTAATTACTTTGTTGATTGTGGTACTTTAATGTGGGAGCCATGTCCATAGCCACAGGGGTAATCGATTGAATGCTAGCTAGCTCCACTTCCACTACTGGGTCTCTTCCTTTTTTCCTCTGCGAGTGGCCGATTGAGAGCAAGTTCTGTGGAAGAGTCAAAAATTTCCAAGTCAAGCTCAGCTGCGTTTGCTTGCTTGCTTGCTTTAATAATCATCGATTAAGTTACTTTTACTTTTAATTAGGTCAAAACCCAAGCCATGTGAGTATAAATAATTGTTTATCAATGAGGAGGTTGAAAGTGATTCCTGTTACAGTGACATAATTGCTTGCATACTGCATAGCATTGCATGGTAAAGGCGAAGTCGGGTAGTTGAAGAAGAACTTGAGAAGCAACATCAATTCATTCCTCGGGCAGCAGAAGAGAGAACTAATTTGCTTTCCTCGTTCAAGAAACTTTGATTAACATACATCTTATTAATCTTTTTCCATTGTATTTTACATCTCTTAATATAAAAATATTTAATAAAATAAAATTTTAAAATTATATATATATATATTTTTTATTTTTATTAATATAATATAATTAATAATAAATAATAATTAAAATAAATTATTTTTTAAAAATTTTTTATTAATTAATAATAAATAATTTAAATTATGTTTTAATGAATTAAATTGTTTATTTGTCTTTGCAAATATAAATTTAAGGTTAAATTCGTTAATTAAAAAATAGTTTAAGTAATGAATTTAACCTATCATACAAGTAGGCAAAACGACGGCGTATGACTACGGCCATTTATGACTGGGGCTGTCATTTGCCGTAGACAAAACGGCATCATTTCTTTGACTTTTTCATTCATTCAAAGTAAACAAAGACAAGAGCAACTAAAAGAGTCAGCTTCTTCTTTTAGCTTCTTACTCCACTTCCGGTAGCAGACTGTGTCCTACTGCACGCTCCACGGTAATAAAAATCAACTCCTAAAACGTATCGTTTTAACGCAGGACGGCTGCGCGTGTCCAACACATGCCTCATTTCTGTGTGTCTTGTTTTCTCTCGTTGGAATAAGTGGATTGTCTTTTTGTCCATTCACCTCTTTTGCAGATCCTTTTGTGGGTCCAACTTATAAATTCTATTATTATTATTATTATTATTATTTTTTATATAATATATTATGATAATTACTTTTGTACCCCGTGTTTAACAACGACGACAATTAATTAACAAGATTTTGATTATTACCCTTTACAATTGGAAATTGAATTTCCTATTATGTCCTCTTACCCCAATACATGGCATAAATAATATTTATTTTATCTGAGAGTTGTTTGTGTGGGGCCCACAACGGCACACACCGAAAGCACAAAGATTTTCCAAAACCCCAAAAAATTATTATATTTATTTATTTATTTATATAAATATAAACACAAAAGTGGTTCAAGGCGTGAGATTCACTCAGATAAAATTCAATCTCCTCCTTTTTCCTCTCCTCTCAATCCTCCTCCTTCTCTTCTTCCAAAGCTCCTCCTTCTGTTCTTCTTTTACCCTCTCTTCTCTATCTCTCTGCAATCTGCAGCACCCGAATACTGGGGAAGAGGAGGGATTTGAAAAAAATGAGCTTTTCCTTGGTATGATGTGCACTGGACTGAAACACTTCTTCCTCGTTGAAGAAGATGGCAGTTTTACAGCAACAACAACAACAACAGCTACATGATGAGGATGAAAATCCATCTTCCTTCTTGCTTGATGAGCTCTATTGTGAGGAAGAAGAATTAGAACATGATGAGGTTTTGCAGGGGGAGGGATATGGCGAGAGCTGTGACGGGAAAAACCCTTCTCTGTTTCCGGTTCTTTTGTTGGAACAGGATTTGTTCTGGGAAGATGAAGAGCTTCTGTCACTCTTCTCTAAAGAACAGCAACATCAAACCGATTTCAATCATAGGCGTGTGGGAACAGATGCAGATTCTTTACTTGCTGTGGCTCGTACTGAAGCTGTGGAGTGGGTTCTCAAAGTCAATGCCCATTACGGATTCACAACTCTCACGGCAGTACTTGCCATTAGCTATCTTGATAGGTTCATCAGTAGCTTTCACTTTCAAAGAGATAAGCCATGGATGATCCAGCTTTTGGCTGTGACTTGTCTCTATTTGGCTGCCAAGGTGGAAGAAACCCAAGTGCCTCTTCTCCTAGACCTCCAAGTATGTAAAAACACAACCTTTCACTTCCATGTTTACGTACCATTTCTGTATTCTTTCATTGGTTTCTACTCTTAACTAACAGTCGAAATCTGGGTTTCTGTTGTCGTGCGCAGGTGGAAGAAACAAAGTATGTATTCGAGGCCAAAGCCATTGAGAGAATGGAGCTCTTGGTTCTCTCAACTCTTCAATGGAAGATGCATCCAGTGACTCCAATTTCATTTCTTGATCATATCATTCGAAGGCTTGGATTGAAGACCGCTCTTCACTGGGAGTTTCTCCGCAGATGTGAACGTCTTCTTCTCACCGTAGTTGCCGGTAAGATCTCCATCAAATCGATAACACGGCCATCTTAATATGACAGTAACCCAGAACTTTCGATAACAACGAGAATGAAGACAGAGCAGTTGATAACTTGCGTTTTCTCTTTTGATGATTTGTTGTTAGATTCAAGATCTGTCAGATTTCTTCCTTCTGTGTTGGCTACTGCTACAATGATGCATGTTATAGACCAAGTTGAGCCTCTGAATTCCATGGACTACAAAAGCCAGCTCATGGGTGTGCTTAAAATATGCAAGGTTAGCCTTTTCATTGTTGATTATCAGAAATCTAATTAAGGAGGTTCATCATTGTCATTAATACACAATAATCCGACATTTAACTTGTAAACAGGAAAAAGTAAACGACTGTTACAAGTTAATCCTCGAGCTGTCCAATGGCAATGAGAATCGACGCAAGCGCAAGTTTTCACCAATCCCGGAAAGCCCTGGTGGCGTGATTGATGCAGCTTTGTTTAGCTGCGATGAAAGTTCAAACGATTCATGGTCTGTGGGGTCGTCGTCATCATCGTCAACATCACCTTCCTCGTCAGTCTTATCATCATCACCAGCAGAGCCACTTTTCAAGAAGAGCAGAGTTATGAACAGGGTCATTGTTGGGAGTCCAAGTTGAATTGCCTCCGTATCTCTACACCATTTTCGAATAAAACCCTCTTCTTCAGACTGGAAAGCGTATGAAACGGTGGAGATTGGTGGCATTTACGAGAAGATGAAGACAAAAGATTGAAGAAGAATGCACGCAGAAGTCATCAGCATCATCTTTTGATTTACTTCGCTTCATGTGGACATATATTTACATAAAATCAATTATATCAAAAAAAATTTGGTTTATGCATAATAAATGTGAAAGTGAACAAACAAGCCCGATCCCGTCTTCAAATGGATTAAATCTATTGTAGTCCATTGTTAGAATGTGCCAAAATGCAAATAATTTAACGAATTTAATGGAAAAAAAAATTAAGAGTACTGATTATGGAAAGTTGTTAAGAGGAGGAGGAATTGGGTTTGTCTGCACGAGAAGGAAGAGACATTTTTGTCTTGTCGGCCAGTGTGGCTTTTTCGGGGAGAAGGTAAGAGAGAAGACAACAGAGGTTTGACCTCCTAAGAAGAGCCAAACTTAGTTCAATTCCCGTTGTTGCTCGGCCTGGAAAAACCTGTACATGCATGCATCGCATCATACACTCACACGCCCGCGCATGTACATATACATACGTACATATATATATATATATATATAATTATAATTATAATTCAATATGATTATTAAATATTTAAATATATATATTTATTTAATATTTTTATATATTAAATTATAATTATATTATTTTATATTAATTCAAATTTATAATTTTTATATCACGACTTTGTTAAAATTTATCATCCTAATACTACTAACATATGAGAAATGTCTTATTGTTAACATAAGAGGAGTTAATTCATCAGCTTAATCCCAAACACAACCCTTTAGTTTGTAGGGCACACTCCCTTTTTATGGAGATGTACCCAAAGCACCTAAAAGAATTCTCCCCAATTGCTTTACTACATTCACTTTAACAAATGGAATGTTTCTACTAAGCTTTTATATACCCATAAAATAAATTTATCAAATCATCCCTTTTATGCATCCCAATTGGATTAGACTAAGTAAGTTGGATGGGAACCACTCTTTAATCTTTCCATTCTAGAGTGGGGGTGGGACTAGGATTAGATACCCCATTTGCAATTACAATGAAAATGTTTTAAATACCCGTTTTCTAGGAATTATTTAATACAAATTTTTTAAATTTTATATTAGTCGTTTTAAATTTTTTGTTTATATTTTAAGTATTTTTTATTATACGTTTTAAGTTTTTGGTTAAATTTTTTGTTTTATATTTAAATTATTTCAAATTTTGTATTAATTATTTTAAATTTTATGTTACTATTTTAAATTATTTGTAAAAAAACAAATGATACAATATTAGTATATATTTGTCGGGTTTTTTTTTATTTTATATATTTTTTAAGATCACGTTTTCTCTCTAAAACTTGCCTTGGTGGGTTCTAGCATTCATTGCCATTTGCCTCACTTGTTTTCTTTGCTTTCATTTCCCCCTTTTTGGCTATGGAATTTGCCCTCCTTTTCTCACGTGTTGTACACTAATGTTGATATTTGCTAAGTCATTGAATCTTCACAGTGCATGCTATGATAGCGTGGTGTAGTGCTCACCTTTATGGGAGAGATAATTCACCTTCAACTATGAGTATGCTCAACTTCAAGCCACCCCACCATTGTTTTCTATGTTTTGATAAGGGATTTTTGGAATATGAAGTTAATGATGATTCAATTGTTATAAAATGTAGTGCATGTATTCAACATTATTTACTTTTGAGGTTTATTATTATTAAGTATGATTAAGAACTTTTTTTTAACAAGTGAGAAAAAGAATTTTTTTAAATAATTAAATAAATTTAAATTAAACCCATTTATAATTTTAATATAAACAAAATTTAAATTTTAAAATTTAACATTCAAAATATAAATTTTATTTTATTCTAAATAAAAAATAAATATCGTTGACAATATTTATTGTATACATTTTTCAAAACTCTCTAAAAAGTAAATACAAATAATAAAAATATCATAAATTTGATAGCAATACATTAGATTTAAAATATATTTAATTTTTTAAAACTCGTATTTGAATTATTTTAAATTTAATATTTACGATTTTCAAAATTTTATTTTATATTTCAAGTTTTAAATTAAGAAATGTGAGATGCATTGAATATTTGAATGCATTTTTAACCAAGTCTAGAGAGAGAGAGAGAGATTGGTGATGGGTGTAATCTGATGGGCAATCACTCAACCTAGAAAAGCAAGACAAGCAAAAGTGGGATTTGAATTTTGGAGACAAAATCTTTGATATAGTGGGAGATGTCTTTGGTTTGGTGTGATCCTCTGTTTTACTTCATAATTTATTGTTTCTTCTCTCCAAGGTTGGTAAGCAAATCAAAATATATGCATGCTATAATGCTCATGATGATAATGCATGATTCATAACAGCTTGCTCCCAAGGAATGACCAAAAGGCAAAAAAACATCAGAGAGATTTATGTTTAAATTTGAGTCTGTCCCTACTCCAATAATTGTAGAATAATATGATCATGGCCTGAGGCTTTGCTTGCTTGCTTGCTTGTTGAATATGACCCAGCTAAAAAATCTCTTTCTTTTGACCTGGTCTTTTCCCATTATTTAATTACTGGATTTTGGACCAAAACTCCTCTATAATTTCTTCTTCTCTTTTGTTTCACTCACAGCTGTAAAGTTTTCGGACCAAATTGGTTGGGTGTGCGGTGTAATGTGGAGTGGTGGGGTTCTCTTTCTTCTCTCTTCTGCTGCTGCTGTTGTTGCAGTTGGGTCTTGTTTTATTTTGAGAAAATGGTGTTGACATTCATAGGACTACTCACCTGTAAAACACACAATCTTACTTTTGTGTCTATGGTCTCTGCCATCTTTAACAATCTCTCTATCAGCACTTTGGCAATTGGCATGCAATCAATGGTCCTTTTGACTGATATCAAAAAACAAAACAATTAACCCACACCAAATTTATGTTATCATATCTAAACTTTCAATAATGTTTCCACCACGTACAACATTTAACATGGGAACCATTTGCACTGCTCTCTCTCTCTCTCCCTCCACACTTGCATATAAATCTTCCAATGAGAAATATGAGACCAAAACTTAGGGTCATTGCATCAGTCCAAAATCGTCGACCCAAAGCAAGAAATTTATGTTGTAACACAAAATAATATAAGCATTGCATGCCTATGCATTGCTGGCTTACTTATATTACAGTAATTGACACAGCCTACAAGGTCGCTGAACAAACATGTTATTAATTATGTGTTTCAAACTCTGAAGAAGTTTTCAAATATATATAATATGGTCCCGGGGGCCAGACCAGAGAGAGGGCTAGAGATTCTGAGACCTGATGCAGCATGCCAGCAAGGCATCAGGGACTATGGCCCTGGCCCTGGCCGCCCCAAAGAAAATCAGAAATTCAGGGCCCCAAAGCTTTTGTCCATGCTTGCCTGCCTCCCTCTTAGATTTCATGCATTTTTCGTGAACCATTATAACCGCACTAAGTCTTGTCATGCCTTCTGTTAAAAAGAGTAAATGTTTATACAACCCATTGAGAATCCAATGTGTCACAGATTTCAGAAATCATTCATTCGTGGTGGTCACCATCTCATGTAATGCCAACAATCTAAACCATATTATATAGCTAACCAGAGCAAGGCTGTGAATCCTCTTTTATCTCATATGGAATTGGTACAATCTAAATATTCATTAAAGTCAGCCAGCATATGATATTCATTTAGCTCTCTAAATTGAAGATATGAGAATTGTGGTAAAAATTGGCCATCATAACGATAACATTTAGCTCAAATTCATTTGTAACTGGTGTGCACATCAGCACTTGCTTACTTATACTATAACATAATTTGATGCATAGTTTTTCTTGCAATGATGTAAGAATATCATTATGATTTTAATTACAGCTTGTCCAATTAATGAACTTATGCTGATAAAGCATAATAAATGAACTGAGATCAAACTGGGGGCTGTTCAACTACTTAGAGCTTGTATGTTCTGGAGACAATGGAAGTTCATTAAAATCTTACACTACAAAATCTAAAAGTGGGACCTCAAGCAATAGACATTTTATTATGAAATAATAATGGTAAGAACAGAGTTTTGGGTGAGGAGACTGAGTGCTATTTAAATTAGGGTAAACTGAAAGGGTAGATGGGCATTGTTACTGCACTCATTTATTTGAATGCAAAGCCATGAATAGGTTTGCTTTTGGGGCCCCATGGTCAGAGAGAAAAGGACAAAAGGAGTCTTTGATGTTTTCCAGGGTCAGACTCAGCCAGCCATGTCCCAAAACTATGACACTTGCCTGCAAAACCTGCAAGCATGTCTGCTTCCTCAGACAAAGATTTGGGCATCTTTTGCCAGGATAGAAAAGAAGAGCGAGAGAAAGTGACCCATCCACTCCTCCCATCAGCTATTTTATCAAACAGGTACTAGACTATTTTAAACACCAACTCTTGTACCGTATCATGTAGTTCCTTTGACACAGCCAAAAACATTCTTTTCCTAAACCTTCATTTAGATTAGATCCACCAGTTTTCTCTCACTAGATCAAGAGCTTTTGAGCGAAATTATCAAAAACAGACAAGGAAAAGAAAGCTATCTACGAGTTGTTACAATGGGATGACTTTAATGGTAATTCATAATAATCTTCTCAAGTAGGTCTGGCTTTTGCTGTTACTTGCAGGCAGAATTTAAAATGGATGGACCACATTTTTCTTACTACAAAAACTTGAAACCCGTGACTTGAATGTATCTACCTTCTAGTACACAACTGGATCTTACAATATGAACAAACTCATAATTATATGAACAATAAGGGAACAAAACAGAATAGAAGATAGTGATGGAAATTACCCCAAGAATTCTTGTACCTTCTGAGATGATTATAAATCATAGTGCATGAATGCAGTGCTACTTGATGGAAGCCAATCATCTTGTAGAAACTTTAGGGCCATTGATTTTCAGTTCTATCAGGAATCAAACAAATTATTGGTATTCATGTTTCAAGGCAATCCAACTCACATAAATGTATACTTGAATTCCCATTTTTGGGTAAACAATTCTGTACAATTTTGAAATTAATGAACCACTGTAAATTAAAAGTCAATCTCAAACCGGGCCTTGATGCCTTTGACTAACAGCAAGCACATGCCCCCACCACTTCACGTTCATAAAATACAGGCAATGCAATAACAAATTGTAGGCACAAGTTCCAATAGGTACAAGCTGCCACAAGGTAAAAACAGGAATGAGTTCACAATCACACAAGTAATTCATCAAAATGAGATGGAATATGTGCACTATGTGCACAACAACGCCATTTCTACAACAGGAAAAGAAGCCTACAAGAGCATATTATAGTTTCAGGATGGAAAATATGCAACAAAACACGTACATTTTTTTCCCCAAATAAGCACAAGCTTATAGAATAATTTCATGCAGTGCTTACATTCTAACTTCGAAGTTGAATAACATTTGACATTTCAAGTTCAGCAAAGATAAAAAGTTAACAGATATTTAAGAACATTGCAGGAAGGGATTCATCCGCAACACTACTTAAAACATGGGTTGGAGTTAGTTGCGGAAGTTGATCACTTATGTAGACCCTTCATCAAAGTGCAATTTATCTGTCCTCTTACCAACAAATCATCCTCCTCGCACATGTGCCCCAAGTTCACCAAACTGATCATCAGCTTCTACAGTATCCTCAGAGAGCCAAACTACATCCAGCTTTTGTTTCAGAATTTCTATGGCATTGAGTACCAGCTGAGAAGCTTTAATTGCACCAGTAGATTCAACTGTGAATATAAAACTATCTTCTTTCCCATAGATCTCCACAAGCCCAGGCTTCCCCATCGCTTCTGCTTTCTTGATCACTTCATCATCATAAGTGTATGCCTCGGGATCAACCACAATCACCTGCAAAAAATATGAAAAGATTTCAAGTTAATGCAAACTGATTTCAATTGAATCGATGCATCAAAAGTAACGATTCCATCACAAGAAATTCTAAATAATTATCAATAGCTATTTTTAGAGATAGCAATACAAATCCAAGTAAACCTGACCAAATGAATTCCTAAAGGTTACTCTCCAAAGACAATTACAGTGGATTGTTCACTTTTGTTAAAACCATAGGTAATTTCCATAAATGCTACATTACAGTTGCTAGACATTTCCTAATCCCACGCATGGGGATATCTCTGTTTCCTAGGCTTCCGCTTCCCAAAGAGTAATCTCATTGCATACTGTATAAGCACAGTAGGTCAAGCCCAGCAGAATAGCTTCAGCAGCAAACTGAAATTGAACAACTCCAACCCACCCCACTTGACATAAGATTGATAAAGCCATCAATATCCCCCTATCAAATAAAGCTTCACCTTGCCATCATAGACAAGAGTGAACATTACATAGGCTCCCAATTACTGACTACAGAAAAGATGCAATTGAACCCATTAATTTTCCATCTAGTGCTACTATTTAATTACTATTGGAACTATTATCTCACTCTGCTCCCCTCCCACTCCCTCTAACATACCCTTCTACCACTACATTAATCTACCATTATTACTACCATTATCTCGCTTTCCCTCCTTCCTACTCTCTCTGACATACCCACAAATGTAACATTCTGTCAACCCTCCAATAAATTTCCTACAGAAAAAATCTCATACCCATCCCCCACTCCACCCCCTGATACCACCAATGTTGCTCTCAAAAGTTTTTCCTCCTTTATTGTGGACTACTAACAATAATGTGAACCATATACCACCATCTAGAGTGTGGATAATGACAGGAAAGAACAAATATTTTGATTTTATTTGTTTTCATGATTTAAAAAAAGATCACAAACAACGCATACAAAAAGCACAACTATAAAATATTTACTTTTGAGGCTTTTGAGCTAAAAGTATTTTTTCCACCAAAAAAACACAGGAATAAATTGACTAGAAAAATGAGGAACATTTACCAAATAGATGTCATAGGACACTCTTTAACGTTCAAAATTTACAGATTTTAACATTTCTGTTTGAAATCTTAGTTTAGGATAATCTTATTTTAGGAATTTAAGAACTTAAGAAAGAATGAGAGAACAGATTGATACTCAGATTCTACAAAAAAAGGACCCATAAAAGTGTCAGCTTTTTGCTCCTTTAATAAAAACAGTAATATAACACAAGGTCTCTGTCACATCCAAATCATTCATACCCAACTGCGTAAAACCATTCAAACTAACAAGTATCTTCTCTGCTTTCAAACCATCCCCTCTTCTTCCTTTTTATTCTTTTTTTTTAATGGACTATTTTCTTGGGAGAGCACTTAACTAAGAAAACTAACAGTTATTCGTGTGATAGATCATACGATAGATCCAGCTTACTGCAAAGTTGGCTTTGAGATACATCCTTCACTCACTGCAAAATGCCAATTCTATGGAAGACAGACAATGCTAAATATTGTGCTACTAAAACAAAAGTCCTTCTCAAGCAATTACTTTATTTAGCTCAAAAATGTCCAACATTTTGCAACAATAGAAAGCATATTTCTAAATATACAAGTGAAATGTACAATAGGGTTACTAAATGAGTAAAATTAATTATGAACCACTAAAGGAAATAAAAACCCAACCTGTCCAGTATTGGGATCAATGTCAAATACTTTGCTAGGGCTACTTTCAACCCAGCTTTGTTTCTCTTCCAGTGTCAGAGTTTCCATCAAGTCTTCATTGATGTGTATCTCTGGTTCATACATAAAAGTGACAGTTGCAGCAGGTGACCATTTGGCATGATCTTTGCCAATCCCTTTTCTAGCTATTGCTCTCAGCCTCAACTCTTAGCCACGACGCAACTTTACAATGATAATACCAATAAATGCCAATTAAGCCAACTATATTCAAATATGATACTTATAACACAACCCATCACAAAAATATTAATTCTTTTTTGCTCCAAAAACGACAATCCTAGCAGAGGCCAGAACATTGCATCACATTCTTTTGTGGGGGTGGGTGGAAAACAAAAATCAAGGGAGAAAGAAGAAAGGAGTCTTGAGAATTGTAAACTCACCAATTTAATGTCAAAAAAAGTAAAATAATTGTCAATATCTCCATAAAAATAAATGAATTTATTTATTATGCAACATAGACGATCAACGAGGTCCTTTAGATTGACAACAAATAAATATAAAGAAATAACCTTTAGAAAGAAAGGATTGAAGAAGAAAAGGTGGTATTACAATACTCTTAATGCCTTACATTGGCAACATCACAACAACATACAAATAATACTAAGATACAAACTAGAATATAGTACCAAAAATTCCAAATCTATATTAAGCATGACAAATGCAAGTGGGGAGAGAGAATCAGCAACACCCCAGAATATTTGCAATGCAATATCCAGAAAAAGTGAACAACTTTAACACATCAATAACTCAGCACATATTAATTACAACAAACTTGATCAACCAAAGATCCTTGCATCCAAGGAAACCAGCTAGCCCAGTATATTTGCCCAATTCCCAACTCAATGACACAATTAAAAAACCATTATCCAATCTCAAGAAACATGCTCCTAAGGTCTAAGAGAAAATATTGAAGTTTTTATATGACAAGAAAATAAATCCACCCATTGGTTTAGTTGAGCAAAATTCAGGTCGATTTAAGATCTTGTATCCCATATGAATTACGATACTTCAAAAAATTTAAGGCACGCTAATATTTGAAAAACTTGGGAAACTATTAATATAACCACACAATTAGAAAAAAAAATTCTTAAAATTAGTTTCATCAAAATCTCAATAATAAATAGACATCTTCATAACTAAAACTGCTTAAAAAAGGAAATAAATAAACTTTAATTCTGAATATACTTGGAATAAGTAAAAAGAACTAACCTCTGCTGATCAGACGACTCGTAGGCAGTAGGATCGGCGAAATCGACAGGAACAACCGTATGATCGGAACTGTACAAGTCCCTGCTGGTGACATCCAAAGTCTGGTCGGAATGACACTTGGCTCTCATATGGAACTCGACTGAGCAAGCCTCGCATTGGCCGTGTCCGTCACAAGCATCGCAGTCCGAGGCGGTGAACGATGAACTCGTCGTTGAGGACGGAGGAGTTGACCTCAATTTCGACGAGGTCGATGGCGATGGTCGGCACCTCAGCGATCATCACGCGTCGAAGCGCATTGGCAATCGAGGCGTCGGTGTAGCGTAGCTCGAATTTTACATAGTCATCTTTGAGTTCGCGGATCTTGACGTTGGGAAATCGCTGGTACGACACCCCATCCATCCCTCTCGCCGAGAATCAGGGTTTTCTCAGGTTGTGTTAAACCTCAAGGTATTGCCCTTGCTTAAAACGGTGTCGTTTTATTTTCTTTTTTATTTTTATAATTTCATTTATTTTATTTGATTAACTAAATAATTTTATTGTATTAATTTTATTAAAATATTTTAATTTTTCATCTTATTTTATATACAATTAAATATAATTATAATACTAATTAAAATTCTTTCGAATTTATTGATTTATTAATAAAAAAAATGAATAAATTGAACAAAGCAACATGCAGCAATGGATGGCCTTCATCATTTCAAAGAAATATTGGTCATCTCTAGCATGCAACTCCGTTGCCATCAATCCCACCATCACAGCTCATGCTTGGAAACTCCAAAACTTCACCATCAAAGGCGGCGCCATTGAACCGAGCAACATCACAATCAGCAGCAAACAGACTTGAAGTTTCGAAAGTCTGTCGCCTCCCACTACAGGCATTTTTGCGGCCATGTTCACTTCGGTAACATATCTTGGTCTGTAAGTTGGTCCTAAAACACCATTCACTACATCACTCAAAGAGTTAAACGTGAGCCCGAGATCGGGATGAGCAAACAATCTTCTTTGGTAATGCCATAGTTGTGAATTCTTGAGTCTTCTTGGGTAATTGGTACAACCTTGGCTGTGACCTTGAATTTTCCTTCAACTTCAACTGTAACATTGTAGGTCTCAGCAGCTCTAGTTATAGACATTGGTGGATTGTCACTTGGAACTGTCGGTTTCCAGGAGGTTAACAGGCTCTCCGTCGAAACTGAGGGCGAGATGATAGACGGAATCATCCCATGTTGAGGTTTTAAGTGCGCCAATGAAGAGCTGGTGCTTGTCAAAGAGGATTGCAATGGACTGAACCCAACTGCAGACCCTCTTCATGTTGTCGTTTCTCCTGCCAATGAAGTAGGCATTTATGTGTATGTTTGAGTTAGACACGAGGCAGAAGTCTATGTCCTTCTTGCCAGGGAAATAAAATTTTATTCCATCTCCACCTATGAAACGAGGGTCTTGGCACAGATTGAACAAATCAGGATTAGAATGGCAGAATTGTAAGAGAAAACTTTATAGCCAATGGCTTGTGAACGATAAAGTTGTCTTTAGCTTTTGTGTTAAGTGTAATATAATTGTTTGTTTGTTTGCTTGCTTAGAGGTGACAAGTAGGGTTTGGAAGATTTACTTCCTGCAGACAGGCTTGCGAGTAACAATCAACATCACATCCATGGGGGCAAGCTCTGGGGTATACATACTCCATATTGTAACTCTGGGGATGATTGTTGTTTCTGCATCTGGCAGTTGCTGGTGCGGTTTCTGTTAATGGAGGAGTCGGAGTTGAAGGAGTTGAAGGCGTAGAGGGTGTAGAAGGCGGTGTCGGAGAAGGTGTTGAGGGTGGTTTGAGTTGGAGTAGGTAGAGGAGAATATGCAGGACGCGAAGGGACAAATATCATTTTTTCTGATTCAATGGATGTTCTCCGTCAAGTCGTCTTCCACATTGGCATCATTCCAGTAAGTCAACCAGAGAGTGTTACGCAGTACATTTGCTTCTGTTGCTTTCTACATGAACATGGCTATATGCCAATATGGAAAATATCCATGGACTTTCTGCAAACGTTACTTTTCTCCGTCTACAAGCTCGTTCTCGGTAATTACTTGCACGATGATGGGGTAGTTTGAAGGCATTGATAAGTAAGGAGTTGCTTGTGAAGAACATTTTCTAAGAGTTCTTTGCAGTTCTTGCACTGATCATCTCTTTAATTCTAATCTGGGTCTTAATCCATTACGCGACGCGGTTTTTCACATTTACAACTATGCATTCTCGTTTGCAGCACCGGCCAGCATAATCTATACGGCAGACTTCAGTTTCAACTACCAGCTGCCAACTTCAACTACTCAATACTGCTTCCTTTTTGCTATGTTTTACCAATAGCAAAATCGAAACTCTCTGATGTAATGCTATACTAAACACGAGGACCTGCCATGGAATGGAAGGCAATGTTATTGTTATGAATTATATTTACTAGCATGTTCATCATCAAATTAACTGACTGATCTTTAGCAATGCCACAGTAAAATGTAAAATCAAATAAAATACAGTGTGTGGACATGGAAATTCTCAGACAACAATGGCCTTTTTCTAAATTTCAATGTTCAAAATAAATTAAGCTTAGGACATGAATAGACGATATTGATACTACTCCAGCTGAACTTGATGAACGAAGGTACGGTTTGTGAGCCTGGTTCTTGCAAGTTTAAATTATTTGACAAGAACGCATCTTGTTGGAGATCCATTAGCTCCTAGCAACCTTATTCGTAATCAGTGGACAGAACACAATCCCGGCCGGATGTTGTCGAGTTTCAGGCCTTCCACAAGGATGATTTCCTGAATCATTTGCATGCATCTCGTTAACGATAAGTATCAACACCACACAAGAACTCATTCATTATGGTCATTCAATAACACGGTAGCCCTTGCCATTTGCCAGCATTTAAGGAAATTTGCTTACCCTTCTTGCTAGGAATTCTAGATGAACGTCAAGTGCTTCAACATAGGCAGCAACAGATAAACAATCAAGTCCTGCATTTTCATGACAGAATAAATTAAATGAATGCATGCACCATGCAGCTTCTGTGTTTTCTGCATGTGTTGTTCTGGATATTCAAATATAATTAAGAAGGAAATTTATGTCTTGCCAGCAAGTTTGATGTCTGTGTTTTCTACCAACCATTTTGCTCCATCCTTCATGAACCCCACATAGCTGGAGTCAAATTCCTTTTACCATATAAGCTGCCTGCGAACTTAAAGAACTAATAACTAATTTCTAATTTTGGACTTCTAATTCTGTTGAACTGACTGGAAAACAAACTTAATATCTCTTTGTAAGATAAAGCAATACCGGTTATATTCTTATCCCTTGGAACATCAACTAACAAAAGGAGAACCTGTTGCAGAAAAACACGTAAAATCACCATCAAAACTTTTATAAACGAGGTGCATGATTATGAACCTAGAGCATGAACAAAAGAAAAGCATGACCATATATTACCATTAAGCTCTTCAAAGTCAAGAGAATCAGCATCAAACCCAGCATCAGAATAATTATCAAACTCGTGGCTGGGCGCATCAACATGCGTTCCAGTGTGCCCAGACAGTTTCATCTCAGACGCATTCACATGGGAGCCATTCTTTATGCTGGCTAGGGAAAATAAGAACTGGCCAAGCCACTCCTTAGAATCCCAAGACGGCAAGTCTTTGGTGACCCTATCGCTAATATCAAACATTCTGCCATCTGCATAAATTTCTCTCGGCTGAGAAGCCGGTATCGGTTCACCGTCGGCCTCCAAAGGCCGGCTAGTTGTTAAGAATACCCTGGTGGCAGTGCATAGAATTAGCAGGAGCAAAATTTTAGTCATGATTGCTCTGAATAATAATGAGCGTACAGTTGATGCTGTTGTGTTGTTCATTTTGAGTCGTGAGTGTGAGAGTTTTATGATTATACTGGCGCCGCCTTTGATGGAGTTTCCAAGCTTGAGCTGTGACAACTGAGTTGCATGCTAGAGATGACCAATATTCCTTTGAAATGATGAAAGCCATCCATTGCTACATGTTGCTTTGTTCAATTATTCATTTTTTATTAATAAATGAATAAATTCAAAATAATATATTATGAAAAATTAATTTTATTATTTTTAAATAAATAATCTCTATTTTATTTATATATTATTAAAAATATATTACTAATTTGTATAATATAAATATTATATAAAATATATTTATATTATTCGATATATAATTTATTAAAGAAATTATTTTTTAACTATTGAACTATAAAAAAATAAATTAATCAATGTATTTATAATATTTATTTAATTTAATTTATCATATTATTTATATAATAATTTAATAAAATTATATTTTATATGTTTATTTTATAATTGATCAAACAAATTAATAATTTTATTAAATATAATAACTTTACTATGATAAAAAAAAATTAATTTTTTTTCATAATTTGTTATATTAACTCGAGTAATAACATAATATTTTTTTAAATAATTTATTATATAATAATTATCTTTAATAACTTATTTCTTTTTTTTTCCTTTACTCGTTATTTTATTTTTATAATGTATTTTATTATTTTTGTAATTTAATATTATTAATTTTATGTTTTTAAAATTTTTTATTAAATTAAATTATGATTTAAGTGAATAGTTATAATATTATACTTAAACGGACATTAATAGTATAAGTATTATTAAAAAATAAAATTAAAATAATTAATAAATAAAATATTCTATTTTAGAATTAAAATTGAACTGAAATTAAAATTAAAATATTTCGTTAAATAAATAAATTTTAATTTTAAACTTTAGAAATTGATTTTACTTAGTGTAAGTTCTAGTTCCGAGTAGAACTAGAACTGGACCTTGATACGCTTATCACTAATAATGTTTAAGAATTTCATAATTTTAATTAATAATAGTTAAAATAAGAATTTTTAAAATTTTTTTATCGTTAATTTAATTAAATATTAATATGTAATATAATTAATAATAAATAATTTAAATTTTTTAATTTATATTTAAATTATTTATTATTAATTTTATTATGTGTTCAAGTCTTATCAAAAGTCTATGATATAATAATCTAAGAAGGAATCCTTATCCAGAGAGGTGAAGACATAGTTCTTAGACTTTTAATCAACTGAGTTCTTACCAGTTATGGTTTTTGTTTCTTGTTACGTCAACTAACGGAAGCAAACCAAACAATTAATAACTACCAACATTCAATGTCTGAAAACAAAATGTCTTTTGATTACCGTTCATGACATCCAAATCAAGAGCATCGGCATCGAAGCCAGCGTCGTAATAATGATCGTAAACATGGCCAGCGTATCTACATGATTTCCCCGTATGAACCGAGAGCCTCGGTTCCGACAGGTTAGAGATGTAGCTGTTCTTCATGCTGTCTGTCAACCACAAGGACTTCCCCACTCCGCCAGCGCGAACCGCTTAAGTAGGCATGCTGTTGCTATACGGTGGCTGATGTCATATATCCTCCCATTCCCATACACCTCTCGCCGCAGTGGCTTCCGTCCACAAACTGGCCCGCAACAGGTGGTGGGATCCTTTCCGGGTATCGTTGGGTAGGCGGGGTTTGCCGCCGCGACAGTAGTCAGGGAGAATTCTACTGCAAACGAGTGAAGAAGAGTAGCGAAAAGGTTGAGGGGAATGTCATATTGGCCATGCTTAAAATGTCAAAAGTCCCCTTAGAATGGGATGGACAGAAGGCGATGTCTACGCTATGTTACACCACCTTAGTAAATCATAGTGCTGTTTCCATTTCAACTACAGTACTGCAGATACAATTTCAAAAGGAGCAAGCGTACATTGTACTAATTAACAGTAGCAAACTCACGTTGGGTTTGAAATTGGATGCATGTTATCACTTAATGAGAATGCATCGTACTGGTGATCCCTCGGCACCAACCAGCCATAGAGTTAAGCAATGGATTGAATATACTCCTACCGGGAGTCTGGGAAATCACCAAGTTTAAGTCTTCCCACCAGAATTATTTCCCGAGGAAGAAGATTATTACATAGAGTGAGAGTTTGATCGTCTTCAGCTGGATAATAAAGAAGGTTGAAGCATGAAGAATAAGGATTTGTTACTCTTTTAGAAAAACAAGACGAGCTGGAAGCAGATGATTGAAGGTATAAACAATAAGATTATGGTCCAGTGAATCTAGAAATCTTAAATCTCCATGGGTATTATTCGCTTGATGTTGCAGTAAAGTGGAACGGTTTTCCAATTCACATAAAGGTACCATTTTCATTGACATACATCACATACATACAAAGCATAAAAATCTCAGTTTCCAAGCAATGTCTCCAAGACCAAGACTACCACAACAAGATGATTACTATATATTGATAATAAACCTATATGTCTTCATGTATTTCTCTTCTACTTCAGTAAGTACGGATATCATGATCAGACTTTATTTATCACTGATCTATTCCTGCAAAATGTTATCCCTAAAATTAATTATTTCGATTTCATCTACCGCACTGCAGAAATGATTCCAGATAAAAGTATTAAAGGCTAACCTATTCATTCATATAAAGTGTTGTATTAATACTCACATGGGAATTAAGATTGCATGCATGTTATCATTTAATCAGAATGCATCGTATTGGAGATCCCTCGGCACCAACCAGCCTTAGAGGTAAGCAATGGATTGAATACAATCCTGCTGGTACATCATCAAGTTTGAGTGCTTCCACCAGAATTATTTCCTGAGGAACAATACACAATTATTAGCAACCGGCTGCTGAATGATCCATTCATTGTAGTTAGCCAGATACAAGAAGATTACCCTGCTCTTTAGAAATACGTAATGAGCTGGAAGCAGATGATCGTAGGCAGCAACAGACAAGTAATCAATACCCACAAGTTTGACATCGGTATTTTCTACCAACCATCTTGCCCCATCACTCATAAATCCCACGTAGCTCGTGTCGAATACATTCTTGAACATCAGCTTCCTGAAACTCAACAACATACTGTCATTCCTCTTACTTGGCTGAAGAAAAATCCTGTGAACCCGAGAGAGACTTTACCTGTCTGTATTTAACGTTCTGAAAAGTACACGACGAACTCCCTTGGGAATGTTTAAGGACTCCATGACTTCGGCTGTGAACAAATTAGGGTTTATGATTACAAACTAATCCTACTTAATTAATACAGTGTGAAGATTAATACAAGTTAATTAAGCTTAACGTACCGGTTATGTTCTCATCCCTTGGAACATCAACTAACAGTCCAGGACCTTTATAAAAGAAAGGAATTAACACGTGGAAAAAGCGTAGAAGTGATTTCACGAGACGACAAAGAGTTTAATTAGCACGTGGAAAAAGCGTAGACGTGAGTTCACAAGCCGACAGAGAATCTAATGGAGAATCTTACCGTTTAAGACATCCAAGTCAAGAGTGTCAACGTCAAAGCCGGCATCAAAGTAATGATCGAACACGTGTCCAGGCGCATCCACGTGAGTTCCCGTATGTGTCGTCATCTTCATCTCCGATATGTTAACGATCGACTGGTTCTTCATGCTCTCCGCCAGCCCCAAAAACTGCCCGAGCCGCCCGTCCTCCGTGTCGTAGGACGGCAACTCGCTCGTGTATCGGTGGCTTATGTCGAATATCCGCCCGTCACCGTACACTTCTCGGCGGACCGGCTTTAGTTCATCGTACAGCGAGCAGTCGGGAGTTGTAGGGTAAGCATGGTTTGTTGCTGCGACGACGGTGGGTTTGAGCTTATTAAGTGCCAGTAAAGTGAAGAAGAAGAAGAAAAGTGGCAACAGAAACTGAGAATCAACGGCGTCTGTTTTACCCATGCTCACGAGGTTTCCAGTTATCGTAAGAAATTAAGAGAAACCCTGAAGAGGAAATTTGTAGCGACAAAGGTTAAGGGTAGAATTTTCTGTCTTTTATTACTTATAAATGTGAGGATAAGGTAGCAATAGATCAGTCATCCATAACCACAAATTCAAGATGGGATGCACAGATGTACAGACCTGAGGTTAAAAGACTTCTGCAGTCACTATTGAAACAGAGCAGAGGGGTTAAAAGACTTCTGCAGTCATTATGGAAATTAAAACTTTCATAACCATGGATATATGTTTAGAGTTTGAAAATGATAAAGGGGCAGTCATTGAATTCTCCCAACAATGTATAATCATGTCAAACGTGAGACTAGTGTGCTTTAGTCTACCACATTTCTGCTGCATCAGGATAGCATGATCTATGATCAGTTTTTAAACCCTTTTTCACAGAGATTTTCATTAAATGCCTCCTGAAGACCGATCCCTGCAAAGATAACCAATTTGGAATTTACCTTATCGTTAAAGTGATTCAAAGAAGCATTTGATGGTATATATTTCCATTGGAACTTCAATTAAATGTGAAGGAGCAGTAGATAATAAGATTATCATTGTCATGAAACATTAGTTTTTTGCAATTAAAGCGGACATGATTCCGGATGACCATAGACAGTAAAGGGTTAAGATATCTGCCTATACGGGAACACTTACTTAGAGGCTATATCATTTAATGAGAATGCATCTTATTGGTGATCCCTCGGCGCCAAGCAACCTTAGATGTAAGCAATGGACAGAGTACAATCCTGCTGGGACACCATCAAGTTTAAGGCCTTCCACCAGAATGATTTCCTGAAGAAGATTATTACTAGTATCAGCATTGACCAATGTGCACACTGCACACTAGTTTTTCCCCAAGAAATAAATATTCTATTTCATAAATATCAAGAATTCAAATGAGATGCACAAAAAAATTTAAAAGGAAAAAAGAATTCCAAATGAGTAAAACAACGGATCCTGAAGTGCCAAAAATCATTTTTCTTACCCTGCTTTCTAGAAATTCATAATGAGATGGAAGCAAATCATCATAGGCAGCAACAGACAAGTAATCAATTCCTACATTTTACAATAAACAGATGTGTTAGTTTTCTGTAAGAGAGCATCAAAAGATGCAATTAATAAACAGAATGTTTCCAAAAAATCAACATCCAGAAATAAAATTTGACATGAAACAACTTAATGAAACAGAACCTGTCCGTGGAATATGAAATCCTGAACCAGTGGTAAACTAAAATGCACACACTGAATAACAGAGTAGGCATTTACCGGAGGGGTCACCTTTCACATTTATTGAAGTCGAGGAAGAAAATGCAGAAAATAAGGCCAAACAAAGGTTTGCCCTAGATATGTTGCTCAGACCTACTGAAAATAAATTTGTATCTTACCAACAAGTTTGATGTCAGTGTTCTGTACCAACCATCTAGCTCCATCTCTCATAAATCCAACGTAGCTTGTGTCAAACTCCTTTTTAAACATAAGCTTCCTGAAATTGAACTAAATTTTAGTTTGCTATGATTCTCTCTAACTATAACCATTGTTCCCATTCAACATTTTCTATGCTGCTCAAAACAAACTGTATGTACAGTTGAATGATTTTTTAAAAAATAGTAGACACATGATATGGGCAGTCCTCTCCTCTTTCATAACAAGGATGTTGATAGAGATAATGAGGAGCCAGGTTTGGGTGGTTAGAGCAGGGGAGGGGCGTGAGGGGTAGGTTGTTTTGGTTTTGTTAACAGCTGTGGCAGGCTTAAGAATCAACTCAGCAAGACTTTTCCTTGCTTCCAATAATAAGGCTAATTAGTTTTTAGTAAACCAGCCAGCTTATCATGCACAAAATTTAACATAAACATAATTGCAGAACTTGGGCTCATGAAATCCAGCAAAGCCCTTTTCAAAATAAAAGGAAGAAAGGAAAGGAAAAGGAAAGAAACCAGAAAAAAAATTTAAAAAAGGCAATCTAAGATATAAAAATAAAGTTTCAGCTACAATATTTAAAGTAGGCCAGGTGAAGAAAATGCCAAAATAATTAGTATTATGCAAGTGACGTCAAAAGGGACACACTATTTGAGGAGAACTATAAGGACACACATAATGAATGCAGAGGTAGCATCAGATTCATAATCTTGACCTCCATGGATAGCATTGTTTTCACAATGCAACCGAAGACAAAAGATCTTGCATGATACAAAGATTAATCCAGTAACTAAATAAATTAAAAGTTAAGAAAAGAACACTGGAGAACAAATAATAACATCCCAGAACCTTTTATACTGACAAATGACAATATGCACCAGATAAATCCATTTCACGCAACTGTTGAGACTTATGATATCATATGCCAAATGCATTGACTAAAGATGCCATCAAAAGCATTTCTAGCTGAAAATAATAAAACAGGACATGATATTGGTCCAACCTATGGGAATTGGTATAGGTTACCTGTCTGTATTTAATGTTCTGAAAAGCACACGACGTACACCCTTGGGGATATTGAGGGACTCCATAACTTCAGCTGTGGAAATAAACTTTATTATGAACAAATATGTTTAAAATTAAGGAAAAATATATGCAAAAATTTCTTGTCATTTTTCAAAAATATGTATATTTGATTAATTTTGAATGACTTTAAAGTATGTCGCGTGTTAGAGTGCAAGAAAATCCCTCTCTAAATACACATGGTATACAAACATAAGCAGACGAAAATGCTGCCCCATTGTAACTCAACTTTTCAAACAAAGCTTGAGAAATGTGAGTTTAGTCCAAGCCACCCATCTTTCACCATCAAATATTGCTTGCAGCATTATTTCTATATCTAGAAATAAAGACTTACAATCATATAAATTCCTCAAATAATCCATTTGGTAGTGTGAAAGGGAAAAAACTTAAGGAAAACAAAAAGAAATCGGTGGCATATATGCTTTTGGGAAGCCAACCAAGGAACAGAAATTGACAATTAGATGCTCAGAAAATAACGCCCAAGTATTTAAGAAAATGAGTACAAACAGAGACATTACTCCCACTAAGTATTAGAGTAACTTGCATTGATCAATAAACCGTACATGAGTAGCACAATCCATAGGATTTTGTAATAGAGAGTCCTAGCGGAAGCCGAAAGGTATGCCCTAAGAATTGGTTGATGACACACTGATCTGTTGCATTCGACAGCAAGGAAGTGGGAGAGAAACAAAGGTGGGGAAGAAAATGGAAGGAAGTTTAATAACTTCCCACACAAGACTGACAGAAACTAATGGTAAGATAAAAATTGCTGACAGAAATGACACAATTCAATCTCTAACCTGCATCATCTGTGCACTTTTATCCTTGCCCTTGTTTTTCATCCCAACCAAATAAAGGCAGAGAAAATACACCAATTACTCTAACATCCATTTATCATATTTCTTCCGGAACTATGATATCTATCATGGGATTCTGCTGGAATGAGTTTATCAAATTCCTCAGTGAAAAACTATTATGTGGGTTTCCTTAATTAATTATACAGATAAGGCAGAAAGCTGTATTGGATATGGAATAAAGCACACAGAATCCTATAAATGAATATTAGCACTCTATTAATTTGATTAATTAGCTGTTAGGTAACAATAAAACAACTCCTTTTGCTATTTTACATTATTCACTAGAATAAACAAAGCACGTTTAGTCCAAAGAAGCACTTTATGCATAAGTGCTTCACCCAGAAGCAATCAAACATAATCAATAAGAAGGAAAGCAAATTTATAAATTAGAAAAAAGAAATAGATTACATACCCGTTATGTTCTTATCCCTTGGAACATCAACTAATAACACAGGCCCTGCACACAAACTCACACAATACTTTAATCAAGCAAATACTATCCACAAAACATTATATCACCCCCGATTATAACTACAATTACCGTTCAAAACTTCCAAGTCAAGAGTGTCAACATCGTATCCAGCATCAAAATAATGATCGAAAACGTGACCAGGCGCATCAACGTGAGTTCCCGTATGCGTCGCAAGTTTCATCTCCGAATTATTAGCAAGCGACCCGTTCTTAATGCTGGCGGGTAACCATAAATACTGTCCGAGCCCCTCCAACAAGCCAAACGCAGGCATATCAGCTGTAATTCGGTGGCTAATGTCATATATCCCGCCATTAGCGTACACTTCACGCCGAATCGGAGGGGGTACTTCGTTAGCCAGCGTAAACACAAAAATAAAATCAATCCACTTTTGTCCAAATGAAGGACGAGATGAATACACACCTAATCACTCGTTCTTTCACTACCAATCCTCCTTGTTGGCGAATGGTCTCAAATGTGGAATTCGCATAGAATGCCCTTAAGTGACAAAAACAAATGGTACTTTCTGTTCTGTGGTGAACGTCGACTCTTCACTCTTGCTTTCGTGGGAACAAGAATAGCTATGGTTTCAGAAGCTGTGAACTCTCACCTGTAGGCGAGTGAGTGACCCAATGAAAACGAGGAGAAGAGGTCACGTCTCAGCCCAGGGCTACTTTACATAGCTATGATTCGATCTCTCAAGATCTCAGATTCGGATTTGATGCTTTTCATCTCTGTTAACGAAAGCTAATCCACTTTGGATCCCCTACTGAAGGAATGTAAGTCAGTCTCAGTCTGGTTCTTTGCTTTGTTCACTCGGAGTTCCGTCTTTCTGAAAGAGTCAGATCACTTCCTTTAACGGGAGCAAAAACTCCCTTTACTTATTCTTCTACCGCTCCTGCTTCCCCTTCTCCCCCGGGAGATGAGTCAGACTCGGGCTATTTGAACTAGAAAAAAAAAGGCGTGATTCCCCCTTGGGAGCACTTTCATCCGAATCTCTTTCTCTTTTTAATACAATACACAATTCTGATTCCCATCTCTCCAATCTTTTGTTATGTTAATTGGCAAGGCTCCTCTTACCTTCTTTTAGAGCCTCCCCTTTCTCTGGGTAGACTGACTCTGGATACAAAGAAGACCAAGTCTAGCGACTGTCATAACGATGGTAAGAAGAAATCATCTCCATCCTTGTTCCCGATTAAGGAGCCTGGAAAAGCATGCCATGAATGGACTCTTAGCCCGTCGCATTACTGCACAACTACAGGGTTTCTATCCTAATTAAAATGAAACACGGGTGTGAAACCAGATCAAACGACCATATAGCACTTCTGCCCACTCATAGCCCGAAGTCAAAGCTATGTATTGCAGCTCTATATCCGAATTCCTAACTGCTAAAGACAAAAACCCACCTTCAAAGCTAAGTCGAACTAAAAGCCATTCATGGCCAATGAGAAAAAAGAGAAGAAGGAAATTGGATTCCCAAGGACACATCTATACTACGCTATTCTTCGGATTTGATTCTTTCTTCCTTTTTTACTTCCTTTTTTTTTTTAAAAAGAAGATTCCTCAGTGACCCTAAACATGCTCTTTGGGATCCGTCAGGATCTGGTTTGCTGTGAATCCAGCTTTCGATCAGCTTACTGTACTCTCTGTTCTGTCTCGCCTGCGAATCCTTATCCTGATCTGAGATTGCCTGCTATTCCTAACAGAGGCAATGCTATGATTCTTTGAAGCCTTCATCCATTTAAGGGAAGCCGTCATTAAGAGAAAACCATTCGTCAGTCTTGTTTCTTCCTTGAGCTCGAGGTGGATGATCGGGGTTGTGCGGTGAAGAAAACAAACAGGGGCCGGAAAAAGGCGTTTAAAGGCCGGTTGGACGACCTCTGTGGGTGATCCTGTTCTGCTGTAGAAAGGGGGCTTTCAAGCCTTGCCCAGTGATAGGACCAATGCCAGGGGACAGGTCAAGATGGAGCCATTCAAACCAAGACACATTTTACCTTTCCACGAGTTGAAACGTATGAAGAATGAAACGGATTTGGTATCGAAACCTATTTTGCTTTACAGAACCTTCTTTGTAGCGAAGGCTCTCCCTTCTGAATTGGATTTCCTGCGCTCTCCTAGAAGCTAATCTCTTTGAACTGACCTCCCAAAGGAAGAGGATGATGGAAAGAAAGACAAAACTGCGCGTGGTCAAATTCACAGATCTCCCAACCCCAGTTCGTCTAGAAGCACTATTCGATTAGGAGCTACATGATTCAGGGTTATACATCCAAAAAGTCCAGTGGCTACATCTAGCTATCTGAAGCTAACTTGTCCTTATACCACTAGAATAGATAAAGGAAGGTAAGAAAGAGATTCTTCCCCTTGCGCCTAGCAACAGGAAGACTAAGGCTAGCTATCCGCCTTCTTTCCCTACGGGCCTTCCATTAGTGCACTAGCAGGGAAATAGATAGGTTCACGATCCCCACCTGGGAAGCACTCACTACGCTACGTAGACTTCTACTTCTTTTTTTATAGTGCCTGGTAACTAATCCCATTTACTAGCTCTTCTCTGACTTTCACCCCCTATCGTGTTATAAGGGCAAGCTAGCTACTCAAAACCATCTAGCTAATAGGACAGCGGAAAGATCCCAATCCCTTTGGGCTTAGAGTCCTTATGCAACTACCTGTAAGTAAGTTAAGCAAGTGAAGCTACCATCCTAAATCTAAGAGATATTCTTTCTTATCGTCGTCTAGCAGACAGATTTAGTTAGCAACATGCCTCAGGAGAGAGACATTCCATCCTTCCTATCGCCTAGCAGCCCGGAAAGAGATGGCTAGATCTCATTCCTTAGAATTTCCTCCATATTGATCTAAACAGGAAGACAGGGTTGCCTCGGTGTGCCATCAAAATGGATTTGAATAAAGCCAAAGCCTAGAACTCAGTGCATTGGGATTTCTTTATGGGGATTTCACTTATACCTCTGTTGACCTTCCTGCCCATCTGATTAAGTGCATTGCGGTCACCACCCCCAAGTTATCGGTCTCCATCAATGGGGGGCGTCGAGGGCTATTTCTCCGGAGGGAAGGAGACAAGGAGATCCCCCTATCTGTTTGTTCTTGCTATGGAAGTCTTTTCCAGGATCCTTGCCAAAGCTTCTAGTAATGGAAGGTTCTCTCATCACCCGAGATGTACTAAGCTGGATTTGACTCACCTTTGTTTTGCTGATGATCTCCTGTTATTCTGCCAAGTAGATCTCCAATCAGCCTCTGTCATTAAAGATAGTTTGGATTCCTTTTCTGCTTTCTCGGGGTTGATTGCTAATCCTGACAAAAAGCAAATTTTTCAGTGCTGGGGAAGATACTAAGCACAATGTTGAAAACCTTTTTGGCTTCAAAGAAGGGACCTTGCCCATCAAGTATCTTGGAGTGTCCCTTATTTCCACTAGACTCACAACCAGAGACTGTAGGCCTCTCATTGAGAAAATTACCAATAGGGTGGAATCTTGGACTAGCAAACGGCTTTCCTATGCGGGTAGACTTCAGCTCATCAGATCAGTGTTGTTCAGTATTCAGGGATACTGTCTACTGGAGTAGCATTTTCATTTTGCCGCAGGAAGTGTGAAAGTATATTCATAGGCGGGAAGCCCCGCAACTGGTGTTTCCGTAGAGAACGTCTTTTGAGGGACGGGAGAGGGAGACTGGGAAGAATGAGAAACGAAAGTCTCGAAACTACAATTATTGGAACCAAAGCGCCCACCTAGAAACTATACCAACAGCCTCCCCCACTACGAAATGCCACAGCGCAGAAAACTCTTTCTTTCGATCTTGGCTGTCTTCTTTGACTTTCCCCGAAATCCCTAATGGAACTGAATAAAGTAGACTATTCGCTTAAGCACCTGTTTATGAAACCATTCCGTAATGAATGGCTAAGAGGAATTTTGGAAACATAGAAATGAGGTAAGTAGGTTGGTTGCTGGTTCTTACATTGGGCTTTCCACATCTACAAGACTCCGGAAAGATTCCGTCATTCAACCCGGACAGACAGATAGCATCATTCTCAATTACCACAAGGGGGTTTACTAACTGAGTAAGATGCCTGCCCAAAGGGTAGAGGAGAACCCAGCTGAAAAACTTGAATATCCGTCTGACCTACATACCCATCGTCACCACGCACCCTTGACCGACCGGCAATCTCTAGTACCAGCATCACCCTTCCCGCCCAAATAGGCTAGGTTGCGCAGACAAAGTTGTTGTTGTGCGATCTGGGGCGGACACGTCAAGTCAGATTTTCCACAGTTGCCATTTCACTTCATTGTCATGATTGAGATAACTGAATCCCTGAGCCCCGCTGCATTCACTAGAACAGTTCTACCCAGTGATACGACCTTGGGACACTCGCTTCCTAATGAAAAGAGCTCCGCTCGCTTCGGTTCAAGTTAACCTATCCCATATAGTATTCTCAAGAGTCTTAGGCCAGGGGCTTACCTGATCCTTATATGATCGAATTGCTCATAAGACATCAGATTGAATCTCCCGTAAAATGGAATCAACCACACCTTCTATGTCAACTTACACCTCTTTCATTGAAAAGGATTTTGGCTCTACTCTTTCGAATTCGAATTCAAATCTCCAGACTCGGAAGCTAAAAAAAAAGTAGCTACTATACCTCACCCAGGAAGATCTACAATGTCCTTTCCTGTGAATGAATAGGTTGGAGAATATTTATACGTTGATGCGGGCCTACCACCAAATCTCTGCAGTGAAGTCCTTTGCCGGATAGCTACTGACCAGGAAAGCTTGCTTTTTCCAAAAGGATGGCCAATTCTGAATGCCCCGATTATAGATTCGCTATTCTGTGTTTTGAAACCTTTAGGAAACATTAAGATAGAAGAAAGGGTTCATTTCCACGATCCAGGGGTCTCTTAACTACATGAATTGGTCAAGCAAGATGAGCCCAACCTTCCGGACTTCCTCTTCTGCAAGAGATCGATATTGAGCGAGCTTTCCTGAGCCTGCTTGGCCAATTGGTCTTAGTAGACTGCCCGCGGTGGCATCCTTTGTGAGGAGCGGAGCGAAAGAAAAGCTTACCTCTGAGACTGAGCGAGCTGTCTTTGAACTTGGGCTGAGAAGAAAGCTTAATAGAGCTCTTCGGATGGAGTAAGATAAGAGATAAGAGGCTCCTACTACAATATTACATATTGCCTACTTTACGGGTTACGGGTGAGCTACGAGCAGGCTTGATACCACTCCTTCGGACCCTTCGGACTCCAGCGCTTAGAAGAATCCTTATTAAACTCTTATTACATAGATCCTTCCCTTGAGCAACAAGCTAATTCCCTGACTAAAGAAAGAACTGAGACTGAAAAATATTATACCAACGCTTACCTTTTTCTTTGTAAGTCAACTTCCATCTTCTAAAGGGAGAGTAAACTCACCTTAGCAGTTTGATTATCCATTTTATTCCCCTGAGATTGAAGTTGCTACTGTACCTGTCTTTGAAGAATGCTTCGAACCCGGC
>BNST01001584.1:0-10000 GCA_019650275.1 Xylocarpus granatum | reverse complement strand
ACCTAGCATCCTCACCCATTGAACCATTGTACCTAGCTTCCCTTCGCTCGCGTCCGAACCCGTTGGATCGATATCCAGTTCCACCAGCGGCAGAGACAGTTGGATAGGTACCCACAGCAGTTGCTTCAGCTGCTTACCTTGAACCAATTGGAATAGCACTACCCGTATAGGTATAGACTAAGGCAGATCCAATTTGATTTAACCGGACCGGCCAGCATATGAGTAAGCATAAGCATCAGTAGTTTCAGTTGATGACCCTGAGGCGAGGAACAAGTCATCCAAGGTAAGCTCCTTCCTTACCGATCCGTAATTCTAAGATTTTGATCTGCTGTTGGAACCAAACCAAGTGAATCGCTTTTGTGGTTTAAATGCTGCTAGCCCCAATGCTGCTCGCTTTTATTCCGGTGGATCAATGGGTTGCCGCACCGGCCTCAGATCTCGACCCGGGTGAGATACTGCCTTCTATGTATGCCTTTGTGGGTGATGCTCATGATCCTACAGCTCGTATAGTATAGAAAGAAATAGCAGAGGCTGGTAGCATAAAGGTCCAACCAATGAATGCTATGCTATTATTTATTCCTCTTCTCCATAGGGGAATCGATGAGAGATGCGAACAAAGGCTGCGTAGGCACGAGTATCAAAGCTTCAGTCCCAGCGTAAACGCCCCTTATGGTTTCGATACTAGTACCAGCAGCTTCCCTACCACCACCTCGCCCAAGATCTATTCCGGTTCCAGTCGAAGAACCACCGGGCCCATTATTGACCCAGTGACCGGGGTAGAGCTAGTTGGAGAAAGATTACCTAGCCTTTGTCCGCAAAAGTGGTTGTCCCACCACCGGAAGTAGAGGAAGCTAACCGAGTGGACTAAGAATCAGTCGTTTACCTCGACTTTGAACCCCAAAATATGCTGGCTTTACCTCATAGAGGTAAAGCCAGGAGCAGTAAGTTCACCCCCAACAAAGCTATACTCCTTCTCCGCCAGTTCGAGTTACCATTGTTGATCCATCAGCTTCTGAGCTAGCTGAGTCAAAAAAAAAGGTTCCAAAAATCCCCCTTTGACTCAGGAGGGCGTTCCGGGGCCAACCTCAGCACCTCCATTTCCGGTAACCATTCCTGCCATCCACTCTGCCATGAGAGTTTTTATGTTCGTCTATGTGATCCTCCTCTGGTCGTTGCTGTTTTCTCTTCGGTTCCCGACGGTTCCCTTACGTAATAGGGCTCACCCGTCATGGCTCTTCCCTCTTCTTCGCCCTCTGCGCTCTTGTGTCCATAATAACGGCTCAATTCTTAAACGTTTGGGACGTTCCAAACCTTACTAAAAAAGCTAATAAGGCAGTTCTACCTTGGTTGCTAAGCATTGTCGTTGTATTTCTCCAGAATCCTACATGGCAAAATCCTTCGCTGCCGCAATTGACCGCCTCTCTCTGCCTTACTTCCTTTCTCAGGACCACACTTCATCACCAACCTCAAACTCCTGCGCTCTCCCTCTACGGCGTGGCTTTACATTTCTATCATTCCTAGCTCCCCTCCTCACGCACCTCTGCGTGCAGTCGTTCCATCTCCCTAGCAAAGTCATTGATATCCAAGCCGTTTTCCTCTTATCTTATTCCGGGCGGAGCCAACTCTTTCATTCCTCTGGTATTGGCATCGTCTTCATCACACCGGACAATGCTATAATCCCTCACTCCCTGGCATTGACGAAAGGGTGCTCCAACAACGAAACGGAGTACGAGGCCCTGATTGCTTTTAATTGTCTTGAATTTTTTTCTCTTTTCGCCTCTTCATATCTCTTTGTAATTCTCTAGCTCTCGAGGCTTCGATAACCAGGCTTCAAGTCTTTGGGGATTTTGAGTTAGTAATCAAACAAGCCCATGGCACCTACATTGTCAAGAGGCGAACTTTTGTGCCCTACTACGAACGGGCGAAGCATTTAATAAGGCAGTTCCAAGAGATCAAGCTAACACACGTCCGACGGGGGTTGAACGCACAAGCCGATGCATTGGCCAGCTTAGCAGCCTCACTTTCTCTGCCGTCAGAAAAAGTCGTCACCGTCTTTGTGTTTGTCGGCGAAAGAAGGGTCTTGTTCCCTTTGACAGAAGTTGTGTTTCAAGAAGAGTCGGTCAATACCGTTGCCATTCAAGAACAAACAGAAGATTGGAGGCAACCTTTCCTCGACTACCTGCAAGACGGTAGACTTCCTCAGCAGAAGGCTAAGAGAAAGGAAAGAAGAAGAAGGGCGCCAAGGTTTGCCCTAATTGAAAATGAGCTGTACCGAAGATCTCTGGATGGTTTTTGATTTTGACTCAGATGCCTGGCAAAAGAAGAGGCTCAACACGCACTTCAAGAAGTACATGCAGGAGTGTGTGGTGCTCATCAGACCGGTGCCAAACTACACATGCAGCTAAAACGGCCAGCATGCTAGGGCATTGGAAAGCTGCCTTCAAAGTCATGAGATATCTTCAGGGGACCAGAGACTAAATGATCACATAACGGCGATCCGATATACTGGAGTCGAATATCCGACGGAGATTACGCTGGGTGCCCGGACACCCGGAAATCCACATCAGGATCAGGTTTTGATTACTGCTTGCCTAGGCCCCATTTCCTGGAAGAGTGAGAAAGGGTAGCAGCTTCTTTCTTTACACACGCTGAGTATATTGCTTGTTACGAGGCCACATACCAGGAGACATTCCTACGGCTATTCTCTGGTCTTTTCTTTCTTCTTTCTAAGTTTTTCATCAATTGGAGAGAGGCTGTTAGGCCTGTAGTTCTACTTAGTAGCTATGACTTCGGAACTATGGGCAAGTAGCCTATTAGCAGCTGCTTTCCGAGTCAAGAGGGCAAGCACGATCGTAGGTATGTTATATAAGCGGATATGCGTGTATAAGTATAACTTGATCTGATTCTATAGTAGTAGTGAACCCGTCCTGATACAAGTCACCCAAAGTCATATGCTTAACACATGTCTCTTTCACTATCTTTTCGGAGATCAGGTAAGGTAGGTCTACTACTGCTTGACTGGAGTTAGCGAAGCCGTAACAAGGTGGCAGTAGGGGGCTAATAACTTTTTATAGAAGTAGGAGACGATTAGAGTGATCTTCTTTATATAGGCTATTTGCGCTTAACGAGTTAGAAGATGTTGCCAATGCCCGGGTATCGAAAAGAGTTGGATGCGAACCCCTCACATGAGAAAGGAGCCTAGCAGCCCCGATACGCCGAAACCTCTGATTCCGGTCCTTAGGCTAACCTACGACTAGTCAGGAATTGCGTAAGAGAAGAATAAATAAGTCACCATAGTGCAAAAGCCGGCGGCGGAGGGAGAACAAAATATCGTCCAAGAGCAAAAATCGGAATAACAGCTCACCCCCACCTACTCGCTTTAAAAAAAACCATCGAGTCGAGAGACCCAAAAGAAAATGCCTAAGGTAATAATCTCTTTCTCAACGTAAAAGTAAAAAAAGCATGAAAGGAAGATCCATTCCATTCCTATTCCTTGCCACGATTGTTTTCTTTTTTTATCTTCTTTGTCGACAATTGGAGTGTCTTCCCTATTTTTTTTCAGTTGTAGGGAAGGTGGTGGGCGTCTTGGCAACAAGAAAGATTTCGTTATATTATAACAACAGAAATGGAACCTTTCATTTTTTTGTTTTTGACAAAAGAGTTCCGACGTTTCCAAAACGTTTACCGTGACCAGGCCCAAGCTTAGTCCACTACTCCACTCAGGGTTTTCCTCTCTATAGGCCATACAATAGAGAAATAGATAGGATAGTATATATATAGGGAATCGAGAGAGGAGGTTGAGCCATGAGCCAAGAATTCCAGTCTTTTGTTGCTCACGAGGAAGAGGTGCAAGCAAGTAGGAGTCCAATTTCGTCTCAGGTAAAGTGAGAGTCTAAGGGCTTGAAAAGGCTAGCCTTTGGCTTTTTCATATTCTTCTTTTTACAAAAAAAAGAATTTGCATTCCCTTCCCCACTATATATGAAAGAAATCGATCGAAACGAAGCTGGAACTGATCTATCTCAATGAACTTCATCCACATGTCAGGTCTCTTTTGCTTCTTGTCAAGACCTGTAATCGATTGCTTTCGCCAAAGCCAACCGTCGACCTCACTCAAAGCTGGAAGCGGGGCAGCGCTGTGCGGGTGTAGCGGGTTCATCGAATCTAAACGGACAACTAACTTGATTCTTTATGCCACCCGGTTTTTCAACTCATGAAGGCGGCACTACTGCTGGCTTCGACGATCGCCTCTAACATAACGTACCACTTCTCTTAACATATTAAAGTGCAACAAATGCTGACTCCTAGTATGGATATGGCTGAACCGCGGTATACTTGGCTAAGGCTAAGACGACGAGAATTCAGACCTAAAATGAAAGGAAAGCTAGACCCTGAGTCTGTCTGTCCGCCCGATCCTAACCTCAGGCTTTCAGTCCTACTTCTGCGACTAGTTGATTCTTCCTTCTTCTTTTCTTTCTTTTTATTAGATGCCACTATCTGACTTTTCAGTACTCTCTATTTCAACAAGATTGGAATAGATTTGCTCATCTGGCTCCATCCTTTTCTCTTAGCCTTTGATCTTTACCGTTCTTCTGGTCTGTAAAGCGACCCTAAATCAAATCAAGTACCCTATCCAAATCAAGTCCTCTATCCAGCGCTACTGCTGGTTGATACTCCTCTGCGGTACATCTGATTCCAGTCATGATAGTTCAGTTATTCGCAGCAGCTCCATCAAACTCCCGGCTAGCAGCTTGACTTCCCGCTTTTTCTCATTCCCCTGGGGAGCCTTTTCAAGACTCTTTCAACCGCTTCCGACATTTCGGATTTAGGCCTGGGCTGGCTAGGACCACTAAGGAATTCTCTTCCACAACTAGCTCGACCAAGGGAAGGAAGTGGGATGATCCTACGTGAAGAAGGAAGGCTACTCTTCCAGACTGTGTGAGACCGGCTTCTATGGAACTAGCTGCCAATGTCCGACAATATAAGTCAAGCATCTAGCTTGATGCATCGATCTCATCCTCAGATCAGAGAAAATTCGAAAAAGGAGAAAGGCAATCTTCTTCTCATCGAGAAAGAACTATGAATAGACACACTTCTACAACTCAGCCTATCTATGCATATTACCTTTTTAGCCATTCCTGTTCGTTCGACTCTTTGTTAAGAGAGACTATAGCCAGCCACGAGTGGAGTGAGGGGCTTTTGGAGATCGACCTAAGCCCTAATAACACTTTATCTTGGAGCAGGAACATATCCAACTGTTGGTGGAGCATATCAAAGTCCCATGTATATTCCGTTGAATCAGATCTAGCAGCGCAGCGCTCACGTGAGGACTCTCCTTCTCCAGCCGTTTGCGTTTTCTGCGCATGAAGCGGCCTTTTTTTGGAGCTTTTTATGATTTGTGCAGGGCTGATATTTTCTCTCTTCCCTAGCCTTTTTGCTGCCTAGCCTACTCCACAACAATCGATCGTCGAGCCTCACAGAACAGGTCTCCCTTTTCAAGGTCTGGTCAATAAGGACGACCAACAAGCCTGGCATCAAGGCAAATGCGCAAGCAATTAGTGGCTAAGGCAGGTAAATGAACGCGTATCTTGCTCCACCTCCACCAACGGTATTCATATCGGCTTCAGTGGATTCGGCTGATGCTTACTGCTTCATCTGTTTCTGCTTCAGTTGTGGATGAACGAATACCTGGATCGACTCTCATATTGATCTGAACCGGGGCCACACTACTTAAGTTTTGAAACGTTCTCACTTCGATAAGTGTTTTTACAGGCACCATCTCCCACCCATAAGTTGGAGTAACTTAACGAGCCGGTAACGAAGAAGCAGAGGGAGGCTCACCCGTCCTGAACTGAAATTCAATTCAATGAAAGGCAGACCCCATAGAAGTAAGCCTGAGCCAGCTCAGTGAAGACTTTTCAAATACCCTCTCGCCAGACCACAGAAACATACAGAACAAAAAATGCGCACTCAACCAACCCGTCCCAATCCATGTCAACCATCAACCAAGGCCCGCACCAGCCTTCCCTCAACAGCCCGGGAAGAAGGGAGATATACAATATCAACTACAGTGAGCAAATAGAGTACCTGCCCTAGTAGGGAGACAGCTCCAGCATTTCTCTTAGATGAAGGGGCCATAAGCGTAGAGTAATTCTTTCCATAAGTGCTACAGGAGTCTAGTCCGGAGAAAGAGAGCGCGCTTGGAGTGGAAGAAAGCCAGGGCTAGTTAGTAGTAGTTCAGCTCCGTCTCACTCAGGTCATGGGTACGGAAACCGTAGATTAGAAAAGGTAGGACGGTACTCTTAGAAAAGGCATGCCTTTTCAAGCGAAGAGTATCTAGACTCATAGCCCCCTATGTTGTAAGTGGTAAGGGGAGAGTCTGACTCAGATAATAATAAGCCCGCTCTTTAAGGCCTCCTTCGCATTGGCGCGGGTATAGTCTTTGCATTTCTTTATGTGGGGCAAAAACTCTTGCTTGGAAGGTATCTAGATCTAAGCGAGGTAATTGCTATGCCACTGCCACTGGGTTTCGATCTCGATCTGCTATTGCTCGAACAAGGTCAATTGTCTATGCCTTTACCTCTGATGCTGCCTTGTTCTCCACAATCTCTTAGCGGGCTTTGCTGCTGCCTGTGCCTAGTTTAATAAAATATTTTTCTTTCAAAAAAACCAGGACTACTGCTCTTAATGCTTGCTTTGCGTATGTGTATGGCTTTCTAAATTCAATAGGCTCTTGCTATCTTTATTGATTTTTGTGCCTCGGGAAATGGAAGGAATGCCAGGCGAGAAGCTGCCACCTTAGCCTATGCTTGCTCCGTAGCTGGGTCTGGTCAATTGGATGAAATGTGACTATGGGGGTGCCTCTAGCCATGCCCTTAGCGCTTTTTCAACCTGGATTACTATATATGGCTACTAGCTCTCGAAATGATGGTGTGGTTAGCTCTGACTCTAGCTATTTACCCGCTGTGGGGGAATCCGCTGCTGATGCTTCATAACGACTACCATAATCTTTTGTATAAGCCCTTCCACTCTGCGAACATGATCCCATATCTAGATCTTACACACAAGGGTGTGAAATTGAACAAAGGCCAGCTACTCATCCCTAGTTAGGAGGTAAAAGAAAAGGCCCCCGGACTGTGTCTTCTTCAGTAGGTCGAGCACGAGCATCAGCCAAATTACTGATGAATCCCTAATCATTTCACCTGAGTCACTCAAGTATACGCCTATCAGTATCAGTATATACCTATATCAGTCAAATAGAGATTGATCGAGTCAAAGTTCTACCCGTTGATTCAGTGAATCCACAACCACCAGCAAAAGCAAGGGTTGATCGAAACCCTGTAGTAGTGGTCGCAGGGATTGTCTTCATGACCCCAGAAAGGTCAATGATCCCTTACCCTTATTCGTTCACACCAGGAAAGAAGGCATAAAAGATAGGTAATCTAATGAATGCTCGGATGCTATGTCGCTTGATTAAGGTCAGTAAGTTAAACGACTATTGTATGAGGATTCGATCACAGTCCCTGTGTAAACGCAATCTCATTCTCAACTTCCTATGCCCCACGAGGTTTGTTCGGCTTAAACCTTTTCATAACTAAAGTATTTACCCAATCTTTAAAGCGAAACCACCAAAGTTCCATCTGCTCACGATACATAGAGCCGACCGCCGGCTGGCTTCCAACCGGGTTAGGAAGTTTTCAGTCAGAAGTCAACAAAAAAAAGAAAAAAAAACTCGATCTCAGTGTCCACCTGAGTGTCAACACTTCTTAGTTTTAGTTTAAGGCGGGACTCCCCTTTTTGTAGCGGAGATTCCACATGCAATGTCGGTGACCTGGAGAATAGGGTTAGGCACTGGGTAGACATGAAACATGAAATCAGACTAGCCAGCAAAGATACTATCCGAAGACCACGACGACAGACACGCTTTAGATATAAGGTCGTCAGCTAGACCCAGTATGGCTTCGGAGGTACACTAGAAGGCAAGTAGCAAGAGCCCCAAGAAAGCGAGAATTTCCGAGGACTAACGGTAACTAAGCGCATTATAACACGGAACAACGTATGAGCGTAAGCTATAGGAGGGCAGCAAAGGCAAGTCAGCGGCTGAAAAGGTCAACCAATAGACCAAGCGCCAGAGTGAGGGACAGCTAGCCAAATAACACGAAAGGAAGAAAAAAAGCTCTGTTCCAAATGAGCGGGAGTAATGATCGAATGCCGAGTAGAGTTGATAAAGTTGAGTGATCATTGCTTGGAGACCCGATGGATGGGAGTCTCCCCCATAGGAGCGAACTCGTTCCCACATTCGTTAGCCGCAAAGCAAGAAAGTCAGCGGGACCAGCAACCGGGCTCTTCCGGCACTGCAATCGCTACAAGCAATAGGCGCTTTTTTCCCTCGCATATCATATCTAAATCAGATATAGTACTCATTTAGGAATAAGAGTAGGCAGCTGTAGGAATGGGAACAGGTCTATTGCCGGTACTAGCAGCTGGAGCAGGAATAGTAGCTCTTCTTTCCCCTCTATTCGATTCTTTCTCTTTTCGAATCTTAATGGAGTAGGAAGAGGAGTAGTCTCGTATATGGAGTAGTAGTAGTAGTAGTAGTAGTAGTAGTCTTTCCTTGCTTTCAATATAGAGTACTCGTTTCGTACTTCTCTGATATTGAATCGGCATAGCCCAAGCCTGCCTATCACGTAAAGCGTGACTAATACCCGAAGACCGGTTTTCCCGAAAAAGTCGAAACGATATGACTTATGATTGATCGATCACTGGCCCGTTCTGTTTTGCTTCTCCAGCTTCTCCGAGAGGGAAGGCCCGCAGGCAGGGCAGGGTGGATGGACAGGCTGATGGTTGAGGTATACTTGGCAATTGCTTCGATGGGGGAGCCACTTTGATGCATGTCCGACCCCAAGTAAACTAGGGTAAAGGGGCCTTGAAAGGTACTCCTACCCGCGAGGTAGCGTTCGTTATTCGCTAATAGATAAGAGCCCGGCCGCTACGAGAGCCCATTTGGAGCACCTCCGTTAGCGACTAGGAAGTGTTCGTTCTTTCGCGCGCAACTTACTGCACTGATAAATAAATAGGCAAGGCTTGTCGAAGTTCAGTTGTTGCAGTATATTCGTTCAGGAATCAGGTAATGCAATAACTTTCCCTTTGCTTTGATTTCAGAACCCATCGCAAGCATCGGATCGAGACGGGAGGTTTTTAGCTCCATTCCCATCTCCAGCGGGGACCTACCTACTCTAGTAGTAGTAGGCTTTGCCTGTCCGATCCAATCAATATGAAATAATAGGTAAGTGCATGGTTGCTCCCGACCCATAATAGAGAATGTTCCCCTTCTTCAAACCCCTGTGTGGGCGCTTCCTATGCTCATGCTTTGCGGTAGATGCCCTTGGATTTCACTCGCTAGTGCTAGGTTGGCATGGAGAATATATCGATAAGACCTTACCTGCCTTGATTAGTAGTGATAGCGGCAGCCCATGCTTTTTAGTTGGTTGAGAGGTGAAGCCCGGCCTTTGTTTTAATTCTCTCTAAGACCCTGACCCATTGGAAGCAGCCTTCGAAGCGCCAGAGGCGGATCCAGAACTTACTATTGACTCTCTCCCCCTCACCGGAACCGTCAGCGGCATCTTCTTCTATTCTTCTTGAATCCCCGCTGTGCATCTAGGCAATGAGAGAAAGGTGGCGAAGCGAGGATGGCTCAGGACCAGATCATTCAAGTCCCTCTCATAGTGAGCTCGGGTAGGACTCGGTAGCGGCACGTCTTCCTCGGATCAAAATCTTTATCTAAGAGATCCGTCCATTGACCCTTGCTTGTAACCTGTCCCTGGTCGCACTCTAGTCCAGAACCTGATCCCTATTCGTCCCTTCCATTCCAGCATTCGGATGCAAGCAACCGAAAGAAGCTAGGCCTGCTCATTCTCAATCAAGTTGCTTTGCCCTTTACTTTAGGGTGGGTAGGGTTCCAAACCTCTCGCTCCGCGTTTTAAGCAAGGGAGCTTTAACACCC
>BNST01001580.1:0-210163 GCA_019650275.1 Xylocarpus granatum | reverse complement strand
GTGGTATTTTTGGAATATTAGAAATGGAAGGCATTGAGCTGTTCGCTTCTTATTTGCATGACCGGCAGTTGTTATATTCCACCACAAAGGATTATTATCCAACAATTTAGGAGTCCGCAAATTTTTATTTCTTATTTTCAAAAAATGAAAAAAAATTAAGGGCGAGAGAGAATCTTGAATTGCATATTCGATCATCGTCTAAAAGTAAATCTCAAACTCTTGGATTTTGATTTCATCGTACAAATACAATTATACAAAACTTGAATTTCGCAGAGAATTCATTTGCCCTTTGAATCGAAATGGCTTCTCGAAGACGCATGCTTCTCAAAGTTATAATCCTCGGTGACAGCGGGTTGTTTTTTTTTCTTCTTTTAATATGAAAATTTTGTGTTTGGATGCGGAGAAAGTGCTATTATTTGAGCTTTTGGTTCTAATTAATTTTGATTCAGTCGTAATTAGTTGACGTAATTTAATTAGGAGTAGTCCAGAAGAGAAACTGAAGACCATAATATCTGTTTGTTCATTTCATTTACTATGAATTCGAGAGTTAATCTGGATGGTTGATTTTATTAATTTATTGTAGCACTAAATATTTCTTTTTCATTGGAACTTTTAGGTTGGTTTAGCTGCATTCTCCTTAAACTGTGTTTAGTTGCAGGAAAAATGAAAAAGGGATGAGGAAATTAACGACTGTGTTTGTAAAATAAGTGCTTTGTTTTACATTTTTGTTTTTGATTTCTGGTTGTTTTCATTTCTGTGTTTGATTCATAATTTGTGAATTTTTTTATGGTGCTTGACAGGGTTGGGAAGACTTCTTTGATGAATCAGTATCCTAAAAATTGGTTACTTTCAGTATAATATACGAGTGCTTGTGTGTGCTTGTGTTTAGACATTATGATGGATTTAGAGATGTGATTTCCCTTACACTCAACATTTAGATATGTGAACCGCAAGTTCAGTAATCAGTACAAAGCAACCATTGGGGCAGATTTCTTGACCAAAGAAGTCCAATTTGAGGATAGGTTTTTCACCTTGCAGGTTAGCTAGTTGGTGTATATTATTTGAATTCACTTTCTGAGTTTTTCTTTGCTGATATACTCAAAATCGAATCATTGATTTTTCTTTTATTGCAGATTGCAAATTGTGTCGCATGTTTGTTTTTAATAATTGTATGGATTAAGTGAAGTATAGGTAATCTTACTGTAGAAGCTAGTCTGCAAACTTTGAATGATAAGGCTCTAAGTCCTTTGACAATTTTTTTAAATCCCTCCTCTTTACGGCTTAGCTACAACAATCAAAATACTTAAATCAAATTGGTGTAATTCTGGGTGCAACGACTTGGAAGCTTCATTAATTACCCTCTGTCCTTCATCCATCGGCGGTACTATAATTGCATTCTGTAGAAAATTCAATTGGACTCAATAATATTACATTTTTTTATTTCCTCAATTTTTTAAAAATATACTATGATTGTGAATTGTTGAAGGAGCAACATAGCTTCAGCATAGCAGAGAAACATAGAAAACTTTATCTAGAAATTTCTTTCTTTTTAGTTCTTGGCAGAGAAATGTGCTCGATACTGTCACCTGTTTGTGAACAACTCTATGTGAACACATACTTTCAGATATGGGATACAGCTGGGCAGGAAAGATTTCAAAGTCTTGGAGTGGCTTTCTATCGCGGTGCCGACTGTTGTGTTCTTGTGTATGATGTGAATGTCATGAAATCATTTGATAATCTCAACAATTGGCGGGAGGAGTTTCTGATTCAGGTAATCATCAACCCGTTAACATGCGAGGAATTTTGGAGTTCCACTGGAATTATGACTCAATGTTTTCCTTATTCTATTTCTTATCAGGCCAGCCCTTCTGATCCTGAAAACTTCCCATTTGTTGTATTGGGGAACAAGATAGATATTGACGGTGGCAATAGTAGAGTGGTAAGATGAATTTTCTTCCTTAAACATGATTTTCCCCCATATGGAAACATTTTCTGTTTATAACATCTAAAACTCTATTTAATCATCCCAAATCATGAAGAATACCACTTAGTGCCATGTATGCTGAACGAATGTTCCTAGTATGGATGTCTTTAGTGCATTTCAATAATGTTAAATTTGACTCTGTAAATTGAGAATGGTCAAACTAATAAGTGGGTCTATTTCTGTACTTGTGATATTAATGAGGCCATATATATATATATATATATATATATATATATGTATGTATGTATGTATGTATGTATGTATGTATAAAAGTGGGTCTATTCTTGTACTTGTGACACTGATCTGATCATATCTATATGGGTTTTATGTGTGATAATGTTATACTGGATTATTAAGGGGTTTTCTTGTTTGATTTTCCCGAACTATTGATCATTTTCCATGTTCAGGTGTCTGAGAAGAAGGCAAAGGCATGGTGTGCTTCTAAGGGTAATATTCCTTATTTTGAAACTTCTGCCAAAGAAGGTTTCAATGTAGAAGCTGCTTTCCAGTGTATAGCTAAAAACGCTCTAAAAAATGAACCTGAAGAAGAAGTGTAAGTATTCTCGATAAGTATCTTCTGAGTTCGCCAATAGGGCAACCTTCTAGTGTTATCACTGAAGATGGTTATAGCTGAGGGATCTTGTTATCAGCATTCAGCTCTTCTACCTTAATTACCTTAAAATTTCAAATTCTGTCTAAATAATCTCCTTTGCTGACCTCCTGTTAGTGCTTTGAGAGAACACCCTTCTCATCTGCTGCTTGCTATGTATTTAACCACAATATATGGTCTGAAAGGTTTGCTGTCATATAGCAAATGCAAATCAACTTCTTTGTGTGCTTTTCTTGGAAGATTCGAAGTTGCCAAGATGAAACTGAAACCCTATTGAATTATTGCAAGTTGCTGGGGACCTAAATATATTCATTACAGCTTTACCTGGCTTAAAGTTTCCTTACTGTTAAAGTTTTGTATTTGACAATATGGATAAGCTAGTTTGTGCAAAATGCTAATATATTTTGCTTTTCTGTTAATGATGAAGTTACCTTCCGGACACCATTGATATGGGTGGTGGACAGCAGCAGAGATCTTCTGGTTGTGAATGTTAGATCTGTTTCAAGTGGAAGAATGCAAGCAATGGTCGCCTTCTAAACCATTTGCCATGCAATAAAGCAGGGAATGTTAATTAGTGCTTTGTATAATATTATCAGTGTTCAGAAGGAACTTGATGATGATTTTAAAGTTTCTTTTCCTTCCTGCCCCTTGTTCCCCCTTTGGTCCAATTCTGAATCTCTGGAATCAAATTGCTTTGTATGTTGAAACCATTGGATCATTCCAAGCCTCTTTTTGTCTTGTGACTTATTACACGAGAGAGATCACAGACACAAGGCACATATGAACCAGCAAATGTTTAAACTGCATGCACTTAAAATTTGATAGTTATTGATTTTATTTCGCAGTTGTATTCAGCACTTCAACCCTGGGCTCAAATGGACCATCATCCAACCTTAGCCTAAAAAGGAAGTCCGCAAACGCAATAATGCAAGGTAGGTGTATATCCACTTTCCTGTTCAAATTGAAGTCTACAACGCCTCAAAATTTTCTATCATTAATCTTTGAAAATTTGTGCTATTACAGGCATACAAACTAAAAGAAATGCGACAAAATGCTACATTATGAATGGAATACTAATTCCTTACAAAATTCTCAAAACACTTTGTATAAAATATTACAGGAGGATACTTTCAAATCAAATAACCAAGTTAGAATGGTAGGATTGTATAAAAAATCTATCATTGCCATAGATTGGCCAACCTATTAGAGCCAGATCCTTGCCTCCTCCTCCGTGTCTTTTGTCGGATTCTCCAGAAACACAAAAGCGCCAAAAGCCCTGCCAAACAGCATAAGTCAACTCAACATAAAATGTAACACCAACAGATGATTAACACAGTGCTAAAACCTTTGCATCAAAAAATAAATAAATAAAACAACATTCGCTAACCAGTAACTGCCACTGCTAAAGGTACGAGCCAATGACTAGCAACCAGTACGGGCATATCAAGCTGCAAATTAGAAGTTTGGAAAGGGAAGAATCATAAGCCCTTTGTGATAAGAAAACTATACCTACACTTTATAACAGAATAATACAAGGTACAAGGCTAATAATATTTTGTGTTCCTTACCTCTTCTCGGTAGAGCATACCCAAGTACTTGCTTCCCAAATAATCATTCTTACTTATCTGAGCATACTTGGGATGTCTTGACTTTGAAATGTCCATAGTGGAGTTCAAACCCATAACCAAATCAATGGCAGGATAGTCTGGTAATCTTTTACTCCTTCCCCTTACATGTAAATTGTATCCTTTCGTTCCCCAAACCTCAAATCTAGAGTCACTCCTACAGATCAAATCCTTCCCCACAACACCAGAATATGTAGAGAAATTTATGTCAGTTCTACGAGATGGTAAACGGTTGTTGTCTTCAGACAAGGGTATATCTTGCTTACAGTAATGAAAAAAGTACTGAATCTCTTGTGTTCACACTGGTGAAATCTAATATTTTCCTCAGAAGCCAATAACAATTAGTAACCATATGGCTGCCATCCAAACAATTGGAATCGCCATACACGACCTTCACCAACCTCTAAAAGGCCAAGAATTGGGGAGTCAGCCTGCACAAGTCATGAAAACCAAAAATTAATTTGCACAATCAATATGGATTTTTGAAAAGTAAGAAATTATCATCCGCATTGGAGGAATTCTAGGCGTCCTGGAAATGATGAAATCAACAATTACTTAAAAAATAAATTTGGTCTTCAGCTGACAACAAATAAAATGTCTCACAGGTGCAAGTCTTTTTACAGTTGCATTGGAACTACTGTGCTCGTTCCATTCACAGCAAGGAATGATAACAAATAACATACTCAATTCTTGTGCAACACATGGTCTAAATTTGAATGGCATGAACATGCTGATATCTTTCGCGCTTATTTATCATTATAACGGTTCAATCATTGTCTAAGCAACCGAAAATATACTAAATACTTAGTTAATCTTACAATATAGGTGCATTTCCATGGAATTATAGTTTAGGTTGACTGACCAACATTGATCCATAATAACCAAAAACCATATAGAAAGATAAGCAGAGATGTCCACCCACCCTGTTCATGCCAGAAATCAGCACACTGTGTTGCCCCACTCTCAGAGCTATCAAGGAAAGCTATGTACATACCCACCTCCTGGAAACCTAACAATATCTGTTCCAGATGCATATCAACTCTGCTCACCATTGATAGAAAAATCACCATTCAGAATCTTGTCTCCCAGAGCAATCCCAAATGGGGCAAGAAGATCATTCAAAGCTGGAATGTTTGCACCTCCAGTGATTGGAGTCCGCCAACTTCGAGTGTTATCATCAAAGAATCTCATCTTCACCATTGTATCCATGTTATACCACTCAGCAAAGACTGCCAAACCCAATCCAGTATTTAGAATGTCATCCCTTATCTTTTCAATCTCTACCTGGAAGTACTCATCCTCAAGGTCTAAAACCAGGAGGGTCCCATATTGACAAGCATCAAAGCACGTAAAAGGAGAACTAAGTGTTTCAATAAAATATCCTGAGTCACATAGCATGTTGAACGTAATGTGAAAATTTGTATGAAGATGATCCCATGCCAATCAAGAATATCATTGCGAACATCCAAAGAATCTCTTGGTATATATCCAGGAGGGTATTTAATATTGTGAAACTGATCCCACAAAACCAGTTTTGATCGAGAAGGAGTTGGAACTACTTTTAGTTTCAACTGAAACACACAGGTACTTCTCCGAAGTCTTTTCTCTCCTCGAGCTGGAGGGCTATATACCCTAAGACATACATTTCCTTCAATCTCCCCAAAAAATTGTGCACCTTCTTCCCTAATCTGCATGTGCAGTGCTAGATAACTGGTCCAAGGCCAGATTACTTCTGAATAAGTGAAGCAAATATTTAGAAGATTCCCTTCCTCGTCTGAAGGATGCCATGTTGGTGGACCATCAACATAGCCAATCACAACCATCCCATTAAGAATGGTAACATTAAAAATAACAGGCATTGCACCTGCATAAAGTGGTTGCCAACAAAAGGGCCAGGAATAAGGGCAATCTGTATAATCAAGAACACTACGGAAGATGCTTGCACGGGGTTCATAGTTCTTAAGAATTTCATATGATTCTAACCTGACAAAGAAGTCTGCTACTAAATGTAAGATCCTAGTAATGAGAACTTACAGATCAACTCTTCCTGCACCTTGCTCATACATGTTTGGACCAGAAAGCTTTGCCTCAACCAGTGCTTGTTTCATGCTAGCTGGATTTAGAATGTTTTTTCGACTACTTTCAGGAATGATGCTAACAAGCAGGCAAGCAACCACAGGACTGGCCACACTAGTTCCTGACAAACTTTTACAACCTGTACTTATGTTGGAACCCATAATTTCCCGTCCATACGCTACAACATCTGGCTTCACACGACCATACCTGTAAGACAAAATTTACATAGCAAAGCTATTACTACAACTATAAGCATGACAAAGCATCTTATGGAGGAAGAAAGAAACTTCAAAACATTGAAAATGTCAATAGAAAACATTATGGATGACAAAGGAAGAGTTCTATATACCAAGTATAATAATTTTGAGCGCAAAGAAGAAAATAGCAAGCAATGACCTAATGTTTTAGCCCAAAAACATTGGCAGTTATTGCCAAAGGACCATTGTTGAAACAACAAGGTAGCATAAAATGAGAAAAGAAACTTCAGGTCATAACTTTGGATGCAGAAACAACCTATACGAGGAATGTTCTCCAGATACGAGGTTGTCAACCAAGTTTGCCCCAATCTACATTGTAAGGTGGAAAAATTCTCTAACAAGGGGCCAACCAAATTGGTCGTCTGGATATTCTTTTATATGGGAGAGGATCCTTAACAACTTGAATGGTTATGTAGAATTTAGAAAAGGTCATCTAGGCAACAAAGCTCAAACTGCTAGATCAAATTTGGATGCAACAGACAGCCAATTAAACCAACATCTTCAGCAAATTACCAGGCAACATTTTTCTAATTATAGTTTTATTCACACAAGTTGGGAACTATGTTTTGTATTAGTGCCATATTCATACAGACATGCATCCACAACATCTAGGAGGAAAGAGGAAACCACAGTTGTCTTTGTAATAGGGATCGCCTAAAAACAATAATATTAAAAATGATTAAATGCGAACTTGATTTCACGTAGAGTCAATGCAGGCAGAGCAATGTCTTTTGCAAGTCAGATTTAGTTCTACTTCTATGGTTGGATATGTTCAATTTCAATCTTATGGCCTGTAATCAATTAATTCTCAAACTAGTTCACATTCTGTTACTTGGTCTTTTTCTGAATAAAGAAGTGATTGGGACCATCACTAGTTTGATACAATTCATTTGCTTATATTAAAGAATTCACCAAAATAGGAGCGACACAAGAAGCACTCCAGGAAACTTCTAATAAATTGGAGCAATTTCCTTTTCTTGGTTTACACGCATATTAGAAATCATGAGCCACCACAAGCATGCCCTTAAACTCCTAAGTAAATCCCAACACCTCAACCAAGGAAGTAGATCCCAAAATTGATATTGCAAACAATCAAACCTAAGCAAAGGATTTTCTATGTAATTTTGCTAGTAGTGGTTACTCAAAATATCAATAAACATATAAGGAAATATTCAGAGGTTAAAATCAAAGTAAAATCTGTATAAAGCACAAAGATAGATAGACCACCCATGAGGAATCTCCCATGTACTCGTGCCACACGAAGAGAATGATGCTATATGGTCACTATAGTCAATGCCACCAACACCAATAACATCACTCTGATCTGCTGGATTGTTTAAAGTACCATAGAGTGGTCCATCATTTCCAATAGCCAAAACCATAATAATATTATTTGCTGTTATTTCCCAAACCTGTTGAACCATTGTGTAACACGCAGTCATATAAAATGAAAGTCTAAGCCTCAACAGCAAAAATATTGAAAAGACACGGGCATGAGTCGAAGCATAAGGCAAAGGGTTGCTGGAAGTTTCCACAGAAAAAGCAGGCAATTTTAAAAAATGATTATTCATGAGTATTGAAATAATTATCAAAAAATGAATGATAGTTCATTCTTCCTCAAAAAGTAAATAGTTATGAGAAAAGCCCCATCATTTTAATTCTTATTAACAGACCTAATATTTATATGTCCAATTTTACATACCTCAAGTTTCAACTATAAGCTTGTTGAGTCACAATTAGCAGAAGAAGGAAGTCTTACCTTCTCTACAAACGGGAGATCCAAGTAATCAGGTCCTCCAATACTCAAGTTCAACACATACATATCAGTTGCAATAGCATAATTGAATGCATGGAGGAGCCATGATGTGTATGATACCTGCAATTAGGCTCAACAGAAACTTCTCATAATCCTGCCATAATCTGTGTATTAAACCAAGCATTAAGAAAAGAAAGACATTTAACGGTGTACCTAAAGAAGTATCAATCATATAAGGATAGAAACTTGGATGGATATGCGAATGCGACTTCATTTCACAGGAACAGGATAAATATATTCCTAACATCCAACATGCATTACCTGTGCATCTGTAAACACACGATAAGCATAAATCTCTGTATCAGGTGCAAAGCCAAGACATTCTGCATCTTGACCAGCAACAACACCAGCAACAAATGTCCCATGTCCAAGATTATCATTTAAAGTATCTTCATTTGTCCAGTTCGCACGCTCCTGTAAATTGCTCAAGGCTTAATTTCAGCAATCCGCTAAAAACTAAATCTAAAAGTAGAAAAATGTCACTGAGACACAGTTTATTAATGTAACCATTCTGTACTGCCACACCATCAGTAACGGTCTAAATACAAAAAAAGAAAAGCATTCTCAAACATCTTTTTCTGAAGAATAGTACCTTGATATTACGGAAATGTGGATGATTTTCTCGAATTCCAGTATCAAATATGGCCATTTTTACTTTGGCACAAGTGTACCCTTTTCCCCACAGCACGTCCGCTCCAAACAATGAAGTCACTTGAGATCTCTGCAAGAGGCAGGGAAAAGATAACACGCGCATTAAAGCAAGTACATGATTCCTTTTATTTTTTCCCTCTTCTTCTTTTTTCATTTTCGAAAATAAATTTTAACTATCATTCCAGAAAACAAAATCAAACAACTGCCATCTTTTTTTTTAAATAAAAGTTATTTCTAAAGTGTTTGTCCCAAAAATTAATTCTTATGTCAAACACGTGCGAACAAAAAATGTCTCCACCTGGTAGGCCAAAAGCTCCAACATATCAAGTTTTGAACGTTATAAAGATTTTACCAAATTCATATTACAATTTTACCAAATTCTCTGATATTTCATTAATATCCAACAACTTAGAAAAAAATAAACTAGATAATTAGTTTCTCAATAAATGAAAACAAAAAACCTGCATCAAGGTACGGCGTCCCCAATTGATTGAGGAATTACTCGTCTTTGCCGCATAAGACTCCCCTTCATCAAATGACATCGAAGTAAAAATCTTTCCAGGTCGTTTCTTCTCATCCTCGAAAGCCCCACCAAAAAAGGCTCTTTTATAGCTCAAATCTACATGCACATCCTTCACCAAATTCAACTTCTCAATCTTATCAATTAATCCTTCTTTTACCGATTCGTCGATTGAAATTAACCCAAAATCGGTCGGCTACTTCGCTGCCGAGTTTTTCCTCTCGATCCAGTCCCAGCCGTCCGATCGAATCTTCGAACTTAGGTACGAGTGTTGATCCTCGGCGTTTTTGTACTCCGTTAACCGGACTATGTAGTTGTTCCGAGAAATTCGGGTATGGTTCTGATTTTCAGTTAGGGTTTGAGTAGGATTGACGGCTGCTGGTTTGAACTGGAGGAGACAGAACGAAACAAGGATCGCAAAAGCGAGGATTTGAACGCAAATGAGCTTAAGCTTGGGCATGCTTTCATGTTGTAAGGGATAACGGTGTCACTTTATATTGAGCGATTTGGCGGTAAAATCCTCACATCGGAAGATGGAGTTAAGATAACGTCTGGATTGTTTCTTTTTTCTGTTGTCTCCTCTGTTGCAAGGGTTTTTGATTAATTAGCAACCATCTTTGAGGGGGCACGAGATCTTGCCACGTGGCATTCACGTCTGAAACTCCGTAATGATCTCTTGTCTCAAAAGAGACTGATTTAAAATATTTTCGCAAAATAATTTCGTATAAATAAAAATAAAACACTGCAAATCAAATACAGGTAGAGATGGCGCGAGGGCTCATTCTCGGTGCACAAGCCAGAACGACCTCAACTTTGCTATCGGCTACGGTTGCTGGGTTTTCTATTTCACCAACAAAATGCAGGACCTCAATTATGTCTCCTCAATATCTTCCATCGACTCGCTTCTTCTGCAAATGTTCTCATACCCATGCTGTCGAACACTTGATAGACATGACCAAATACAGGGAAGCTTTCTCTAAGCGAATGGCTATGGCTGGCCTCAAACCTCACCACCGTATCGGTCAGTTCCTTTCCGACTTTCCTTCCATACCTTTCTGTTTGTTTCTCGGGAATTTGTTGGCCAAAGAGATAACAAACTCACTTTTTGCTAAAGAAGTTAGCTCAGTCTTTTACCAAAATTTGTTGAACTAAAGACCTTGTTATATGAGTTTGGATGGATTATCATCCCAAAAATGCCGAGAGAAGACGAACTAGTACATATAAGTTAAACTTGGGTTTTTTTATTTCTCATGACCAAGAAACTGTTATTTGTGTTTAGCATTAGGAGTTTCTGGCGGTCCTGACAGTATGGCGCTCTGTGTATTAACTGCCGGCTGGAAAACTGGACCGTGTAATCGGACTGGGGAGAGTGGTGAATTCATAGACGGGCTTTTGGCCATAATTGTTGATCACGGGTTACGTAAAGAGAGCAAAGAGGAAGCTAACACTGTTAGTGGCCGTGTTTCTGATATGGGTATGTGTAGTTTGAACTTTTTGCTATTCTGTGTGAGGTTTGCTTGGATAATCGCTAATATACGATTTTTGTAGGAATCAGATGTGAGATTGTTCATTGTGATTGGCTGGATGGTAGGCCAAAACAAGGTCATTTGCAAGAAGCAGCTCGTGACATGAGGTGATGTATTTGTTTTTATTTTGGATGTTCAGGGAAATGCCAGCTCCTGAGATTGTGGTTTTCATTAAGTGCATAGTCCCCGTTGATTCTTTTATTCTGGAGGCTTCAAATTTATTGGTTATTTTGGCACAGGATAATCTCTCTAATTTGGACCCAATTATGCTTTAATTTCAGGTACAAATTATTACAGAAGGTTTGCATTCAACACCAGATTAGTGTATTACTTATTGCACATCACGCAGATGACCAGGTTTGGACCAATTAGTTATGGACAAGATAGTGTTTCTGAGATTATACGTTTAGTAATTCTTGGCATACTGTGCAGGCTGAGTTATTCATTCTCAGATTATCTCGCAATAGTGGGGTTCTTGGACTTGCTGGAATGGCATCTGCTTCTCAAATTTTCTTTTCACATGCATACCCTTATAATAAAGATTTAAAGAATCATGCTATTCTTTTGGTGCGACCACTGTTGGATTTTTCAAAAGAAGATATGTACAAGGTTGTGCAAAGGAATTTATGCATCAAATGTAATCATTTCTTCAGTTTCCTAAAATTTTAATTCTAACATTTTTTCAGATATGTCAAGGGTCTAAGCGGGATTGGGTTGAGGACCCAACAAATCGCAGTCCTTTGTTTGCGAGGAACAGGATTCGAATGTCATTAGGGGATCTGTCATCAAGTGAGTTGTGGTAGATATCTATTTTTAGCTGTACAAGTATCAAAAGCTACTTTACTAGTTTTTCCCTTTGCTATAATTTATGCTCCCTACACCAATTTTACTGGTGGAAGAACTTGAGTTTGCCTATGATTTATATTATCTGTTAGATTCATAGTACTGCCTTGTGTATGATATCCCTGTATATTACGTGTGTGCACAAGCTTCCTGTGTTGGCTGAGGCAGTTTCAAAATTTTCAGGTAGCTTTAAATCTGAACTACAGGCAGTTATTTCTGCCTGTCGAAGAACACGTTTATATGTTGAGTACATTTGCTCCAAGTTGATAAATGAAACTGTGACCATCATGGATGTAAGCCTTCTTTTGACCGTTCATATGTATTGATATATGTGATGCCAAATTTTTATATTTGACCTGTTATTGTTTTCAGACAATTCTGAATTTTAGATTTACATCTGGCAGCAAGGTTGTGCTGTTATTGATCTAGAGGTTCTTAATCCATCAAAAATTGAGAACCAGTGCCTATCAAAGTTTCTTGCCTTGGTCTTGCAGGTAGTGCCAACTATAGTTAGTTTAATGATGCCTTAATCATTTAGGGCCTTTTTGATCGATTAATTCTTTTAATTGTTTGGTGATACTGTTTCGATCTGAATTTGGCAGTTTATTTCTCAAAGGCAAAGGCCAATTAGAGGTAGTACTTCAAAATTGCTGTTGGACTACATTCGTACTTTTCCATGCAAGGTACATTTAATTATAGCATTCTGCTTGTAATTCTTTTAAAATTTTCCATTGTTTTCTTCTGTATTGTAATAGGAAAAGCTTTCTTAACCATGACATGCTGATGCAACCATAACTCATGTTTTGAAATTTCTGTCCACAGTCATCCATGGTATTCTTTTGAACTATTACTGAAGGCACCGTGTTCTGTAATTCCACATTTGTATATTCATGCCTGAATTTTGTCATGTGATCACTAGATTGCAAGACTAGCACTGGATATTAGCCTTTTCATACTACTTTTTTTTCTTCTTTTGTAGAAAAGTTTCTTTTGTTCTTTTTTTTTATCAGTGACCTTTCCTGATCAAAGATACAAAGCATGGAGTAATTTTCAGTTTTTCACTTTCTAGTTTCCTTCTATGTAATTTGTTTACTCAAAGGCCTCTCCCCAAAGTTTTTACTGATTGTTCATCATTTCTTCTGATTCTTAATTTTTGACAATCTTGCAGACCTCCCTTACTGCAGCTGGATGTTACCTCTGTCCAGCTCCTAGGTCCAGAGGCACCAAAGCCCTGGTTTGTTGTTCTATTGACTGCCCTCTGCCCTTGAAAATGGAATTGTTTCAGACAAATTCTAATGAAGAAGAGAGGCATTTTGTTCCAAATTTGGAGCAGATTATAGCAGATGCAACATCGTATTCAGATCAAATGGTTCCGGATGCATCAGAATTTTTGTTGGGAATGACATCTGATTCAGTTCTTACTGAAGCCAAAAGACTCAATATTCTCAGTGAGTCAACCTACAGGAACATTCTTCAGCTACAAACGGAGGAAAATAAGCAATTTAAATTTAATATTGAAGTTACATCTGATTTTCAGTCAATGCATGAAGTTGAATGTGTCAGCTTATCTCCAAGCAAACAACTTCAGCCTGGGCAAGTATGTTATTTCATGAACAGGTTCTTTATCACATGGAAACTGAGCAAGGGAATTCCTAGCAGTGAATATCCAGAGAAAGTTCATTGTGAGGGGGGTTTGGGAGGGGAAAGGTGGAATGAACATTGCAGTTCCTGTGTAATTGGTGATAAGACCATGGCCGAGGTGCGCCACATGATTGAGTCTGATTGGCTGTGTCTTGCCAAGTTGTTGGAGGGTCCAAGTTCAGATAATTTGCAGCAGGAAAGTGTTCTTGTAGAAACTAAAACAAAGCAAAATATGGGGAACAAAAACCTATGTGCAGATTATGCGAGATTATCAGCAAAAAGAGCTCTCTTATCATTGAAATCTGTTCCAGTTGCTGCAAGAAGAAGCCTTCCTGTCCTAGTCAGTAGTGATGGAAAGTTGCTGAGCATCCCGGTAAGTTAATCTGTTGTCATGTCATACAACCACGAAGCTTAAGTCTCATTTCTTCAGCAAATCAATTATCTTACCAGTTAGCAATTTTCTCTAACTCAATTATCAAATCAATTCATTCTTTTCGATCTCTATATACCTTTTTTGCTTCAAAAATAAATGAAAAAAAATCTCCTATCATCTTTGTTATCTTGCTTGGAAAGATGTTGCGACCTTTTTTGCTGTGTGGGTATTTTTTTCTTTCATGGTTGTTTCTGTATGTTTATAGTTTTGCATCTGGCAGTAATGTGTTTCAGGACCTAACTGTATTCACAATTTCAGAGCATTAACTTCAATATTTGTCCTTGCTTGATGGTATCTGCTGTATTCAAGCCGAAAGTACCACTTGGGGGAGGTCATAGTTCATTTATCTAAACTAGTAGTTTCAGGCTTTTTCCCCTTTTTTGGCAGTCATATTTTTGTTGAAATTTTGCAAGTTGGCTTTACTTATAAATCTCGCCATAAAAGGCTCAATCATCAGATCTGAATCAAATCATCCTGAAAATGTTGTAGAGTAGATTCATAAATATTCATCTCTACTGCAATTATTTTTTTAATTTTCTTTTCGTTTATTATTTTCATTCTTCTATATTTCCGTTAACATGTTGAGTCACCTTTTCGTATGCAGGAAAATGGTATCATCTTATTATCAATAATAAAATGTTATCATTATATTATCGATTATTAAGTGTTGATTTCTGCACCACTTAATTCATACGGTCGTAATCCGACTGAAGTGCAGGGAAAATGTGATGGTTTTATTTAGCTGCAGCACATTGAAGATATGAATTCTTACTCTTTAACATGTTTAAACTCTGAATTCGTAGCATGACATGTTAGTAAATTCTGTTAACATATTTTTTCAATGGGACAGAACAATCAGATCCTTGGGTATATTTACAACTATGAGATTTTGTAGTGGCCGTGCAATTGGCTTTCTCTAATCCAGCAGCCCCGTGTTGTCAGTCACCATTCAAACAAGACGCTCAGTGATCTAAAGTGAAGCCCTGCCAAATCTCAGGCTTTGAGTCTGTACGGGCAATGATCGATTGAACCATAAAAGCTTGAAAGGCAATAAAATCACTTCCAAATTCCTTTCTTCTGAAACTGCAGTTGGCGTTTTGGAGTGTTATGTTGTTTGTAGGTTACATCTTATATTAAAATGAAGTTTGAAAAAGAAAGAAAGAAGACAGGATCCTTTGCCTAAGTTATTGAAAATACTTTGTAATATAAACCTTCGGAATGTAATTTCAGATGATCTGCAAGTTGTACTATGAGACACCCAACACATTATCCATTGAAAGTTGAGCAAAGAACATCTCTAGATGAAACAAGAAGCATACAGCTGAGAGAACAAGTGTTTATCAATTGTATAATACAAATTTCTTTCGTTCGCATATAAACACCCAAGTTCCCCTTTCTAATGCAGCAAAATTCCAAGCTCCAACCTGCTAAAAGGCACGAGCGTTGCCCTGAGAATTATTTTTGAAGATTGGTATTAAAGGTAACGAAGACAAGGTTAACCTAGCGAGAAAATGGAATCCCATCCCAAAAACTCACTTGAAAATTGTACAATACATTCAACATCGTAATTATTTATTAATTTTTTTATAGGATTATAATAAAATTATTTTATAATATCAATTTACGATATTCGTAGATGAATTAAGATAATTAAGAATGAATTAAGCACTATAATTCTACACAATAATTACATAAAATATGCGAGTATTTTTTTATATTATATATATATATAATATTATGATATTCAATGCAAGAATTAAATTATAATTTTTTTTTATAAAATTTATTATAAATTTTAAATTATCTAAATAATGTCTAGTTATTTAAAAATATTAAGAATAATATTTAAATATTTATTAATAAAAATAAATTTTGATCACATTAAATAAATAAAAGACATAATATCATAATTTTAAAAAATAAATTTAGTTCATAATAAATAAAATTATTTTATTATTATGTCGAACATTCTTAACAATAAAAAAAAATCAAATATAAATTGTAAGCCAAAATGACAAGATTCTTCTCCTTTCTTTGAACTTCTTCTCAGGTTCTTCCTTTTCTCTCCTCTCCCTTGTGGCTTTCTTTGTCCTTTGGTGGCTCTCTTCTCCTTTTTTACAACCCTAAAAGAATTTGTTAAAAGGTCCAAATTCATTTTTTTAATCTTTATTTCTGTTTTAGTCAAATTTGCAACTCGAGGTGCAGTCAAATTTGTGATTTAGTGCCGCAGTGCTGTAATTATTGTTTTCAAAGTCGTTTATAACACAAACTGTAGCAATTGCACTGTAGTATGGTACTGTTTATGGTTACCGTAGACCATTCAAAAACGGATGACCTGCCACAAATGGTTACTCGGCATTTGGTTGTGGAATTTTCAGATGCTACACCATTACTTTGATGATGGCATCCACTTCATTCTGTGCCCCCATTTTGCATGGTGAATTAGTTGATAATCGGATTAGCATTACTTCACAATGACATTATTGCAGTTCTAAAACCATCCCCTCTGGTGATGACTTTCATTTACCACAATAGCATGGTATAAGCAAGCTTATAAATGCAATATGACACACAGATCCGCTCCTACGCATCCAAATTTAGCCAAAAAAGTATGCCATGTCAATTACTCATAATTACTAGCAGAAGAGGGACTTTCATTCGGATTCTTGAAGAACAAACACAAGATTAATTAGCCAAACAAAAGCATTTAATCAAACAGCAAAACCACGAAGAAAAGTAGAAACAGCAGTTGGCAAGAACCCATTTCATAAAGACATAACAATAAAGTTGTTCTTAAAGACCTCACTTGGCAAAAACCCATCAAAAAATAATAGCAAAAATAATAAAAAAAAGTTTCAAATACCCAATTAACAAGATGAGAATATCCTGTCAACAAAACAAAAATCGCGTATATTTATTATAAAAATGATGTTAACAACACAAGAAAAATAAAATATTAGGGGTTTTAGTGAAGGATAGATAAGAAGAAAATTTTTTAAAAATAATCTTATTTTTATTTCTCTTTATAATTTTGACCAACTATAATTCATTTTTACTAAAATAACTATTTTGAACGATTTTGCCTTTAAATTTTAATGCAAAATTTTATTTTTACTCTCAGAATAATTAAAAAGTAAAAACTATTCTTTATTTCACCTTTCATACTTTGTTCATCTTCTTCAAATTTCTTCATTGTTGCGTTGCCAGTAAATTGCGGGTTTCGTCATCAACGATATACAAAATACAACTACAATAACAAAAAAAAAGTTAATCTGATTTGTATTGTACAAATTTTACTTTATTTATGTGTTTACAAGTATTAAAAATGTAAACTCTAATTAGATAGAAAAAATCACAAAATTGAGTTTTTGATTATTGTGTTGTGAGGAATTATTATTAAAATAGCAAGATTGTTAAAATATTGATATAATGTAAGTGAATTAGATGTATAAATCAGGCAAAATATAGTAAATAGGGCGATCAGGATATTTTTGGGTGAAAAAATACAGAAGACAAAGGAAGAAGGCAACGTTTATTCTTCAAGGGAGACTAATGTCTACTCTAGGCATGTGAGACACATGCGCCTGACGCGAATGAAATTGCCTGGGCATATGTAAGGCGACTTTACGGTAGCTTGGGGCCATCTATGCCGGCCCCTTGGTGAGTGAAGTTCACGTGCCTAGGGTTATTTATTTATTTATATATATTTACAATCTTGTAAATTCATTTATATTTACATAAATATAGTAAAATAGGTGAGAAATATAAAATAATAAAAAATTTAATATCTGCTTATTTATTATCGTTTTAGCGGCTATTATTAAAATTTATATATTTTTTTAAATTTAATGTATACATTTTATTATTTATTTATAATATTCAGCAATAACTAATTACTATTTATTATCAATTATAAATACAAACAGCAAGTCAACCTCAATTAAAGATCTAGTACATGAGCATTTATACGTAGAGACGTGTTGTATGGCGAGATTTGCAGTGCTAGATCATATAAAAGCAAAATTAAATGAGACCCAATTAGCTATTTTTAGGCAAATATACTTAGGCTATTTGTTAGACATAGGTGACTTATATCATTCTTTTATTTTAATTCATTACATGATGTTGCACAAGATAGATGTGAATGATAACCCAAACGAGATGTGGTTTTTAGTTGGTAACTAGATGATTCGATTTTTACGTGTTGTGTTTGGGTTGATAACCGGACTTAGTTGTGAGCATTTTCTTACTTTAGACTTACAAAATAGTATTCATCTTAGGGATGCTATATTTGAGGATCGGGACGTTATCACCCTAAGTGATATTGACGTAGTTTTGATGCCATAGTCTTTTTTTTCTATTTTAGATATAGATGTAGTTAGATTGTCTCTTTTTTATTTGTTGGAGAGGTTTTTATTTGGTAGGGATGGGAGATTATCTGCTAATTTGTGGTTGTTAGATATTTTGTAGGATTTAGAACAGTTTAATAGATATTTATTAGGATTTATCGTCTATCTTTATATGATACAGTCTTTACGACGATTGCTCATTATCCAGCACGACAAATACAGAGTACTTCGACGCATTTGCAAGCTAATGACAAATAATTTAAGGGCAAGTACAACATTACTAGGATAACGATTACATTTTAGGTATTTTTAACAAATTTCACATTATATTTTCACTTTTGTGTTGTGATAATGTTGAAATATTTATAATTAATGCTATGTAAGTATGGATTTATGAGAGTATCCCTAGCTTGTAAAAAAGGTTTGCTGCTATTGTGTGTGATGCTATCCCAAGCATTATATGACGGAGGAAATTGAAACGAAATTTAAGTTAATCTATTATTCATAGGTATCTGTCCGGCGTCCAAATGCTTCAGGTTATTCCTGTGTTATAGTCCGAAGGTATAAAGATAGAATTACCATGTGTGCTTGAATTACTTGAGACAATTCAACCACGAGGTGCGTGTTAGGTAGTTTTTTTTATGACTTTGAGTTATGTTGAGGTATGATTTATAATTGAGTTTACATTTTCATGTAAGTGTCCTATATTTGCCTAACACATTTATAATTGATTGTTATAGTGTCAATCTTCGGCGAGGTCTCATCATCGCTCATAGCATCGAATCATTATTCGCTGGTCATGTCACAACATTTGGCTAAGTCCTCACATCATCATTCCCCTATGATGGCACAACATTGTTCTTCTTCACTATCTCCGATTATGCCTTATCACCATTCTCCTACTCCATCACCTAATACACGTCGACGAGGAGTTTAAGAGATTTATTATTGATTGCTTCGATTCTTAAGATTTTGAAATCTATTACATGCGACAGAACATCATGTACATATGAGATGATGTGGACAGGATCGAATGTGGAATCCGTGATGATATGCATCGGATAAAACGTGATGTTGTGGGCCGAATTGATCACTTATCAACAGATTTTCATGCATGGATGGTGATGAATGAAAATCGACATCCACAGGTTATTATATTTAAACTTTCAAATGGGCTATTACTTATTTTTCTATTATGGTTTCAGTAATAAGTTTGCTATTACTAATTTCGGTGGATTTGATTATTATTTCACAGATTAAAGTGTTGCAGCCCTCTACAGGTATTGAAACTGATCTAACAAACACCATACAACCTATAGCCAATCTATAGTCCGTAGGTGATGCAGGTTGTAGTTAGTTTGGTAGGGTGTTAGCCTAACCCTAGCTTGTAGGACAAAAGCTTGTACACTAGCTCTTTAAAGAGGCCGCGTGGGATTCTAACCAGTAGGGAATTATCACAGTATCCATCAGATACTATCATAGACCCGATCGTCCTTTATACAAACAATTTATATGCCGCATACCTTCATTGGCTAGAGGATCCTGATGCATTTATTGAGATGCGGTGAGTTACAATCACACTTAGGTGGCTTCACGATATCTTGGTACCTCAGATGCGGATGCACAACTAGAAGATATTGTAAGTATTACACCCATTATTAAATGCATTGTTATTATATAACTGGTTAATCTAATGTTTGTTTTATTGTTAATGCAATACATCGATGAGTATTTATACCTGGTCAGGTATTGACAAATGGCGTGCTCTGACAGAATTTTCTGAAACGTGATCATTGCCCAAGCACACTTATATGTAAGTATTGAATCAAAAATTAACCATTTTCTCATCACATTATGATATTTGAATTTGACCGTCACTAATCATGGTTTATAACTTAATTATGATTACGTTATGTGGTCAACATTGCCTTGGGTCTCTCGACCCAGAGCCCAAAAGGCCTTGGGTTGGCTACCATTGGGCCCCAAATTTGTGGATGTTCCCTAGGTCTGAAGACCCAAGTTAGTTTCAGTGCCCTTAGGTACTCGAATCCAGGGCACCAAACGAGCATAGAGCCAAGGATTAAGGGAAAGTATGCTATTGTTCAGAATTGTAAATAATTGTTTGAATATAAATAAAAAATAATAATAATAACACACACATAATAGTATTTTTTTAAAAATAAGAATAAAATAATAAGTTAATATTTAAGTTTTCTTTAAATTCAAGAAGTTTTTATAGGTTGTGCGATTGTGTGTACGTTGCTTACATCGAGAACACCTCCGAATGGCTACTTCTTCACCCAAAAATAGGATGTGTGCATTCCTTGGTCGACCAGATGGAAGACGGCCTATGAGTGGTTTCATAATAGTTGCTTGAATGTCACTAGAGACTTGCCAAAATCTCGGGTCACTAACAGGATGAATCTTTACTACATGTGCGGTTAATAGTGTACCATTGTGATAATATTTGAAGTAAAATTATCCATACTTACCTTTGACGTATCTAATTGTTGCCATTGCGTTAATACATGATAGTTGTTGTAGGTCGAAACGCCTGCATTAACATGTCTTCGAATTAAAATTGACCACAACAATTTTACCTCGACCTCTAACTTTAAATTCATAACATAAAATCGGATAAATAGACAGAGTTAAAGAGATGGAATTCTCTATTTTCACCTTTTGAGTTATTGCTTTTGTTAATGTGTCCTCATCGTTTTAGCAGTTTTTTCCCTCATTTCGTAAAATCATTGCTATAATACTAAATATATCCAATCAGCTAAGACTATGATAGGAATAGTATGTGTATCGTTTAACAATGCATTCCGACTTTCGACAATATTTTTAGTCATTATATCATGTCACCAAATTAAAAAATGATATCTTACTTAACAATGAAATCCCACCTCATTTTCTAAATAATTGACAGTATTATAATGCACTAACCTCGACCTATCTTTATGCTTTTCAAAATTATTAAACACAAATGCCTTTACAGTAAGGTAAAATCCCATGAGAAAACTATCTTTCTTATGGTCTCTGAACTTGAATTTTGTTTTGAGATTCTCTTCAATATGATATGCATAAAAACTATGGTATAAATTAGAAAAGACTATTCTTATACCTTTAATAATGGTTTCGTGTCAATCAAAAACAAAAGCAAGATCTTCAACAATTCCAAATGCATCCTTTAGCTTTGTTAAAAATCATTCCCACAACAGCAAAAAATATGATGACTCTATCGTACGAAAATCACTTAAAGAAACTCTAAATACTATGAAAAAATACAAGAAGTTTGCATTATTATCAGTTTTTATATGCGTTATTGTACCTAAATTTCTCTCTCTCTAATCCATGCACACATCCGTCCCATTCATCAAATTTATGAAACATTTACGAATGACTTTTGCTTACCCACTGAAAGTCAGAACAGGCAGCAAGACATACAAAATACTCTAGTCAGACATGCATAAATGAATTAATTTTGGTGAGCAGAGACTTGGGGAGCTACTGTTGGAATAAAACAAGCTATTGAGCAATTTCTTCTGTTTAATGTTATAATCATTACATTACAGGACTTGTTTTCGTGTACAAATACCTTACAGATTCCAAAACCATACCCTGATTTTGGAAATGAATTAGTACTTGTACACCAATTATTATATCATAGTATCATTTGTCATTTATGGGACTTCCTCCCCCACCATCCCCCCCCTGTCTATTCACTCTTGGCTTTACAATTTCCACCCCACACACGGGATGTTCTTCCTTTTACTCGTCCATTTAGCTATGTCACCTAATCTTCCTTTTCTTAAATCGAATGTGCAAAGAAGATCCTCGATCTTCACTGTCACGAAAATATGAGCTCAAACCTGCAATTGCATGGTAGGGAGAATATAATGGAATAATATATGCGTTTTAATTTTGATCTTGCTTTAAAAAAGCTGCCGTGGCAAAACCTCCTCCTCCTCCATATAATTTATATATACTTTTTTCCCAGAAACCTTTTACAGCCACAAAAAGGATAATCCAAAATCTATTTCTGATGATATTTTGTGGATAAGAATCTCCAGTGGATGTCACAACACAAACCCATTGCCACTAGATTCCAACCCAAGTGTTGCTACTTCATCACCTGCATGCACACACGCATCTGCACACAAACCATGCAAGCTATTCCCTCTCTTTACCATGTTTATCTAGTGCCCAAATCAAAAGGTACACCCCCAAAAACTTCTTCCGCTTCTTAGTTTTTCTCGCGCTGTTATATTTTTGAGTCTAAACTTAGCTTGATTATAGCGAGTTATTACTTCGTCAAGGATTGATCTTGACACTATAATTTTTGTTGTAAATGGTTTTCTTTGTTGATGACATGCCCAGAATGATGTATTGCTACTTCTTAAGTCCGACGATGAAATCGATGTCAGATTGAATGATGTATTGCTATTTTGTTCCTTTGTCCCTTCACCATTGGGTGTTTGCATCCTAATTTGCCAAAATAAACTTTAGTTCAGCTCCTTGTACGTTCAAAATCGAGGAAATGTTAATTTATAGTTTTGAAGAATTGGTTTAATTTCTACATCTTTCTTGCTGATTGCATGTTTTCCTGAATAATTGTAGCTTCCTGTCTCTTTGAAGAGTATCAAAGATGTTTAATGACTTAGAACAGCGTACCTTTTTCTTTTTTGTTTTTTGGTTTTTCTAATCTTCTTATACCTAGTGCTCATTGTCCTTGAACCAGTTCTTAATTTTATTTAAGTTTCCTTTCTAACTGGGGGTTGAATATTCTTTTAGGGAACATTGAGCAGGGCTTTTTATGTAGTGTCTCTGCATGTTCATAAATTGATCTGAAATCCAAATGTTATGAGCGCAATTTTGGTGAACAATATTCCCCATATCATTATTCCTTTTCTAGTCAGTTAAGGTTATTATAAGGTTGTCAAGTGTATTTGGAGAATTCTTTGTTTTGTGTTTTTGTAAATTGTGAAGACCAAGTAGGTTAATTTAGGCTGCAGGGTTAATTTTTCTCGTCCGTTTTAATCCACTTATGTCCCATAGTCCTGTTTCCCTGCAATGGTAGTAGACATTATGTCTTGAGCAACCTGTTATTGCATCTGCTCACAGTTTCCTATAACAAATTCTTAGTAGTCAAACTATGTACTTTGTTGGTGGCATGGACTTGCTTCAAAACACGATATTCATTTTCAAGATCCATGAATAAAAATCTTTCATCATGTTTTTGTAAGCATTTAAACATCAATTTGGTTGCATTGTAAGGGAACAACGTCACCAAACTGCCTGATTTAATTAAAAAAAAAGGGCTCCTTCTGACAGTAACTGCTGAAAATTCTTTGAAGTGCAGGGTAAAGCATAATATGGACAGACATTAAATGATGTTTTGATAGTACCAACTACACTTTTTATGTCATATTCAGAAGTGTTCCTAATTGATTATTTCAAAATGATACTCAGATGGATCTATTTCTTGGCTTCGAGTTTCTTTCTGGTTACATGCACGGGCCACTCTCTGCTCAAAAACTTGTTGCTGATTTTTTTTAATTTTTAATCTAGGTTCTCTCTAAGAAACAGTTTTTCAATCACCTCCATTGTAAACATGAGTGAGACAGAAGACAAGTTACCTTCCTCTGTGTCCTGAATTTGAGTCTCGTCAAGATAGGAAGGTCAATCACTAAGAAAGTGAGAAGCACAGAGAAAATTTGGCAATTTTGGCTAGGTTCACATGGTCATCGGTAAGCGCCAAGAAGGAACAACAATGAGCAAGCAGCTTGTTCAAGCATCGCCAATTGTGGTATTATCTGCATCTACTTTATTTTATTTGATGAAGTCTTAATTAAGATGCATTTTCCAGTTTCTCTTCTTGTCTCTTGTAATGTGCCTTATTCAAGCTCGTGAAAAAGATATCTGTTGAACAATTGAGTCCTGAGACCACTGAATCTTCCATGATAGTCTTGGAATTACTAGTGTTGTGTTTAACTGACATTATCTATAAAGCCACAAGCATAATGGTTTCCCTCGGAGGTGTATGTATTTAGAGAAACAATTGCATGTCATCTTGTTTTCATTTTCATACTAGAATGAGGTCCTGCAAAACTGATTATTTGGTTGATAATTGTTATGTGTATATGATCACATGTAGATATGGTAACAGTCTAACTACAATTGTCTAATGGTGATCCTCTTGAACTTGATAGAAACAACATCTGGACAAGAAGGAGAATGGCCAGCTGCTTTCAGTCCCAACTTCTTTAGGATCACAAGCTCAATCCTGCTGCCTGGTCTGTTTGGGCAACAACAGCTGCAGGACAGTTCGTTCAAGAACCAAATTGATGAATATTTTGGTTGGAAAAGGGAAGCCTCATGAAGCTCATTTTATTTTCAACAGTTTAATGGAAGAAGGACACAGGCCAACTCTCATTACATACACAACTCTTGTAGCTGCATTGACCCGCCAAAAACGATTCAAGTCCATTCTATCTCTCCTCTCTAAAATGGAAAAGGATGGTACAAAGCCTGATTCAATACTCTTCAATGCCATGATTAATGCCTGTTCTGAATCTGGAAATGTAGATGAAGCCATTAAAATATTTCAGAAGATGAAGGATAGTGGATGTAAACCCACGACTAGCACTTATAATACCCTTATTAAAGGATATGGAAATGTTAGTAAGCCTGAAGAATCTTTGAAATTACTAGGGTTAATGTCACAGGATGAAAATGTAAAGCCAAATGACAGGACTTTCAATATTCTTGTGAGAGCTTGGTGTAACAAGAAAAAGATAGAAGAAGCTTGGAATGTGGTGTATAAAATGGTGGCATCTGGTATACGACCTGATGTTGTCACTTACAACACATTAGCAAGGGCTTATGCTCAGAATGGGGAGACAAATAGGGCAGAACAAATTATTTTTGAGATGCAGAACAACCAAGTATTGCCTAATGAGCATACTTGTGGTATCATTGTGAGCGGTTATTGTAAGGAAGGTAATATGGAAGATGCAATGAGGTTTGTTTACAGAATGAAGGAGCTTGAGGTGCATCCAAACCTAGTTGTGTTCAATTCTCTTATCAAAGGATTTATTGACATCACAGACACTGAAGGAGTTGATGATGTGAGTTCCAGCATGTCTTATCATTTACTTAGATTTTGTGAAATTCTCTCTTTTACTCTTTATTACAAGAATCATACATTTCCAAGTGGTTCCATGTTGCAACCATAGGTAAGAGTTTAGTCGATGGAGAGTCTTATCATCTGGTTTTCATTTTCTATTGTTATCTTGGCATCATAATGGAGTGTATTTTGGACATTGAAAGTAGGAAACTTCTTAGTTTTCATATAACCCAATAAATCAGTTATAAACTTCTAATTGTCAATGGCTTCTGAAGCATTTGAAAAATGCTCAGTATTTAAAATTTTCCAAGTAAATATAACTTACTAAATTGTACAGGCACTCACATTGATGGAAGAATTTGGGGTCAAACCCGATGTCATAACATTTAGCACAATCATGGATGCTTGGAGCTCAGCAGGGCTTATGGGCAAATGCCAGGAGATTTTCTATGACATGCTAAAGGCTGGTATAGAACCCGATATCCATGCATTTAGCATCCTTGCAAAAGGTTATGTGCGTGCTGGAGAGCCACAGAAGGCTGAGTTGACCCTGACTTCCATGCAGAAATATAGTGTGCATCCAAATGTTGTAATGTTCACCACTGTTATCAGTGGCTGGTGCAATGCAGGAAAAATGGAGCGTGCAATGAGTGTATATGAGAAAATGCGTGAGATAGGCATTTCTCCCAATTTGAAAACTTACGAGACTCTAATATGGGGGTATGGAGAAGGGAAACAGCCATGGAAAGCAGAAGAATTGCTGCAGATTATGGAAGAAGAGGGTGTCCGTACTAAGAAGAGCACGATCCAACTTGTAACTGATGCTTGGATTTCTGTTGGTTTGTCAAGTGAGGCCAAGAGAGTTCTCAATAATGCAAAAGAAGATGGGCAATCCATGTCAAATAAAAAGAAGGATGAGATACCAAGGGAGAGCTTGGAGAGTAGTTATGAGAAGCAAAAGCTTAGTGCTTCTAATCCTAATCTTTTGCAGATACCTGGAGTAGTTGCAAATGACCAAAATGGATTTTCACCTGCTAAAATTAGAAGCCAAATAGTTTTGAAAATATCTGGGTTTTCATCTGCAACTGTGTGGACTGCTGGTAAATCCTTGTTCACCTGCACATGTGCAATCAAGGTGCAACCACTGGTTGTATGCAGGAAGCAATGCCAAAGTCCGATTGGTAAATGTGGGCAGTATGTAAATGCATATAGATTGGTGTTCATAAACTGATGGCTGCTCTGATCATATCTTTTACTGGCATGTGGTGACACAGTAGCGTATGGAGGTTGATTTATCAGCTCCTTGAAGTTTACAACTGCTGACTATGATTTGTTATTCTGAGTTGTAGATATTGAAATTGCTGTTTCAAGATTTAGACATCTATTTCTTCCATTCCCATTGCTTACACAACTGAATTTTTTGATAATCTTGTAATTTTCTACAATGGGATATGTACACTCTTGATGATTCAGGAGAGGACTGGTTACTGTCAAACTGTTCATGAATGTAACGAAAATATATGCACTTTGAAAAAGACCAATTTGTCAAATATATATGTCCTCTGCTTCTACTACCACGGGTGATCCTTGTTCTGCTCCGAGCATAATTCTTCTAGGTGATGGTCTTTAATCGCTGTCCACATCCGCATGACATGTTTCTTCTCTGATAATGTTTTCAAGTTCATATTACATTCTTATTGTCTTCCGCAACACTTTCTCAACCAGGAAGTAAGTTATCACAATGATATGGAAAAGCATACGACACAGGGAGAATGTAAGCATGTTCTTCGTGCTTGTATTTCTGATTCAATAACCAACTTGCACGATGGCTTAGGCTAACTACCTGCTTGTAGATACCATATCGACATAAAGGGAAGAAACTTTTTGGACCATAATCAGTCTACGACCACAGAAATATAAGGCCAAAACCAATTTCCTACTCTAATTTGGATGTGATTTTGAAGATCCCAACCAAACTCCACGATGGTTCATCCTTCATGGATGTACAACGCTTACTAGGTCGACTTTTTGCTGTCTGAACACAGAGTTTTTGGGTTTCAGTGGGACCAACTAGAAGTAACCAATACTACAAGGTGTTATCATAGACGCTAAACCAGAGGATATTTATTGACTCCATATAAATAAACCATAACTTCAATTACCTCAACTTCAGTGTTGGAGATTACTATCTTTAAAAGTGCAGTAGCGTTGAGTAGAGATGATGGTATCTCTGCATCTCTTCCCTACGCTACCTACACTCCAAGCCCCAAATTCCATATCACCTCAATTTCCCGATTCTCTCAAAAACCCGAACTTGACCGCAAAACCCTTTTGCAGCCCCCTCAAAAACCCTAATTTCACAATCTCCAATCTCCACCCAAAATGTAACCCACCCCACTCTGCACGTGCCCATCCCCTCTCTTTCTCAAAAAATCCAAACGTTTTCCATTTTAAGCTCCCAGGCTTCAAACCCTTGAATCCAAAAAACGTATTTCATAGACTACACTGTAAACAAGTGAAAATCTCCGGGGAAGAGACCAAAGTTGTTGTCAACTCTGGTGGTGGCGGAGGTGGTAAAGGTGGCGGGGGTGGCGGTAACGGTGATGATGATGGAGAGGTGGAGAAGGAAAGTGGGCCATTGCCAGAATGGATGAATATCACTACAGATGACGCAAAAACGGTTTTAGCTGCGGTTGTTATTTCCTTAGCTTTTCGTTCCTTTGTGGCCGAGCCAAGATACATTCCCTCATTGTCAATGTATCCCACGTTTGATGTTGGAGATCGAATTGTTGCGGAGAAGGTAGTGGTTTTTATTGAATTAATGTTAATTATTTACACTTTTTTTGGTCAATAATGTTTTGAATTTGAATTTGCTTATGAGATGTTAGCTTTTATGTATTTGTGTCTGTTTGTATATAAAAAGGTTTTTTGGATTGTATTCCCGTTGTGGTGATGAAATATAATGTTACTTATGCTGTCGATGAGTCTTTTATCTAATTTGTCATCATTCAGCTCAGAATATGCAAGTGATTAGCAGATGAGTAGCTTATTTGTTTACTCAGGAGATGGTCCAACATGAGGCTTATTGTACCTCGAAATTTATGATTTTTTTAACAGGTGATAATGTAAGCTTGAGATATGTTGATGTCTGAAAGAATGGAATGTAGATATACTGTTGGGAAGGACAGGGCGTATGTGAGGGCTAAGTTTTGAGTCTGATGGGGAAAGTGCTAGGTCACAAGTGAAATTATATATGAAGCTGCTTCAGTTAGTGGAATGGGTAGAACTTCGTATTGCGCCGATTATATTACTATATTAGGGTGTCATGTTGAAAAATCTCAGCTGTTCTGTTTTCGCAAAGCAAATCATGCTGATAAAAGACATTAAAACTAAAAACCCAGACAGGAAAATTATGATGTTCAAGTCTTTTATGTTTGTTAGTTTATTTATCAGTACCACTGTTAACCTCTTAGCCTATATAAGATCATAAGTTTCGTTCTCTTCCTCTTTAAGTGCATGTATTTCAAATTGGTAGCATAAAAGCTCCACTTTTCTTCTTAAGTAGGTCTACATAGATTCTTTTTTTCATTTACTTGGGTAATAGGTGTTTTTAGGGCTTGCAAGATCACTATTTTCATGTGAAAGGGATCTTATGTTCCATCTTGAGCCTTGACTATTGCCCATTGTGGCTTCATTATGCTTCTCGTATAGAGTAAGAATTCAAGAGTAAGAATTCATGAATAATGTGCATCACAGTTTTTGACTTAAAATTGTCAGGTTACATACTATCTTAGAAAGCCATGCGCCAATGACATCATAATTTTCAAAAGCCCTCCAGTCCTTCAGGAAGTAGGATATACAGATGATGACGTCTTCATAAAACGAATTGTTGCTAAGGAAGGTGATATTGTGGAGGTGAGTTGCTAGGTGAAAGTACCTTCATCCATCAATTGATATCGATTCCATTGATTTCAGTGGTTAACTTATTTCTGAAATATTACAGTATTGCACTCAACCATTGAAAATTGTCTGTTTGCAGGTTCGTGAAGGGAAACTCATGGTTAATGGGGTTGTAAGAAATGAAAACTTCATCCTCGAGGCACCTTCTTATAGCATGAAACCAATTGTAAGCATTACCTTATAATCATTGGAATTTCATGTTATTTCCTTCTTTCTCATTTATGACTCCTTACCCAAATAAAAAAGGAGGTCAAACATAATTTGCCACATGGCACACGAACATCAGAAAGCTTCCGTTTCTTCTGTTGTTGTTGGGAATTTTAAATATATGCCATCTATTGCTAATTGTAAATCTCATTCATTTCTGTTGCAGAGGGTACCAGAGAACTCAGTTTTTGTGATGGGTGATAATCGCAATAATAGTTACGATTCACACGTATGGTAAGATACTTCTTTAAACCTCACACGTACAGTTTATGTACTAAGAGCAGAATGGATTGTGTCGGTGTTTTTACTGCTTGCTGATTTCTTTGAGTTGTGTTTTAGGGGACCACTCCCTGCGAAGAATATAATAGGAAGATCAGTATTTCGCTATTGGCCTCCAAACAGATTTGGTGGCACGCTACTGGAGGGTGGCTGTGCTGCTGACAATCAGGTTCAGGTGAAAAACATTCCAGAATCTAAGGAAACTACAACATCCAACTAGTGGGTTCAGCATCTGTTTATATTTGCCATTTTTTTTCATGATGTCTATTCTTACTACAAATGCCACATTCTTGTAGGGGTGCCTTTTTTTTGGAGCAGGTCACATGAATCTTAACTGTAGATTGACCTCGCATCATACTGAATTCAATCTCAATCGTGAATTTTCTTGCTTCCCTCTCTTACTGGCAACTCATTTTTGACAAAATTTCAATGGAGATATACAATGTAGATTTAGCAAGATGATCCAGAGGGCGAGCGAGCCAGTCTGTGCTATAGCACAAGTTGTTAATCGTACTAAGGTTTATTCATAAAGAGGAAGTACCTAAAGGGCAAAATTGTCAACAGCAAGGAGTGGCAAAACAGAGCAATACTAAATTATTAAAATACCATATAACCATATACTGCTAACACTGTCAAAATGATTATACAACCTACTCCATATCAACCAAATTAACGAGTTTCTTGAGTGGGAAAGATAACCAGGTGGATGACTCTTCAGTCTTCAACATCCCTTGGCATCATTTCCGAGCAGAGCATTTTGTACCAGTTGCAGTACTCAGTCATATGTACACGACTTCTCCTCAAGTTTGATGGGTTTGTTGTTATGAGAGTCGACAAGCAATAAACAAGAGATATGCCTTCGATGCCGAGACTTCACCAATTTGCCGACCACATTCCCTCGTTGTCGGAGTTCAAACACCAACGTCATTGGAACTCCACCACTGCTATCTGATACTGCTAAGCCCGCCCCAGCCCCATATAAAGGAACTTTATTTCCCTTGAGGTTCACTGTCACTAGCCGGTGGCTCTTTCTTGGTTGATAGTATTTCTTCAACTGCGCTCACAAACATGGAGATTGAGTTAACTGACTTGATAATAAGTTCAAACCACTCAAATTAAAAGAGTCATTCGTTGAATTGATAGAGTTAACAGTGATGGTGAGGCTGAGAAGTCTTACCACTCCTGTTGCAACTGCAATCTCGGAGAACATAAGATTGACATGGGTAGAGCTGACATGAATGCCAAAAAATGTAGCAGGGTTATATACATTCATTTTCATTGAACAGTTCATCGTCAGCATCTTGGTCGGTACTCCAGTCATATCTGATCCTTCTCCGAAATAAAAATTATGAACAGTCAAACTCTGCAAGACCGTAATAATGGAAAAGAAACTATAAAAGAGTTGAAAGAAAAATAACAGATCCCAACAAATAATTTAATAAATAAAAATAATAATAACAAGCAAACAGACCTTGACGGCAATCTCAGCTTTGTAAGGGCGGCTAGCCCCCCAAATAATCAAACAAAAAACAGAAAGCATCGCCACAAACCCAACAATTCCAATCAAAATCTGACACCTCCTAGTGTACCCTTTATCTGCATAGAACTCATCATAATCTCCTTCTTCTTCGATCACATTACACACCGGCCACCCCTTGTCGTTCCTCTTCCTCCCTCTGGACGACCTGAACGTTCCCGAAAACCGACTGGCGGACGACGCCCTAGAGTGCCTCCCGTACGAGGGGTGCGACGGGGACTCTGTGGGTGTGTTATAGGCGGGCGTGTTCTGCATTGTGGATGACTTGTCCCCATCGTTGGAGTCACGCGACGGACTTTGGACGTAGTACACGGGGCGTTTAGGCGATCTGGGCGAGGAAGGGTCAAGGCTTGTGATGTCAGAATCGGATTTCGCATGCATCATCTTCTTATATCCCTCAGATTCTGATGAATTACTGATTGAATCTCAATTGGATCCACGAAATGGAATGGAATGAAGCGGTCATTAAGGCTGAGAGGAGAGAGTGCTGTAGGCGTTGTGGTTTTAGTACCGCAGACAGAGAGCCAGAATTGAAAGCTACATGTGTTAGGTTTGGAAACGAAGCGAAACAAGTGTCGGCAGCTGACTGCTTCCTTTTCCGTTGATTTTCGCTCCAATAGTCGATTCACATGCAACCAGACCAGGAGCTACACCTTTCTATGCTGTCGTTTGTGCACGTTCCCCTTAAGTGATACCTTTTTCCGGAAGGGGCGAGCGTCCGACTGTCGTTTTCTTTGATGACTCGCCTTTTCTTGATACTTACACGTGTACCATTTTACTTTGTACTAATACATACAGGCGCCTGTATTTTGGCATAAATGACAAATGCACCCCTTGGCCGATGCTAATTGTGTTTGAGAAGGACGACAGGAGATGGAGTTTCGAGTCTATTGCTGTTAAATTATTAAAAAATTTTAAAAATAGTCTTATTTTTATTTTTTTATAATTTTAATCAACCTTAATTTATTTTTATCAAAGTAATCACTTTAAATAAATTTTATCCTTAAATTTTAATTTTAGATTATAAATAAACATGCATCGCATTTTTTCATGCATTTCTCTTATTTGAATTTTTTTTCTTTAAATAGCTCACACAATAATAAAAAATATATATTCTAATTTTCAAACTACAAATTAAAAAAAATATTTAGAATTTATATTTTTATAATTTATATTTAATTTAAAATATATAAATATTATTACAAACTTAAATGGTGTTCTTAAATACAAAAATTTATATGTTGAGAACTTAGGGCTTTAATAATGCTCTAGGTCGAATTACAGTCTTAAGTTGGATAGCTCACCCAAGATAGTAATAGTGCCTTGGGTTCGCTGCTAATCCAAAGGTGTAATAGTTGCATGAGTTGGTTACCAACCTAGGGCACTATTACACCTCTGGATTAGCTACGGACCCAGGACACATGTTTTCTTAGGTTTATAATAGTTATTTATGTATATATCTATTATATATATATATATATATATATATATTATGATAACTAATAAATTTTTTAAAAATTATAATTTAATAGTTAATTTTTTTACTAATTATATTAAAAATAATTTTTTATATTGTAAATATTTTTTTATATTATAAAAATTATAAATATTAATTAATATTTTGTATTAATAAATATATAATTTCTAAAATTTCAGGTATATGGCTGAAATTGTACCTATTGGTGTTTGACATGAAGAATTGTGGGTTATGTTATTTAATGATTTAGAAAAATACTGCGGTAGAAGGGTTCAACTTATATCTAATCTAAAAGATATTAAGTACCATGAATTATTTGTCATAATATATGACTGCACTAAAATTAACCTAACAAAATTCAACATTTAACTGAAAATTGGTTTCAGAGATATAGAGACAAGATCTTGGATATATGTTGATGTCAATGACAATTATAATGTATTTGATTTTATGTACAGTATTGAGGCAAAAGGGAGTAAAGATTTGTTTGTGCCTTTTGTATTTGCAGAGCAAATAGTTCCTATTGATCCCAGAGTGACTTGCAATAATTTTCTAACTATTGATACAGAAGTTCTTACACAACCAGTTGTTTCTTCTTAGGATAGTAATCAATTTGACTATGGTCAATATTATACACAATATGATATAAATCCTATAAACCATGCACTAATACAATGTGGAGCTCGGGTTAGCCGTGGAGAATATTTGTTTGCCAAATAAATGAAGATCATGTACATGATTTCTTTCAGGCTCAGCCATATGTGCATGGTGAAGATGCTAACATGTCTAACGATATGCCACCTAACTTGTGCATTAATGATTGCGAAGATGATATTAATCCAAACACGAACTTGAGTCAGGAAGTTCATGATAATGACACATCTATAAAGATTGGTCGTCAAGTCATCCATCAAGTAGTCGTCGTATATCACTTATTCCACTATCATTTTCTATATTGCAAGATGCATTGTCCGTGTTTACATATAGTATGATAGATGTTAAATAACTTTTCAATTCAAAGAAGGAGTTATGAGATGTATTGGGTGTATTGATACTAAAGAATCATTTTCAATTTCGAGTTTCAAAATCAACGACAAATTGATTTAAGATTAAATGTGTTGTTAATGGATGTAAATGGTGGATGTGAACAACGAATATAGATAGAGAAGATGGATATTGGTGTATTAAATGGTTTGAAATCGAGTATATTTGTAGAAGCGACCAACTAAATCCAGACCACTGATAAATAAGTAGTTGATTTATTGGTGAATTTGTAATAGACAAATTTTAGGATCTTAGTAGGATTTACATTTTAAACATCATTTGCGATGACATATACCGAGAATTTGGAGTGCAAATGTCTTACCGCAAGCCATGACTAGCAAGAAAGAAGTACTAAAATTAACGTGTAGGGACCCGGCTGAATCGTTCAACTTACTGCCATAGTTTTGTTACATACTTAAAGAGAAGAATTTAGGTACAAGAACGCATATAGAGACTAATGATGATGCAAACTTATTGTACTTTTTTATAGCACTTAGAATTTCTTTAAATAGTTTTTGTATGGTAATTAAGTTGGTTATTGTTGTTGATGGAACATTCCTAAATGGTACATATCGAGACACCATGTTTATTCCTGCTGCTATTAACAGAAATGATCAAATTTATCCTGTCACATTCAAAGTGGAGGACTTTAAAAATGATGCTTCGTGAGAATGGTTTTAACAAAACTATGGGATGCATTTGAACTTGTTGAAGATTTTGCTTTTGTCTCTGATCGACACGAGAACATCATTAAAGGTATAAGAATAGTCTTCTATAAATCATACTATGGTTTTTGTGCATATTATATTGAAAAGAATTTCAAAATAAAGTTCAAGTTCAGAGACTGTAAGAAAGACACTTTTCTCATAGGATTTTATTTTACTACAAAAGAATTTGTGTTTAGTGATTTTGAAAAGCGTGTGAACAAGTTTAGGTCAGTGTATCATTATGCTGCCAACTATTTAGAAAATAAGGTTGGATTTCACTGTTAGACAAGATGTCATTTTCAATCCAACGATATGATATAATAACCACAAACATTGCTGAAAGTATGAATGCATTGTTAAAGGATGTATGTACTCTTCTCATCATGGCCTTAATTAATTGGATACGTTCAGTGTTGTAGTGATGGTTTTATGAAAGGAGAGAAGAAGCTGTTAAACACGATGAGGACACATTAACTGAAGCAATAACACAAAAAATGAAAATGGAAGATTCCATCTCTCTAACTCTGTCTATCTATTCAGTTTCGCATTATGAGTTTGAAGTTAGAAGTTGAAGTGAAATTGCTGTGGTTGATCCTAATTCGAAGACATATCAATGCAGGCGCTTCAACCTACAATAACTACCATATGCTTACATAATAGCAACAATTAGATACGTCAGGGACAAGTATGGAGAATTTTGCTCCAAATATTATTTTAATAGTACACTGTTCACTATATATATAGTAAAGATTCATTCTGTTAGTGACCCAAGATTTTGGCAAGTTCCCAATGACATTCAGACAATTATTGTGAAATCACTTATAGGTCGTCTTCCATCTGGTCAATGAAGGAATACACTCATCCCATTTTCGGGAGAAGAAGTGGCCGTTTGTAGGTATTCTTGATGCAAGCAACGTAAACACAATTACACAACCTATAGAAACTCCTTGAATTTGGAACAAACTTAAATATTGACATATTATTTATTCTTACTTTGTAAATACTATTGTGTGTATTATTATTATTATTTTCTTATTTATATTCAAACAATTATTTACAATTTTGGACAACCTATGGGAACATGTGTGCTCATATTGCCCTAAGTCCTTGGACCTAGTGCTGAAAAATAGCCCTATCCTGAGACTTAGGGCCCATATTGCCCTAGGTCTGAAACTAGGACAAGGACGTTTTTTGGACCTAAGGGAGTTAAAGGTTGGATCTAGGGTAACGATGTTTCATCTCTTTCAATATATAATTGTAAACCCAGTGCATAAATCTACGAATATCAACAACAATTCGTAAGAAAAACAAATTCTACGATTCCTATAAACACATAGGGCAATCTGCAAATGTATATTTAGGATAAATAACAATAGAACATAGGTAAAACCACCACCACAACACATAACCAAAATTGCAATCACAACACAACCAAAACTACAACCACAATACACAGCCAATATATTTATAAACAAAATATGAAAATATATAATAATTAATTTATTCACATAAACAATTAAAATATACTACATTAATGTATTTGACCTACAAACAAATCTAGTGCCATCTTAATTCCAAAGAATGTGTCATGTTGTGATGTGAACTCCCACTGTTGGCCTAATATAATGTACTTAATATATTTATAAGTACCCCACAGTCACCACTATTTATAATTTGTGTACATGTACCTTAGGGTTTATGGTACTTGAATGGAATGTTGGTGTTTGTGCAATTCGGCCAGTCGTCCTCGAATTCAAATCTACGCAGCACCACAGGTAATAAAAGGTTAATAGGCTTTATCACATCGAATACCTCTCGGGCAGAATGATCTTATAAGGATGAATCGTAAACCGCGATGGTATGCCGAACCAAATTCACTGACAACGCAACCCAATGATCTTTACAAATCAGCGCAGGCATCAGCACAAAATCTATTGTCATCCAAGATCTGTACACACTTGCTGCATTGCCTTAAAAGTGCACCTTAATGTCGGAGAAGTCTAGTGGCTCAGCAGCCCTGCACTGCTATAAGTAAAGTAATTGTGCTTGCAAAGTTATAAACCATGGTTAGTGACGAACAAATTCAAATATTGTAATATGATGATAAAATGGTTAACTTCAGATGTTATACTTACATATAGATGTGTTTGGGCAATGATCACGTTCTAACAAATTTTATCAAGACACATCATTTGTTGATACTCAACCAGGTATAGATACTCATCGATGTACTGCATTAAATATAAAACAAACGTTAGATTGACCAGTTATATAATAACAATGCATTCAATAATTGGTGTAATACTTACGGTATCTTCCAACAGTGCATCTACATCTAAGATACTACGAAGCCACTTGGGTGTAATTGTGACACACTGCATCTCAATAGATGCATCAGGATCCTCTAGCCAATAAAGGTATACAGGTTATAAATCATCCACATAAGGAGCGATCAGATCTATGATAGTATCCAGCAGATGCTGCAGTAGTTCCCTGCTGGTTAAGATCTTACACAACTTCTTCAAAGGGTTGGTGTACAGACCTCTGTCCTACGGGCCAAGCCTATACACTTTATTGAATCGATTACGACCTGTATCACCTGTGGACGGTATGTCAGCCTCAAGCTGTATTTGCCGTGCCAGATAGCAAGCGATCGTTGCAAAAACTGTATCGTATAAAGATGGACGGTAGCTCCCTATGGATATTTATTAAACTACTCTAAATCCTCCAAAATATCTAACAACCACAAATTAGCAAGTAATCTCCCATTCTTACCAAATAAAAACCTCTCCAGTAAGTAAAAAAGGGACAATCTAATTGCATCTACATCTAAAATACAAGAAAAGTTTAAGGCATCAAAGCTATGTCAATATCATCTAAGTTCATAATGTTTCGATCCCCAAATAATGCATTCTTAAAACAAGTACTATTCTGTAAGTTTAAAGTAGAAAAATGCCCATACCTAAGTTCAATTATCAACCCAAATTTAACACGTGAAAACCATATCATCTAGTTACCAACTAAAAACCACATCTTATTTGGGTCACTATTCACATCTATCTCATGTAACATTATGTAATGAATTAAAATAGAAAAATGATGTAAGTCATTTATGTCTAACAAACGACCTAAGCATATTTGCCTAAAAATAGCTAATTAAGTCTCATTTAATTTTGCCTTTATCTAATTTAACACCACAAATCTCATCTGCCTACACATTTCTGTGTGAAAGTGCTCATATACTGGGATTTTCAATCGAGGTTGACTTGCTATTTGTACTTGTAAATTAGCAATAAATAGTAATTAATTATTACTGAATATTATAAACAAATTTAATGTACATAATAAACTTTTAAAAAATATGAATTCCAATAATAGCCACTAAAATAATAATTAATAAACAAATATTGATTTTTTTATTAATCTGCATTAGGCGCGTGTGGATCACACGCCCAGACCAAACGTTAATCTCCCTGGGTGCATGAACCACAAGCATTGGAAGTGACCGAAAAGTTGCTTGTTCTTCGAGCAAATAGAATGCACGCGCTCGAAGAACAAACGTCGTCTTCCTCCTCCGTCTTTTGCGTTTTCTTATCCAAAAATAGCAAATCGCTTTTATTTTTTATATTTTACCCTATCTACACGTCTAATTCGCTTAAATTATGTAAACATTTTAACAATAATTCTTAACAACGCAACAACCAAAACTTAATTTTCTAATTTTTCCTATCTAATTAGGGTTTACATTTGTAATATTTGTAAATACAGAAATAAAGTAAAATTTATACAATGCAAGTCAGACAAACCTCTTTTATTGCTGTAGTTGTATTTTGTATGTTATAAGAGACGAAACTCGTAATTTATCGACGATACAATGGTGAAGAAATTTAAAGAAGATGAGCAAGATGTGAAAGTTGAAACAAAGAATGATTTTCACTTTTCGGTTATTCTAAGGGCAAAAATAAAATTGTGCATTAGGATTTTAGGACAAAATCGTCCAAAATAATTACTTTGATAAGAATGAATTAGAATTAATGAAAATTATAAAAAGGAGTAAAAATAAAGCTATTTTCAAAAATTTTCCTAAATTATTTCGAATTTACATGCTATAAAAAAATTTAATAGTAAGTTTACAACAATTTAATATTTTATTATTAAATTTACTTAAATAATACTTAATATTTATTAAATTTATTACAATATTTTACTTATTTTTATCAAATTTTTAATACTTTTAATCATACTTGTACTATTATTAAATATTAAATTTAAAATTAAAATTTATTAAAATAAAATTATAAATTTTTAATATTAATTTAATCTAAAATACTATAAAATATTAAATACATTCAATATAAATACATACATTCAATATATATATGTGAATACTGACATAAATTTTTATTTATTTCAAACCTGTTATCAATTTTTTTTTAAATTTCATTTTTTTATTTTTATAATATTTTATACCATTTAATTTATTCTATAAAATTCAAATATTAATTGATTTACTAGTAAAATTGTTGTCTTTAAATTTATACATATTATGCAATCGTAAAATTTATTAAACGAGAGTATTTATTTATAATATTTATTGGTAATATAATGACTCATTAGATAAATATTGAATATATACGTGTGTGTGCGCGCGCGCGCGTCCTAATTATCAAATATATATCCTATGTTTTTTAATTAATATATCAATAATTTAAAATTAGTTAAGTGATAGATGAAATTTAAATCGATTAATAATTATAAATTAACATATTTATTTATAATTAATTTTTTAAATTATATAAATATATATTTACTAAAATAATTTTTTGATAAATTTTAAATAATAAATATTATTTTATGTATAATATAATATATTATATTTATTAAATTTCAAAATAAAATTATTAATCGACATTTTAATAAGAAAAAATTTTCATTTTAACCTTATTTTAACTCTTTTTTTATATTTTTAACTAAACTTAATTTATTCTTATCAAAATAACTATTTTTAACAATTTTAACTCATAAATAATTTATATTATTTAAATTTACTATTATATTTTTAAATTTACCCTTAATGTAACTAAAATTAATTTTTACCCTCTTTGTCTCTCTTCATCTCAAAAATATCTCTTCAACATCTTTACTAAATTTTAGATTTTATTTCTATAAATATAATACAATAAAAATAAAAAAAAATTCACTTATATAAAAATTTATTTTATTTTATAATATTTATAAATATTTTATTTTATAATTAATTAATAATATTAAAAATTTTAATTTTAAAATAATTCTTATAATTTAAATATATTTCTTATAATCTAAATATATTTTTTTAGACAAGAAATTATACTAGCGTCTTGCATTAAAAGGGGACTCTGAATATGGGTGACCATATAACAGGATGGTAGACAATGCCCATTACATTAAACGAAAAGAAACAGTCACAACCTTCATTCCTTCATCTTCATTATTCAATACTAAAATTTTTATCCATTGAGATTCTGAACAACACACATTCCTAAAAAATGAATGCATGACAGGCCCTGATCTCTATATAAAAACCAAGCCATGAGAATTAATAAACACCAACATAATCCGATGATTCAATGATCAAACGAACCCAGAAGGGCCTCATAGAGACATCCGATATCATTTGTCAGCACGGATTGTTCAGACATATGCTTGTCTATGTAAGATCACTAATCACAGGCCAGCTTCAAGAAGCTTTCAATTAAAAATGAGAACAATAAACACAGCAAGAAGAAATTTATGAGTAATAAGGGTCGTCAGATAGGAGCGAAAGACGTTAAGTTATAATAATCACAGGTATTATCATCTGAACTATGCTGATAATCATCACTGACCCTTTCCTCTGGATTTTGCCCAAAACAAAAACCATATAATAAAGCAATAGTCGAATTAGCCTCAGAAGGAAGGCAGTAGTGGTATTGTAATCACAAATTATCATACGCTACAAAAACACTCTTCTTTCATCATAGGCACTTGCGAATTTAAGCCTAAAGCAAAAATCTTGTCATCCAATTTCAAATTTTCCCAGCTACCAAACAGAGAATGAAACTATCAAACACATAACAGAATCTCAGAATGTAAGTACAACAAAAAGAATAAGCCTCATAGAGAAGATTAGATGAATCAACATGGATTGATTCAGACATATGCTTGTCTATAATAAATTTATAATCATCGGCAGATCTATAAAGCACTAAAAAAAAGCGACTTGATATCAAAATACAGAACCCTAAATTTCCGATTTGCGCAAAATTTTTTTTAGATAAACGAAAGAATTAATCAGGGACTCAGAATATGGGTGGTGATATAGCAGGATGGTCGGCAAGGCTAAACTATTAACCAATTACGACGAACGAGACCTTACACGCTGCAATCGTCACCGTCCCTACCCTCAATCAATTTTCAATAGGAAAAGAAATATTAATTCGGTAAAAAAAGAAGACGAACTGAAACATTGAGATTACGATAGAACCATACAGAGACCAAAGAAGACGAGTTCGATCATGCTCAACCTAGAGCTCAACGGTAAAAGCGATACCACGAGGTTCTTCAACTGGTTATTATAAAGAGAAGCGAATGGGAGCTAGGGTTTTATGCGGGTTTTCTAGTATACGAAGAGGTTCACGGTAATTAAAATGCCACGCTACTGATACACTCGTGTGATCGGGATGTATGATTGGATCGACGGATTACATCGAATGGTATTATTACTGCTTTATTCAGTTGTACGCTTGAAACATCTGTCCCAGGTAAACACCACTGCTACGTAGTAAACAAGTTACAATTTAAATTACCATCTTAAAATAAAAGTTAATTATATTTAATAATCATAGCACACGTTTAAATTAAGTAACGCACGACAAGAGGAATACAAGGTATTTCACATAAATTTTACGATGTATTATGTCAAAGTGACGGATATTGATCACGAATTCTGCTGCGGTTAAACAGCTAGCTCCATCTTGCATATAATAGTTTCTAAATTCAAGTTTGTAACACTATTGGTTTTTTGTAGTAATATACAAAGAGCGCATGACTAATGTGAGAGTAGAGGGCGTGCACATCTGAGAAATCATTCTAATTGTGGAAAATGGAATAACATACAATCCAAAGTGGACGAATTTCCTGCATGGATTCTCAACGAAACTGTATTTCCAAACAAACACTAAATTCTACATTCTACACAGAAAAACAATGATACATAAACTATATGAAGCTTAATCAAGAATTCATAATCTAACCCAAAGCCTGGTTTACCAACAAATTGACCGAGGCCACTCCAATGACTCGATTCAAAACCCAGAAAGTAATAAATAAATAAAATCCTCTATTAAACTATTCTCTTCAGTCTCAGCATCTGTTGGGTCTACTTCTATCCAATGGTGTGCACGTATCCAGAGTTGCCAGGATCTGGGGCATTGACATGCCGCCAGACACAACAATTTCTGCAATTAAGGAGCAAGGGCGTTGTCTTAGCAACAAAGATGTGATGATAAAACAGACATAAATGGGGACAAAATGAACATCCTTTTATTTCCTTCTCATATTTTGACACACTCATTAAAGGTTAGCATATTTTTCATGACTGAGTAACCCTAATAAGATAAAAACATATCTTTAACTACTAATCTTTCCTGTTCCGTGGCTCAAGGCCTTCCAACGCCCTAAACCAAGAAGGGGTGAGGACAATGACACATTTCAGAGTGAGAAGAAAACATTCTACTCTTGACTTCCTTGCTCTATCTAAATCAACTAGCAATAAAGGTTACGTCCTTACCAATTCCTTCTCGGACAGATAGATTTGGTCTGATCACATCATTTGTATTAATAAGAAATATGTCGCCAATATACAGATGGTTCGTTGGAACATAGACACAACAAAGCTCCTCCTCTCCAGAATAGTTCTGCATTTTAAAGGGAAAAAAGGATATTAGCATTGCATTCTCCCATAAAGCTCAACTTAAAATGGTACTCACAACAGCCAACAGCCTTAAATATATCCATATGAGAAAAGTATAGAATTTTAGGGGCAGCAAAGAAAGAAAAAAAAGAAGAAATGTTCGCACTCCTGCAGGTGTGACCATGAGACTACATGTGTATGTATGAGAAAGAAAGCTATCGCATAAATGCAGAAAAAGCTTTTCACAAAATATACAATATGAGAACTAATAGTATTAGCAAGGTTCAACAGTTATTCATCAATATACATGTAAGGCATGGTTATTCTTAAACTATGCATTTGACAAGACAAGTGTTACACATGTGAGCTTTGGTTGGGCCAAAAGCACCCCAATCATGCTTTTAAAAACTTTCACAGCAACAGCAGGACCAACAATATTAATCTGTTAAACATATGCAATAGTCTCATAAAAGAAAATAACATAAAGATGAACTTTTGTCTCTAGACACTAGCACCATTGAAAAGAAATAAGCACAATCCCAAAAGCCAACGAACATGCATGTCAACAATAGTAGGTAAATGATGATTTTGACGACAATGCCACAAGGTAGTCTCAAACCAAAAAATCACTTTGCAGACCTGGAGAGTGACACATGACGTGATGAACCCAAATGCATATTCACCAATACGAGGATGCCTTATGATTGCCACTTCCTTAAAGGCCTGTGTGTTTTGATCTGTGGTAACAAAGTGAGAGGGAATATAATTTTCCACCAAAAATACGATAGTCAACAGAAAGCAAACCTGGTGATATGGCAGCACTGATTTGCTTGGAAGCACTGTAGATATGGCGAACAAATGGCATCCGTTTGATGAACCACTCTCCAAGACCCAGGACAGATGCTCCCAACCATGATGACATGAACACCCCAACCAAGAAGATGAATGTCACTGAAGTTATAAACCCGAGACCTAACCAAGAAGTAAAAGCAAACCAAAATCAATACAAGGCCACATTGTTGGGATATATCTGCATTAGAAAATTTAGCACTAGAGAAAACAAACTTCAGTTTCTGCTTGCAATATATAGTGTGCTGAATGAAAGGGGAAAGTTACACAAAATAATTATAATAACAAAAAAATGCAATACTTATTCCAACACAACATCATCTGTGAGTTAAAAATTTTGTTTTCAACGAGACAATTAAGGAGTTAAATTGATAACCTAATTAAATATTTTAGGCTAACACAAAGAAAAAACAGTAATTCATAACCTAGTAGTTGATACTTTGTCTAACATAAAGAAAAATGATTTGCCAAGGCAACATGCCCAAACCAACTATCAAGTCATGTACCTAAAATGTTGCCTCAAAGATGATTGATTCGTACATACGATACATTTCCAACAAGTGTGATGGTGATAAGGGCTCAATGCTTACCAAATATATCAATTCCAAGTTGAGTATAAATTGGAGAGAAGAAGCCATCCACAAAGTGAATAAACCACCAAGTGATATAGAATGTAACTGCAATTGGAAATAGGATGACACTGCAAAACAACAAGGAGTCAGCAAGTACTGCATTGAGGGCTTTAAGTACTAAAAACAGCCTAATGTTGCAATAACAAATTCAAACTTCTTTGGTACATATTTAAGCATTTCCATAGAAATAGCTTTTGTCAAGTCCCCAAGGGATTACATTTAGTACCTGCAGATTGAGGGCTTTTTGTATTATGTACATTTATTTAAAACAGGCCTAATTTTGTTGCAATAACAAATTTCTAAAATATTCCAAATGTGTGCAGAGAGGCTACTAGAAATAGTTGCATTTTAACTAACGAGAGCTTTATCTAGCTAAACGTTATTTAAAGTTTAGAATTCCCGCTGTTTTTTTCTTCTAACCAATCCGTACATTTCATGTGAATCTTGTTGTTTTGGAATAAGAGAGCTACAGCAAACGGAAGAACCAGCTGCTCACCATCCCGTCATGAACTTTTTTGAAGCCCAGCTCCTGACAACCTTGTAAAATGTCTACATGGTAACAGAAAAACATCCAACGTTTTGTCAGACAAAAGTTGACATTACTTTCATAGCTTACACTAAAAAGTTTGTAAGTACACAATATGAATCCTTGTTTTCATAAAAGGAGTTTCTGAGAGAACAACACTTGATAACTGTAGGAATAATGCATGATGAAGATACATGACTGTTAATTAATCAAAACAATTGAACATCAATACGTTTGAGGTAATCTCCATCTATCAGTATGCAATATCCACTCTCTTACACTGTCTTTCAAAGAAATTACGCAATGAAAGATTCTACTCGACTGGAAACAACAAGCAAAGGAAATTCTCGAAAAACCACCTAATTCAAACATTCATCAAATCTATCAAAGCACGGATATTCAGTTTAAAGCAAGTTCAAGCTCTATTTATAGCTAATAACCAACATTGTTACGAGAAATAATAACGGAAATAGTAACAAAGAGTTCACAAACTATCACAAACAAAACAAAACAACCAGCAAAATTTAAAAGGAAAAAAATGAAACAAGGAGCGTTGACCTCGCGTCCCGCATGATGCGAAGAAGACGAAGAGGATGATGGTTTAGTGGATTCGTCGCCGGAGTCAGCAACCGGAATTAGTAATTCTCGATCTCTATCTCTATCTCTGTCTCTGCTGGCCATCACGATCTGTGATTTGTCATCATCCATCACCAGCTACAACAGACACCGTTCTCTTACAAAATTCAAACCCTAGTCACAGACTCCTCCTCCTCGTATTATCTTCTGCTCCTTGCGACACAAACAGTTCCTAGAAGGAGCAAATGACGTTGAAATCTTCTTTTCTTTCCTTTCCTTTCCTTCCCAATCTTTCTATTACAAAATCAGTTTCAAATTAATTTAAAAATTAGTCAAGCGTTGTGTGGGGTTGGGCTAACGACAGATGATTGATACATACACATGCTAATAGTCCGAGATAATGCGCGTGTTGTGTCTGTTGCTCTTGTTTCCACCGTCGGACTGCTTGCGGATTGTGCGATGCTCCCCGGTGCGGTTTGGTATGTTATGAGCTGGGCTGTTCGTGTTATCGCCGCTTGTTTGATGAGCTGTCACCAGCTTCTTCCCACCGGGGCATATGCGTATCTCTCCAGCCTCTTAGTGGTGGGAGCTTGGGTTTGTTATTTTATTTTTCTAAAATTATAAAAATAAAAATAAAAATAAATATACTGGAGAGTTCATTTTATCGTGACAAATTGCTGGAAAGTACAAGGGATGATTAATGGTTAATAGTCTTCAAAATGAAGGAAGACAAGACAAATGGCATTTGATGGTGATATAACCAAAGTTAATCATCACAACAACAATCAAAAATAATTTAGTCAATCAACTATATTGACCCTTCACATAGTACTATTAATTTACCATTATCCACAACTCCAATAATAATAATATTATTATTATTATTAATTTATTTATTATAATTTTAATTACATATACAATATGTTATATAATCACGTAAATATATATAAAAGCATATTTTATATATAACAAATGATATTAGTACGTAAAATTATATCGACAAATGACAACTCTAATGTTATATATAATAATATAATTACATCACATATTTTAACATATATTTTATGTTTATTAAAATAAATTTATTATATAAATACATAATTAACCTATTATTTAACAATTTTTTTAAAATTTAACTACTAAAAGATTTTTAGTCAAGATAATTAACATAATTTAATTAATAAAATAAAAAATTTATTTTATCTATAATAAAATAAAAAATAAAAATATAAATTTTAAATTTTTTATTATAAATAAATTAATATTATTTATAATAAAACTGTTTAACCAATCACTTTCTCATCTTGGACAACAACTTTTGTCTTGTTTTGGAAAGTCAAGGTTGCGTTACGCGGCCTGGGATATGGACCGGTCAGCGTTTAGACCAAAACGATTGAACGCCCCTCCATTCTCAAGCCTAAGAACGAAGCCCTGTCGTGGACTCGGCCTATGGTCATCCCTTTCACATTGGCCCAACGAGCACACGGTTGAACGTCTTTGCAAGTTATAACCGGTCAGGTATTGCAGGTGGCGCCGTCACAGACGGCAATACAAAACCAAAGTCAAAAAGTCGACACGGCTTACTTACGGTAACTGCCCATCGAACATGGGCCACGTAAGTGGTACGAAGCGACAGACCGTCCTTTGCGACTCCGTTTCTCTCACCTTTGGTCCAAGTCGAGAGTAGTCGTTAGAGCCAAAACAAGACTTTTATTTTCTTCAATTACTGTTATTCCAAACATAGACAAATAGACTGTGAGAATTGATCATCAACTGTTTAGGCCAGCGAGGTATTGACGTGGCTAATACGGAGAATGGAGTCAAGGACGGAAAAGAGGGATAGAGGAGGTAAAGAAGTGTCCAACACTTGGGGATCACGTGCCAATCTTACAAGTTCTGCTGCGCAATAATAAACCATTAATTACTGAGAAGCTTCTGGTTATTTTTAAGCTGGTGTGATGCTCCATGGTTATGTGGTCGTCAAATAAGAGATTCATACGAGGGAATCCTTTCTTAGATTCTAAAGAGAGTGCAAGAGAGAGAAAGGGGAACGATGTTGGAAGGAAAGGCTATGATTAAGGAAACAGACATGCCGGTGAAGATGCAGTTCCAAGCCATGGCTTCTGCTTCACAAGCACTTGATCTTCATGATGTTTTTGATTGTATGTCTATTGCTACTCACATCAAGAAGGTAATTTTTTTCAAAATAACTTAATCTGCTGTTGTTTCAGCGGCTGGAATTTGTATGGTTATTTAAATTGGGAATGCTTCTTGTTGATTTTAAATGCATTTGCAGGAATTTGACAAGATATATGGAGGTGGATGGCAGTGTGTGGTGGGTTCCACTTTGGTTGTTTTTTCACGCATACGCAAGGAAATTTCATATATTTTTCTCTGGAGACTCTGAATTTCCTTATCTTCAAGGCAGCTAGCTCGTCTTCTTCTTCTTGATCATATTAGCATTCTGAGAGAGCATCAGTCACTGTCACAGAAGCAGCAGACGGAGTGCTACACTTAATTAATTCATCTTTTAGGTACGAGAGGATACATGTAATGCTGCTGCCAGCAAGAGTTTTGTTACTTTGTACAAAAAGTATAGTAGTAGTTATAGATGTCCTTGTCTCGTCCTCTTTCAATGGAGCATTACAGATGTCCAAATATGTAATATTTTTCTGCAATTTAGCAATTTAGAATTAGCTGGCTAGTTTTTGCAGAAGACTGTATGGTGCTCTGTTACATTATTAGCTGACCGTAAAGAATTATCTTCATCTGTATCACAATCGTTACAAGCATCAAGAATCTTTTGTTTCTTTTGAAGCAGTCGTCGCTCTCACCGAGTAAGCTGCTAGCCGGCTTTTTATATAATTTTGTGAAATATTGACGAATGTAGATGGATGATTGAACTGAAATAGCTGTCATTACCATGGTATGTTGCTGCAAGCTGAGTAATGCCGTGACCTTATACAAGGTGCCAGAGATCAATCTTTGAAATTGGTAAAGTACCCAAGAAACCAAAGGCTTAGTAAGTCATGTTCATGAGAAGTTTAATAATACTTCAACTATTTACAAGTTTTTCTTCTTTTGTTCCCCAAATGTCCAATGCATGTACCAGGCTTTGGCTAATATATGCAGCTAAAAATCACAGTTCATATGAATCTCAGTTGTAATTTTACATTTGGAAATTAACTGTGTCCTAAATATTCATCAGACTCCTCCAGCTAGGATCTATGCAGCAGTGGGAATGTCAGCAATCCTACTCTTCCTATTTCTGAACAGATTACTTATTTACAGAAGAATGTAGCATTAACTGTTCCAGCCTGTTTATCTAAACAAACATATCGAAGAGGCTAAAGCAAAAATTATGTAATAATTTCATCAATCAATCCACTCAAAAGCAGCTTCTCTATGTCATCCACCACTTGCTCGGTGTCATCTGTGGACAATTCATTCCTCCAACCCATATCCCATATCCCACTCACTACTCCTTTGCACCTTATATCTTTTTCCAACATTGTATAAATGCTACCAGCAAGTTTACTATAGCTTTCCAGAATTTCAACCCCATCAGAAACTTCCTCCAACAGCTTGCCTAAAGAGATATAGATTCTTGAATTCCTCAGCCAGGTTAGTAACAGAGGATGAACCATTTTTGAATCTGGGAGGCTAATACGTTCAATAAGTTCATTTGCAGTATCCATGTAGAGTCCCTGATTGATAATCATATCACCATCAATCCCAGATGTTTGTAAACTTGTAGGATAATCAACATTGAGAATAAAAATCTCTTCTGCATGACTGAGAAATGTTGCATTGCTCGAAAGCAAAAATTTCAGATCGGTTCCACTTTTGAAGTTTTTACAATCCGTTCTAATAAGAGAGACGTCATCAGTAGCTTCTTCAAAAAGTTCAGGATCCTTCACACATTGAGAGGTCAGCAGAACAGCATCATTAATAGGACTATGGGTGTTATTGCAATGTTCTGCAATGAAAAGCAAATCAACTCAGATATTCTGGACTTGAAAATGTGAAATTACAAAATTGAGTAACAAACTATGATTCTCCAACCACAGAGATTATATACCGTTACGTTGATACTCCTATAGCAGTTAACATAAATACAGTACATCTTTGGCTGTTAAACTTCTTATAGCTTCCTCATCTGCTCTATCTGTAGTAACCTAGTTTCTTTCATGGCATTGTTGAGATTTGTGAAGAGAATCGGAACCAACTTCACCCCAACAGCATTCAACGACTCTCTTTAATGCTTTATACTCCATTATTACTATGATTCTACTGAGATTATTAAATAATAGATCTTCACTTTTTCACTGCATTAACTCAAGAAATGTTCACAAAGCTTGATGTTTTTGTTCTAAGGTCAATCATGTGAACTATTTAAAGAACCTTAACATCTAACGATATTGGACTTTAGTATTCTGTTGTCTCTGTTCTCTTCTTATTGGAGATGATTAGACACTACCAATGATAAACAAATGCATCTGGTACACAAATAACACACCTATGATTAACACATTACATGCATAACAAACGGATATACATCATAAAATGCACATGACAGAATGCAGCATGTGAATGGTCAATAGTATCACTATGATTAGGAGTTAGACATTGGTCATTGTATAATCAAGATTATGATATTTAAATATGGAATTTACCTCCAACATTGAAATCAGAAGCATCTGTTTTCTCCTCTGCCAGGAGTTGATCAACAAATGTATCATTGTTTTCTATTGTAACAGAGTCGGTTTCGTACATAAGACCAATATCCAGAACAGAGTTGGTTTTGTACGTAAGACCAATCTTCGGAACAGAGTCAGTTTCGTATGTAAGACCAATCTTTGGAACAGAGTCACTTTTGCATGTAAAACCATTCTTCTTATCATCTTCTTTACTTCCTGCGTCCTCACCCTGCATAAATAGTAGACTGCATTGAATTTCACAGACAGAAATTTAAGCTGTTTCTCAACTGCATTCTGTGGAGAAGTCCAGCATATGCACTTTCTAAATTCCCTAAAATAAAATCAAGACAAAGACAGAAGTTATTCAGATAAAACTCACCATTGATTTAGCTTCTGTAAGCTCGCTAATTGGCTTTTCCTTCTTTATTAAGCTCCTTTTCAGACGATTCGAATTATGATTTACAGTCTGTTTAGTGTGATTTGATGTGGGATTGTGAGATTGGTTCTTCGTAACGTTTGATCCTTTCTCTGGCTTTTTGACCTTTGTTGCACTTGTCTTGATTTGATCTCGAGATCTTGACACATTCATGCATTTTTCAGTCTCTTTCTCTACTGGCTTCCTGCTAGGGACCATCGCCTTCAGCTTCTCATATGCTTTCTTGTCAATTACCTCTTTTTTCTGTGGCTTGTGAGTTACTTGATCAGAAGCATTCTTCTTGTTACCCCCCTTCTGCTTGATCTTGGCTTCTTCTGGTTTGTCAGCTACCTTCTTGCTTTCCTTAGCTCTTTCTTCCTTCCTAAGACTCTTGATTGGGCCGTCATCTGTTTCTATCTTTCTGCTTGTTTTGCCAAACTTCAAAACCTTTTCTTTGTGGTCAGCTGTTTTGGGAGCAAACTCCTCTTTCACTTTCAGTTCCTTTAACGTCATTTTTGCCTCTTGGATATCCCTTTCCATAAAAGGTAGTGCAAAAGGCTCTTCTGATTCCAGGAATTGACCACTTAGTGGTTTAATAAGTACAATAGCTGGTCTATGGCCGACCAAACTCTGCTTGGCATGGGAATCACTGGAATTATATGGGTAAGACTTGAGCTCTGTAACAGAATTGCTTTTCAAAAGTCCTGTAAAATGCATCGTTTTAAGAATCTCTTTCAGTGTCCTATGCTCTGGCTTTTCATGCTGATGACCTGATTGAGGCTTCCTAATCTTTCTTGTGTCAAAATCAAACATAGGTATCTGTTGACTGGAAATCTTCTCATTCTTCAACCGTTTCTGCAATGGCTTTGTCGGAATTTCTTCCAAACCCATGAGCTTGGCAATCAAATTTGGACTTTTTGGCTTCTTCTCTGGAGTTGCTGATGGATGAAGGGAGTCAGTGGAACTATAGTTGTTGGCATGAGTTATAGAAGATTGGCTTGAGCTTGTGGAGGCAATATCTGAAGCCGAGACCAAGTATCTTTGATGAAAGCCAGTATTTTCTTCAGTATCTGTCTTTGGCAGTAGATTCTGCCTGGCAAGGCCATCTTTGAGGGCATTCCTAAGTTCTTCAAAGCCATCCCTTGAAGATCCATCAGCTGAAAACCGTGGCTTCTGAAATCCAATTTGATCATTCCCTTCCTCGAAGTGATAAGAATTTGCCCGCTTAATACCCACTTCGTCATTCCTTTGTCTGTCAGACTTTTGCTTCTGTTTCTTCTTCAACCAACCCATATACTGTGAAGCTTCTTGCAAATTGTCAAGCATCATTAGAGACTCTTGCAAATCAAGTGCTCCTTTCAACAAATCTCTGGCAACATCATTAGACTGTCCATCAAAGCTTTTCCCCTTAGACCATGCATCAATCATCTGATTTAGCTTCTGAGCTCCTTTGGAGATCTCCAATAGCTGAAGAGAAGACGGACTAAGAAACTCTTCTGGGATCGCTTTAGACACCATCTCTTCTTTCTTCTCTGCCTTAGATGAGAAAGTTGTATTTGAGATCTTCTTTGCCTTTTGGCTTTTGATCTTATGCTCCATTTTCTGGTAACTGCTTTTGGACTTTCTGATTGTCCCACATTCTACAACACCCTTTGGATCATCACATGTGACAAATGATCTGTAGACAACTGATCTCAGACTGTCTGGATGCATATTCTGTGAAAAGAAAATGTACATTTGACAAAGTCAGAGGATGCTAGTATTCCCAAAGAATCAAAAACCACCAATAACAACAAATCCTCATATTATACTTGCATGGAGTTGGATAGTTGTTCGGCTGTATCAGTGAAAACAAAAGCATAACAAATATTTAGTTGCCGTCAGCCATAACAAACAAAAAAAAATCAATGAAAAACAAGCTAATCTGTACAAAATCATACTATAAACAATTGATCAATTAAAGAATCTTCCTCTTGATGCTCGGTTGATATTTTGGCGGTGCAGCAAATAAGCACCAAAGATTTTAACTTGTATAACAGTCAAAACACCAATATCATCATTCTGTGCAAATTCTGAAGTAATTTAAATCATATATGCAAGAATACTCCACAAACTCAAAGCAAAGTTATAATCTTTGCATCTGAACTTGAGTCACAAGTACCTTTATTCCTAGCTTATCGTTTCTCAGGATCGATCAGGACAAGGTAAACACTCTTCTTCACTAGAGTCTAAACTCAAAACCCAAATCAAAGAAAACTAACAACAAGCAAATCCTAAACGAAAAGAAAGAAAAATGTACAAGAAAACAAAATACCCAGATGAGAAAATGAAAGCAAAACCGCCAGCCAAAGAGCAACAAAATTCAACAATCATGAACAGAGCTCAATTTCTGAAATTTCTCACCGACAAAAGAAGTACCACCGCCAGATCCAGAAAAGAGAAAGAAAATGAGTCGGTGCATTGACATTTTGTTCATGTGAACAGTGAATGAAGACAGCAAATGCGAGAGTGTGTTTAAGAATTGAATTTGAGGACAAGATGGGCATAGTTTAATGTAGTTGAAGAGTCAGAGAGTATCATTGAGAGATTATGGGTTTGCAGATGCAAATGCTGTAGCCGTACGCGTTGTTGCAGAGAAGGCAGTGCGCTAAGGAACCGAATCTCTTCACTCACCCACAAAATACAAAGATAAATCGTTCAAAAAGCACGAGGAGGGAAGCTGTAATCTCCTCGTGGTAAGTGCTTCTGTGTTCAACTCTTACGAGCAATAACTGCCATCAATCCATGGTAGTTTTAACGTCATCATAAGTTACTTTCTAAATAGAATTTCAGTCCAGTTAAACTCATAATCTCATTGTGATTCATCAGCAATTAATCTTATATCAGGCAAAGAGATGAATCCTTTGGTCAGAAAAGAAAGGATTAGTAAGGTGGTCTGCTTGTTTTGTAAATTAATTTAGCTAGCTTGTAATTTTGATCAGTCATTGGTAAAACTCCCAAATGCAAGTACCTAAGTTTTGTTTGTTAGGGTAAAATAATCAAAACGAAGCAAGGTTTCTCCATCACTGTTTTGATGCTTTACAGGGAAGGGATGGTGAAAAAGCACCTGGCATTGCCTCCACGCCATTCCCATAAAACGCCCTGTTAGAACGCAGTCACAGGAGTCTTGCAGTGTCTCCTCTTAAAGTCACAACTTTTGGTGCTTGTCATAAATGTAATTAACTTCTCACCACACCACTTTTGGCTGTTGGGCTGAGTTCTTGTTTGAATTTCAAATTTATTTTATATTATGTAAAAATTTTTTAGAATAAAATGCAAGTCAAAAAGAGAGTGAGTTTATTTTTTTTCGGATTTAATTACGATATATAATGCCACATTTAAAATTATTTTATTTTTTATAACTTGAAATAATTTTATAAAAATTTAAAATAGAATTAAATTTTTAATATTTTAAATTTTTTAAAAATTATTTCAAGTTTCAATATTCGAAAAAAATTTAAATGTAACGGTAGATGAATATACGTAATTTTATATCACTTAATAATATCTTAAACCTTAATTGAGATAATTATGAGTAAATTAAAAAGTTAATAAATAAACAAATTATTACTTCTAATATTTGTTATATGAATAAAGAGTAGTTTTACATATTTCTTAAATTTAACGAAATTATATATAGTTATAATTTTTTAAAATTAATAAAAAATACTTTTAAAAATGTTTTAAAATAATTATTTGTTATTATTATAATTAATTAATATAATAAAATGATTAAAATAATTTTATCATATACTGGATAACTTTGTACGACTGAGGCCAATTGTGAATCATTTGAAATCAAACCTCCATGTCTAGTCCGACCAAGCCTCGAAGGAAAGCTCATAGCCTCACAAAGTACCTTCCCAATCACCTCTTGTCTAAACCCCAACAGCCCCACCAACAATCCTAATATGCTCTTTCACCAGTCTCCCTTGGGCTTACTACCTTGCTCTGCTTCTTGTTGCACTTCCTCTCAACTTCTTGGTGCCTTAGCAAAATTCAGTGTGCAATATGACTGTCCATTTGGGAGAATCATCATGTTTACTGCCTGCTGCTACATTGAACCAAACTGCTGCTTCTTTAGATATATAGTTGATTATCAGCTACTTATCATTGAAGTATTGTATGTGTGTGTGCTGCTTCTTTAGATATATCAGCTACTGATCATTGAAGTATTGTGTGTGTGTGTGTGGTGTGTGTGTGTGTGTGTGTGTGATAAAATATCAACAATATTAGTAGATCATTCAGTTGTTGTTTCTAATGCTAATTGTAAGTACATATAGAAATCGAAGTCAGACATGCATGTGTTGACATATTAAACTTGCTCTTAGTACTTATGACTATTTAATAACCAAACCCAGTAAGAAAGCTGGTTATTTTGAGGCTTTTGGCTGTGTTTGTCAATGAACGGCTTGTTCTATATATGGTGAGTTCCTGACACAAAAATGGAAGGGCGGCAACTAGAAAGTTAGTTATTGATGTATGTTTTTTCCCGGGCTTTTTTGCCAGCCAGCCATCCATTCTTCAACAACAAAACCCAATTATAGTTTTTACCCCTTTTGCTATTTTACGAATTTAAGTCTTTCCCTGGCAACTTCCCCAAACCTGTAATTCTAAAAACGTGCACCCTACGTTCTCCCCCATCAAAAACAGGAAACTGCACTAACTAACTACTTTACAGCTTTGCCAAGACCAGAAGATTAAACCCTTTACATATTCAGCTTCTAGCTTGTCAGTTAGGAAAACATCTGATCAATTCTGTGTCCCCTTCTTTGTCTCAATAACGACAACATTGTTTGTTGTATCCAAACAAAGAGAAGAAGTTTAGCCAAGTGTTTGAATCTACAATGGTTCGAGCATTGAAACGTGGTATTAGCATTCAGAGATCTTTTCACTTGAAAAAAAAGTTTGATAGTCCAGGAAGACAACAAATACCCAGTTCGATTCTTGAAAAAGGAAATGATGCGGCCAGAGGAAATGTTAAGGATCAGGTCTTATCCATCAGTCACGGAGGAGATTCAACATTGGAGAAGCAGAAGAGAGGATATGCATTAACTCGTGAAGCAGGAACTGTTTCACGTAGGGATTATAGTCATATCGAGGCTGTTGCTCTTGCTGTGCCTGTGGCAAGAAGTCCTCGAGTCAACAAGAAGCCACCTTCAGGTTCAAACCTTTATCTTCCTCCTAATTTCAATGTTTAATTATTACATAACCTGTAATTGTAAGTATATTTCTTGTTTTGGTGCAGATATGGACCTGATGAAGGAAAGGTTTGCCAAGCTGCTATTGGGTGAAGATATGTCAGGTGGTGGAAAGGGTGTTTCTTCGGCTTTGGCTTTGTCAAATGCTATTACAAACCTTGCTGGTATTGATGTGTGTATGATTGATTATGTTTCATTTCTAATATAGGATTAAAATTTCTGATTCATGCTGTTCATCTGTCCTCTGTTCTCGTACGTAATGCAGCATCAATTTTCGGCGAACAACGGAAATTAGAGCCAATGCCGCCTGAGAGAAAAGCAAGATGGAGAAAAGAAATCAATTGGCTTTTATCTGTAACAGATCACATTGTAGAATTTGTTCCTTCCCAGCAGAAATCCAAGGATGGAATAAATATGGAGGTTGTACATCCATCTCTCTTTTTCATTCTAAGCGCATGTAACTTGTGTCCTCCATCTCAGGAAATACCTTATCCTGATTTGACAGATTATGGTGACAAGGCAAAGAAATGATCTGCATATTGATATCCCTGCCCTTCGAAAACTTGATGCCATGCTTATTGTAAATATCTACATTTGACTAATTTCCAATCGGATGAAAGTAGAACGTGTTTTACATTCTGGGGAGTCTGACTTCTGATCAAATTAATATGAGCAGGACTGTTTAGATAGTTTCGGAGACCATAATGAGTTCTGGTATCCGTCTGAAGATGCTGATGAGTCAGAAAAAGGGGACGCCCCAAGGAACGAGGACAAGTGGTGGATTCCCACTGTTAAGGTTCCTCAAAATGGGCTATCAGAAGAGGCAAGAAGATGGATACAATCTAAGAAAGATTCCGTGAATCAAGTTCTGAAAGCAGCCATGGCCATCAATGCTCAAGTACTATCCGAAATCGAGATCCCTGAAAGCTACATCGATTCACTCCCAAAGGTATACAAATATAAAATCTTCTCATTAATTATCAGCTTTTTAAAATTATTTTGGATATTTGGTGGGTGATGTTTTCTGGTACGTTTGGGCAGAATGGGAGAGCAAGCCTCGGTGATTCAACTTACAAGAACATAACTTTAGAGCACTTTAATCCTGAACAATTCCTCTCCACCATTGACTTATCAACAGAACACTTGGTGCTTGATCTCAAGAACAGGATCGAGGCTTCTATCGTAATCTGGAAGAGGAAAATGCACCATAAAGATGGCAAGTCTTCATGGGGTTCAGCTGTCAGCTTGGAGAAGAGAGAACTCTTTGAGGAGAGAGCAGAAACCGTCCTACTCTTACTGAAACAGCGGTTCCCAGGCATTCCACAATCTTCTCTCGACATAAGTAAGATCCAGTACAACGAGGTAAGAACTAGTTAAGAACAACATTGAGATTAATTATGTTTCGTTTTGCGTTCTCTCTCGGACGACTTAATTATCCACTTCTGCAATAACACAGGACGTGGGCCAAGCTATTCTGGATAGCTATTCCAGGATAATAGAAACCTTGGCATTCACAGTACTGTCGAGGATTGACGACGTCCTTTATGCCGACGGCATAGTTCAAAGACCACCCAAGACGGAATCTGTCAAGGAATCTCCACGATTAATAGAAGAAGAAGACATTGACAGATGTTCTACAGAGACACCAAACTCAAAGACGCTCTCAGATTTCATGGGTTGGGAAGTGGAGACGGAACAAATCAACACAACAAAGAATCTTTCAACGGTAAACATCGAGAGCTGTTTCAAAGACGAACAGGACAACATCATTTCTAAGCTAACAAACGCTCCGACCCCAAAGAATTACTCCTATCTAGAGAAGCTTGAAAAATTGAGTGGCCTAAGAAGTCCAACATCTCGTCATTGACGTCAAAAGCTGTAAAGAGAAAGTGATGGAGATTGAACAGATGAACTTACAGAAAGGCTGATTGATTTATTGACTGATTAATTGCTAGAAAGCTTGTCAAAAATGTAGATATCAAACTTGCATATAGGATTTTTTTGGGCTAGCGACTGGATAGTTTTTTCTACAGGTTCTTCCTTTCGCCTCTGGACAGAGAAGTTTAGAGTTTGTATCTATTCGATTTACAAAATTTTTGGAAATGTGAAAAGAAAATTTCTGGGTTTGTTCACTAATTTGTAGCTACTCTAACATGATATTTTGTTTTCTTTCCACCCTAAGTTTAAAAAATTGAATATTGTTTGTGAAATAGTGTAACAGTAAAAGCTTCAGGTAAACTAAACTTGCATCTATTCTATAATCAATGATAATAACTCGGATCATGCTGTGTCTTTCTATATTTTTTTCCGTAACAATGAGGAGCTTTCAGGCTTTAGGGAAGGTTAATAATACAACTCGCAGCCATCAAAAGAGAAAGCAAATATGGATAGCTCCCTTCTACTTATTATGAATGAACAGATGCAGTGAAACGTTAAGAATGCAACACTGAAATCAAAATACAAACTGTTGTGGGACATAAAAATTTCATTCATGCGTTTCTACACGCTCGTGTTTGCATTCCTGAGGACAACTGGAAAACAAAAACCCTTACTGCATGAATTCAAGTCTGATTGATCTTTAGCCAAGTTGGGTTACAGCTGCGTGTATGGCATCCACAAGATGAGGCACTGTCTTGGAACTAAGACCTGCCATGCTAATTCTCCTGCAAAGAAGGAAGTCAAGAAAAGCTCAAAACCTATCAGTGAGAATAAGCATTTATATAATATTTAATATTGAATGTACAGACTTTGGCAACTGCAATTGAGGTCTGCATTCCCCGGATTGATAAAACTTTGATTCTTGAAATAGACATTGATGGGCCTAAATGTTCTACCAACAATAGAATCCTCTTTGTGTGTGCCTTCTTAAATTTAAATAAGTAAACAAAGCAAATGACAACCAGGGAAAACAAATGGGTTAAATGGGTCAGGAAAACAGTGGGAGAGGAACTTAGATAGGAGAATCGTGGAATGTTGGGAGTTGGCGCTTTTGTAGGAATTCTAGGATAACAATCATATCAGGTACTCATCTATTGCATGGAGGTACTACCGGAACTGGAATTTTCTCAGCTATAACGAGGAAGCAGTGAATTTGAGCTCAAAAAGAAATTTCTTGCTACAGCAGTCAAGAAGTTTTCTTTGTGCTGAAAAAAAAATGCTCCTACTAATTTGAAGCTTTTGGCCAATAAAAAAATGAGGAAATGTGAACAAGCTGAAGGGAAACAGATGAACCATCCAAAATATGAACCATTCAAAATAAAACCTTCTGGTAGCATATTTCTATCCAGGAAACGACTTTCAGGGAAATGAACAGAACCTAAGAGAAGAAAAGAGATTTGAAACACCCCCTACTCCCCTGCCCCTTAATTCAAAGTATAAATAATAGTTAGGGAAAGATCTTTATACCCATCAGATGTCATATAAATGTGATACTCCGTGGTCATGAAGGCAACTTGTTCACTGTTCAGCCCTGTGAATGTAAACATTCCAATTTGCTTGATAATGTGACTCCAATCACCTGGAGTGCCTACAAAACAGGAAATTGAAATACATTTAAAAAAGATGGAATGGAGTCACAAATCTTATAACTTCCAAAGCACGCATTTAAAGACGAGAAAAAACAAACCCAGGTAAGACAAATCAAAATATTGATGATAAAGGACTTTTTAATGCCAATTTTAGTTTATTTGAAAAGGATAAAATGAGTGATAAACACCATTTAATTAAGTAAACAGTGTTAGCCTAACAGACATAACCACCATAATCCCTACATGTCCTCTCAGGTAAAAGGTGCTCCAAGAAGGCTTATAGCAGTCAGAAAACAAGTGTCTACTTTTGAAGCTGAAGCTATAAGATAATATAAGCAGAATGTTATAAAAATGCCTGTAGGTCATGCAGAGGTGTGTGTGTGCGTGTGCGCGCGCGCGCATACATACATGTGTGTATATAACATAAATTGGGATCAGTATAAAACCTCTAGCAGATAAAGCATCAAATAGTTGTTGACGCATGCTTATAATCCGGTCAGCCATGGCTTTCAGTTCAAAGGTCCAATTGTTATACATATTGCTGCAAGATTGAACAGATTGAAGGGTAAAGATTAGAGATAGAACTCAAAAGCCAATTCAATCCTGCAAATTTGGTAGTTGTCTTACTTCTAGAGTCAAACAGAGAGATCCAGCAAATAACAACAAAAGCATTGCATCAATGTAAATGCAAAAGGTCTGAATAGAACTTAGTTCAGTCATACAGCCAAAAGTATTTACCTATCCTTGAGAATTGTGGCCACAAGAGATGCACCATGAATAGGTGGATTTGAATACATGGGCCTAATCACAAGTTTCAACTGGCTCTCAACCCTAATTGCGACATCTTGTGTCTTGCAGACCTGTAGAATACAATTATTAATAATTTGCAGCTAGAGTACCATATTCGGGTCAAAAGCATCATATGAATTATAAATGGTTATAGTGGTTAACACCTATATTTTTTTTCTTTGATTGAGTATTTTGACAAAATCACAGAACCCTCCACAAGCTTCAGTAATATTAAGTCACTTCCTACGAGATTGCAATATCAGCACTACTCTCCCCCCCGGAGTGGGGAAGATTGCCCATTTAGTATAAATAGAAAACTGATTGATCTAAATGTGGATCTCAGATCTATTCAAAACCTTTATGTCTGAAGCTAAATTTCTGCTTCAATATAAGTTGCAGGCAACCAATTCCTAACAAAAGGCAAGTGATATTACAGAAACCTCGAGGGAGGTTTTTTTATTATCAGAAAGTAAAATTCAGTATTGAACCTATGACTATTCTTCCTTTTGAAAGTTTAGTCTAATTCTACTAGCATTCAACTTTTCCTAAATCATAGTAAAGGCATATTATCATATTCAGAAGCTTAGTGTCTTACAATGCTAAGGGCACCAACACGTTCCCCATAAAGTCCCATGTTTTTTGCATAACTCTGAGCTACAAGGCATTCACCACCATCAGCAACGAACGTGCGAACAGATTGTGCATCTGCATCTAGACTACCACTTGCGAAACCCTGGAACATCAAAAATTCATTTGTTGGTCACCATGGCATAATCTAGTAGTTAAAGAAGATTTATCATACTCAAATTCTGACTGCTATTCATAATCCTGAACTGTTCTGGCTATGCCAAGTGCTAATTACCTGATAAGCACTGTCAAAGAAAGGTAACAATTCTTTCGACCTCATCAGCTGCCTGATCTGCTCCCACTGCTCAATGGTTGGGTCAACACCAGTTGGGTTATGCGCACATGCATGAAGAAGTACTATAGCTCCAGATGGTGCAGTGCCAAGATCCTCCAGCAAGCCTGTTAACCACAAATATTAGAAGAAAATTTCTTTTTAAAATGAATATCATACTGCCTATAATTTGTAGACACGGAAACAACTTTCATGTTCTTGCACAAATTAGATGTGTCATACAAGGAAACTCTAAAAAATCTACACCAACTAATAGACATACATGAGTATAGGACTACACTCTGTTTTGGCTCATAAAAGAATCATAGATGGCAAGACAACTATCAAGCCTGCAATTATGTGAAAACTTCATACCCAAACTAGTGCAGTGCCATCAAAATGTTACATGTTTTTTAGTTACTTGAAGGGATATTCTCCTGTAACCATCCATATGAGAGAAAAGACACAAACAGACACAAGCATTCGACATGCAAAACTTTTTTGGCATTAGTCTAGTAAAAATCATAGAGCACCACAGTTGAGCAGAGCTGCACTGAGATTTTCTGGTACTTATTCACAAATTAAGTATCTAAGTAGGCAAAGGTGATGGGGGACACAAGATAATGAGAATTTGTACAACCAGAATTTGCAGTTGAAATCATAAGGGCCATTTTTGCTGGTAAGCAGAGATTAAAAAAAAATTAAAAAACTCTTTTACGATCATTAATCTGATAATTTTTCAACCTATTTAAGTCTAGGATCTACAACACTACAAAAATCCACCTGTATTGTGCAAAAGAAGCTGAAAACAAATAATTGGTATAAAGAGTTACCATTTGTTGAGGCACGGCTCACCTTGGAAGTTTAGCCCACGTGTTGCTGGATCATAGTAGCGGTAAGTCTTCACAGACAACCCTGCTGCAGTGAGAATTTTTGGATGATTTCCCCATGTGGGCACTGGAATATATATAGTGAGCTGGGAAACAAGCTAGACAAGTCAGCCATGATCTTGCTTCAAACAGAATTTCTTACTAAGGTACAAGAAAATAAAAATTGTACGAGGATCTGTACTTGGTGGTAATGCCTTCCCAGAAACTCAGCTCCAACCCTCAGAGAACCAGTACCAGACAAGCACTGAACAGTGGTCACTCGGTTCTCATTAATTGCCGGGCTGTGCATCATTAACAACATGTTGTACTAAGTCATTGAAAAAAGTAGAATATAGTATATAATCCAAAGCACAATCAGCGCATTATAGGATACACAATACATGATGCAAAATACCAAGTTGGTGATAAACTATTTATACTCTCTTGATCTACACACACCCAAAAACTGGTACGACGCCCCATCTATAACCATATGTATTCCTAACCATTATGTCAATAAACAAGTGATTACAAAATTTCACTCAACTATATTACCTGTCAGCACCAAAGATGAGCTTTGCACTCAGTTTATTAAATTCTGCAAGTCCAACAATGGGAAGATATTCTTTAACCCGTGATCTGAGGAGATATTTCGCAGACATCAACGGTCACTTGCATCATGTGGAATTACAAACAGAAACAACAAGAAATATGCAAGGGCTTACTTGTCATTCACTAAGAGCTGCTCCGCTTGTCTCACTACATTTAAAACCACAGGTTTCCCTTCCTGTTGTATCATCAATGGGTCAATAACACATAGAGTGAAAAAAACAACATGACCTACATATGGCAATTTTTTCCATAAGAAAAATAAAATTACCTCAGTTCGGTAAGCCCCAACACCCAAGTTCAACTTGACAGGGCTAGGGTCCTTGTTATAAGCAACAGTGACCTACTTGTTCAAACATTACCAAAACAACAGTTAGAACACAAGCTAAATGAAAAATCAAAGTTTCTAAAACAATCAAAATTTTGGCACCTCTTTCCCATCAGATCACGCTTGGCATTTAAATTCTATTTTTGTAAGTACTTGAATTGATTTTAGAACCAAAATTTGAGAGACAACAAAAGCATTGACAAAATGCAAACAAAAAAACAACTATATTTAAACTCAACTAAGCTACTTAGATTATCCAAAATCCGATCACAATTTGTGTATATATACATCAATATAACTTCGCATGGGCAATGGAATCACCTGATGGTTAAACATCTCCGTTTGACAGGCAACTAGATTTTGAACTTTTTCCAACGAAGATAAAAAATAATACTAATGCAATTAAGAACACAGTTAATTTTGCATCTACACCAGCAGGTATTCCTCATATCAAACATCCTTGATTTGATCCATATAGAATATAAACATTGCGATAGCACTTAAATTTTTAGCGTGGGTTCATTACGATGATCAAAGTGCACAGAGGTATCAGAAAACCAATCGATCACAGTAACAACAGAGAAAACATTAAATCAAAAACAGAAGACGAACAAAAAACATACCCCCAGAATCGGGTCCTCAGGAGCACGAACAATGCCACCAAACACTGAATCCGAGTCCATGAATGTTTGCAGAGCTAATGAGATAAGTACGTATGTCTAGGGTACGAACTGAAGAGCAAAATTTGGGTTTCATCATTTCCCATTAATATTATTTATACAGTGGCGAGGTTGGTTTCACAGTGGGCGCATTTTGGAATCAGTTTGCGGGGTTTTGACGTTGAAGATTGGGCCCACGTGGAGTGATGACGTGGCGGCATGTGAGGAGGCCTTTTCTCTCGAAACCGGGACCCAATTGGATGAGAGCATCCCACATTTAACTTCAGAATGCCATTCTTAGAAGTCGTATTAAGTTGACTTTTTTTTTAATTTTTTATTTTCCCTAATTTTCCAGCAAATAATTTGCAATTGCGTTGAATTATTTTGAAATTATATTTGTTATTTCAAAGAATTGATTTGGACATAAATAAAATGAATTTTTATTTCATATAATGTTGTATTTTATAAAAGGGTATTGTTTATTTAAATTATTAATTTTTTTTAAAAAAATTATCATATATCTTTCTAATCTAATTTTGTATTTATTTTAAAATAAATAATAAATTTTTTTAAAAAAATTTGCCTTTAAAGGTGTCAATTTTTTATTAAAAATCTATCAAATCCGTACAAATTGGATATGAAATCTACAAATATAAATTAACATTAAATAACTGAATAATAAATAAATAAAATATATTTTATACAAATTTAATCATTAAATTATGAAAAAAATTTAAATTAATAAATTAAATTATTTATTTTTTATTTTCTCACTTAAAATTAAATAAGATTTATTTTAATTTTTTATTAATAAATGCGATTCTTTTTGTTATAATTCTACTATATAATTATAACCAATGTAACGAGACAGAGGGACTTTCTCTAAACTGTTACCAATTCCATTTGCAGGTACTTTAATTGCAACAAGAACAACAAATCATTTAACACCAGTCTTCAGTTATGTACGTAGAAAGCCATAAAAAGCAAACCATAAATTAAATCAAACGACAAGAGGCTGGAATGGAATTGACATGATTTCACTGCTCTGAATTGACCTTCTGTGCAAGCCCTTGCGTTCAGGAATCTCGTGCAACCAGCTGCAAGAAGGCAACCCCCCATTTTGATAATAAGCAAATGAGGTTAGGGAATAGAGAGAGACTTGTAAGTGTACATGAAAAGTGGCAGGTCCTCTATGTCGAAGTCTTGGTTCTCAGTGATATTTGTTGTACCTGGATCTGCAGTGAATCAAAAATATTCATAATATGTATGTCTTGTATTGATGAAATCAAATTTCTAAGCACAAAGAAGTCAATGATACCTTGAGTTTTCTTTTGAAAGGCCTCAGAGATGCGCATTCTCTATTGCTTTGAAGTTACAGTAGTTTTGAACACTGATCTAGTGACAGACGTTGCACTTTGGCATCTAAATATTCAAACTTTACTGATTATAATACATTTATCTATTTGCTCTTCTTTTGTTTTCGTTCTCTTCTCTTCCTTTTGGCTTTGTTTTTATTCATTCTATTCATTTCTAAAAACAAAGTACAAGCACCATATATGATGATTTTAGCACAAGGTATCCAATGACCGAGGAATTCCACCCTCTTGTCCACCTACCTGGTTAAACCGCACGGCTGTGGAGTCATCTACCATAATGTACTACAAGCACAGGAACAACATGTAGAATAAAATTTGAGAAAAAAATTATCAGTGAAAATTTGCTATAAACTCGTACATTCTAATCCAGGCTTAACAGGAAAATGGTACAAATGAGACCTTCAGAGGAACAATCCAAGACTTCCCCTACCCGGATAAAAATATGCTGCCTTCAAGAATTGAAGTATGAAACGTGTGACAATAAACTCATGAGTGGTAAAAAGCCTCGGTTCAGAACACCTAACACCAACAGGAGAACCAGTAAGGCTGCCCAAGGTCTTCATAACTGTGTGGGAAGATTCCAACTGCTAGTTCATTTCTTCAATTCCATAATGTCGATTAAGGTCCTGAAGAAGGCGAGCATTTGCTTCATATTTCAAAATCAATTATACAGCCACCAAGCTTCTCTGCAGCCTCAATTTCTGATAGAATAGATTGATTACTTGACAACAGAGTTGCCGACAGGATGTTTTTTAGATTTTTATATATTTTCTGAGCTGGTTTTTCTGTACTTATAGAGGTGCTATCATTTGATGAATGTGACTTAATCTTGACTTCTGTTGTAGTAGTTGACCTAGCTTGCCCTTTGTTAGGCTCAAGAATCTGCAGATCTATTAAATGCAAGTAAACTACTTTTGTCAGTACCATACAGTAATCTAATTGTCCAAAACTGTAAAGGATAACATTCACTGATCCCACAGATGAGTCGCTTCATGATATAAAATCCACCTTTGTTTTGAATGCTACATAAGAGTCAATTGAATGTTAAATTTCAAAGAGCCCATAAACAAACTTTATCAACCCATATATCTGAAGGAACACTTGACTAATTAAACTCAGTGTTACCTTTGGAAGTGGAGGAAGAACTTTTCTGGTTCACATGTGAGCTAACACGTGTAATGCATAACCATGTCCTTTTTTCATTGTAATCATGTTCTGATGCAATTGGAATATGCCAGTTGCCTTTCTCCGATTCCTGTTAAAAGTTTTGTTTCGTTAGGTAAACTCATATCTCAATCTTGTGAAAGTTTTCAACAGCTTTACATCTGACACATGCACACTCATTCCAATCCGACACATTCACACTCATTCCCATTTATTTAGTATCTATATGCCAAGCAATAATTAGTTCTGACCTGAACAACAACAGAACAAGGAGGAGGCATATAGAACTCTGGACCAGCATCAGAAAAACTGAAGCGCACCTTACATTGGGAAATGAGAGATGCTTTGTTAGTTCAATTGCAGCAAAGGATCATACAAGAAAATAACAATCACTGATGGCAAAAATTATTATCAGATTTAATCTAAATACGAAGAATTTGTTCTTAATAAGGTTAATGGAAAATGTAACAATAAAACCAACATAAGTGGAGACATTTTACTCACTTGATGCCTTTCTTTCCATCGGGGGAAGAAGTCATTCCCTAGAAGTTGAAATGTATGATCTCTCATCTCATCGTTGGTCACAAGTAAGCACTTAAACTTTATAGCTGCATATAACCAGTACCTGAAGCACACGTTATTACCCATGTTGCTTTAAATGCACATGCATAAAAAAAAATGATTTTGAAATTAAGATAGCTGATTATACAGATAAGTGAACTGAATTTAGAAATAAATACTTAGTGCAGCTTATGCATTCCTGGATAAATATATCTCACCAATCATCATTGGACCCAGTAGGTGTTGCATAGAGTGCATCAGCATTTTTCCACTTCTCAATCAATGCCCTGTTTACTGGTTGATCCATCTTGTGTCCAGTCGTACGCTTGTTATGCAAAACTATGAGTGGCCATTTCTTTGAAGGAAACTTTTGGCGTATCCTGTTGACAACTGCATTGACCTAAAAAATCCACCATAAAAAAAAATACTATAACATACATAAATGTGGAGAAAAATATTGACACTTTTGTGCGAGCCATTTTTTGAGCCATTAGATAACTTACTCGTGATGGTTTGAAATGCCTCTGGCTGTAAAGACCTACATTAGCTGCATCTACCACTGCTTCAAAAGGCCCATAGTAGTCAAGCCATTTCTGCAAGTCATAATGATCAGTTTTCCCCTTCATATAACGAACAAATAAGATTTGCACAAAACAAGGGAATTTCTTACCTGAAATTTTTCAAAGCTTGAATTTCTCTCTCTCTTTGTAGCTACAGATTCTACTGAATCAGCAAACTTCTCTGTTTCACTAGGATCAAGGTCGATAATGGCCAATTTTTCCCCACAGCATGTACAGAATCCATCAGCTCCAACTGTTGTGCTTGATACAGTCCACTTACCTTTACCTAACCAGCCTAGCCCATGCCAGCCTCCACCTTTATTTTCAATTGTTTCCTTCATCAATCTTTCATCCCATTTTCTTTTTCCAAGTCTTGCAGCCTCGTTGCTGCTAAACCATTTTACAATTATATCAGCAGTAGAGGGTGATACCTTCCTTACATTTGTTCTTAATTTATGCAATAAATAATACACCTTGTCACCTTTACCAGCAACTGCACTTACTCTTAAGAGTGCTTCCAGTTCAGGCTCTTCTGGGTTGACACCATGCTCTAACATGTGTCTTTCAACAGCAAATGCTTTATCAATATCTCCATTATTGCAAAAGACAGATAGAGCAGGACCATAAGAACGCAGTCTAGGATTTATCCCCAGTGGCTTCATTTTTTTCACTAGATCAAATGCGATGTCTCCATCACCCATAGACATTGCCATTCTACCTAGAGCTGTCAGACTTGCTTCATTCAATGGGACCTCATCCAAACACATCTTATCATAAATCTCAAAACCCTTCTGGAGGGCATACTTCTTAACATCTTCACTTAACAGAATCTCATGGTCATCTTGGTTATCAATGCTCCAATCTTTTTCATGCGACTGATCATCAGGTCCCCTTTCTGGATTTCTTTGTCCATCTAAAATTTGAGAATTTGGCTTCATATTCCCATTAGGAAACTGACCTATGTTCTCTTTTCCATTGAAAGCACTATCTAAGTCATCAAACCTATTACTAGAATTTGACACTAGTTTATCAGTCATCTTATTACTACTATGACTGCCATCATCCAATTGCCTGTTGTTTGGAACAGAAATATTCAATTCTGTAGGAACATTACTAACGTCATCCCTATCACTTGATTCGCCATACTGCATAGAATTCATAATAGATGCTTCATTAGGCATGCCTAACGTATCCAAAGTTCGACTGTCACTCCCACTTTTAGCAGGTTTTACAACACCAACAGCAGCAGAGGAGCAAAGATACAAAAGCACATTATAATGATACTGCCCCAACTTGATTCCTTCCCTCTGAGCTCTATCATACAACTGAATTGCACCCATTACATCTCCTCTCTTTGAGCACATATCCAATTCACCTCTCAATTGAACTTCTGTAGGATCATTTTTACTTTTCTTATACCCTTTCCCAATGTTTTTCTCTCCGACCTTATAATGACCACTGTCATTGGTTTTTTTATCCAATTTTTCATTAGCCCCATCGTTGTTTTTAGTTTTTGGAGAACTGACCCTAATAATCTCAACTTCAGACTTTGAAGAAGATTTCCCAGAACCCATTTCTTTTCTTTTTCTGAAAGCAAAGTTCTTTCTAGTATTTTTATCCTTAGCAAACCTGTTTTCACTATTTTCCTCCACTACAGACTGAACTCCTTTATCTCTAGTCCTTAAAGAAGAAAACCCAGGAGCAGTTCCTTTCCTAGTTCTTATAGTTATAGACGAACTATGACGGTCTGTTTCTGCTGCCGATAACTTTGCATGTATGTTCCTAACATGTGATTTAACTACAAAAAGGGCATGTGTTTTGCAGGTGAAAAAGTTAAGAAATGAAGCAGAAAATGGAAATCATAGTCACTGAAAGGCGAAGGCCACTTACCCAGAGTGACGAAGAAGAGTTGTTTTTGCAGCCGCGGACTGTTGAAGCTGAAGGACGCCATGTGTGGCCGTAGGCGAAGCTACCTGTCACATTGATATTGTTCCAATATAATAACTTTCAAATGATTAAAAAATAAAAATAATATTACTAACATCATAGGTCTAAATGACAGAAATGCCCGCAAGCTTCCACTTGATTTTTCCCTTGAGGCAATGCAAACCGGGGATTTCACTGTTTTCCGAAGAATTTAGGTCAGTATAAAAGCCAACAAAGACTCAGTATTTTAATTAATTAATTTTTTTATTTTTTAAACTTTTATTTAACTCAACTCAAATTCTTAACAGCAATTGAATGTAGAGAGAGATTAGCAGAGCATTTTGACAACATCAAGTCTATTTTTCTTTTTCTCCTTCCAATTCACTCGGCAAGGTTTAACCCAACACCCACATGCTACAGCCTAGGCAGTGGAAGGTAATCCTGAGACATGCTTTTGCACTGTTTCCTCTTGCCATTCTAACCAGATGCCACATTTGTGCTTGCTCATTTCGCGAGCCTAAGCAACACACAATAACCTAATGATTTGGACAAATGCTTAACATCCCCATTTGCAAGCTCGCGGAGAGAGAACGGCGAGAAACATCACTACTCGGGTTGACTTTTGGCAGGAATTGATGTCGTAAACCTCTGCCTCTAACTCCAATAAACAACTTAAATAAACACCAAGATTAACCAAAGCAAGACCCAAAGATCTACTCTAAGGAGAACATAAATAATAATTCCCCTGAAATTCCAGGCTTAAGTGCCATGAAGCAATTTATATCCATCAGTAAGCAACAAGACAACCCCCACGTTCAGATGTTTAAACAAAAACCGATACTGCTCTCCCAAACGTTATCCTTCAATTTGCAATTTCCATTTTCCACTTCATCTCATCAACACTGCCTTAAAATTAATCAGATCATATTCTAAATGATTATAATAGATTTTATTTAACATATTCAAATACATCAAATTTATTAATGCCACGGGTTAATATATATTCAAAACTTTAAAAAATAAAAATAAAAATTCTCGTAAAAATATAAAAAAAAATGTGTTTACGATATAAAATTAATTAATTTTTTTTAAAAATAATTTTTCATAAATAAGAAAAAAAAATTTATGATCATATTAAAAAAATGTGACATTGTATTCACAGATTTAAAAAAAAATATCAAAAATAATAAAAATATTATAAAAATATTTTTAAAAATGAATATAAATAAATTTATTTTTTAAATATAAATTTAAAAGAATGTTTTTTTTTATTTTTTGTTCTCCACAAGTATCTATCTTTAATTGTATAAAATATTATTTAAAATAAATCATAATAATTTTTATAATTTATAATAAAAAATTTCAAAAATTGAGAAATATAATTATTCATCAGTTAATTAATTTGTAATAATTATATAATTTTTGGATAAAATTTTAATTAATAGATATTTAATTAAAATTTAATTTTTAAACATTTATAATTTTTTAAAATCGTAATGTATTTTAATATATAAATATAAAAAAGGAAAACGACAAACTTGGTTGTTAGGGAGTGAGATGTCATTTCTCACTGATTTTCATTAGCGAAACACGAGGACGAAGCTCATCTGTGTTTGTTGGAGAGTGAGATGCCATTTCCTTCTAAAGTCAAATAGTTAAAAAACGAGGAAAACGAAGAGCTAAGGTTGTTTGGGGAGAGAGATGTCATTTCAAATTAATTGTCTCGCGACAATTTGTTGGCAAATTATTGATCCTTCGCTGACTAGATTGGTCAATGTCCTCAAATAATTATTTTAATTTTTATTTAAATTAATATAAATATTTTAGAACTTAACAACAATGTCACTTTTAGATCACCATCATCCTTACTCGAGACTCAGTGTCATTTTCGTCATTTAACATAAATTCTAACGCGGCGTATGATAGCAAGGACTGTCAACTTTGACCACCTGTCAGAAGACAACTTAGCGGTGATACTACCGCATTAATATTTAATACTAATATAGAAGAGAGGGGTATCCTCGAGCAACAATTCATTCGGTCTATCGTTCATCTTGTAACGTTCCTGTTTCTTCTGATTTGGCTTCAAGGGAGAAGGAAAAAAAAAGGCTAAGCAATGGCAACGCCACGAGTTACCTTGGAGTTCGGAAACGACGGCGTTGCTGTCATCACCATGATTAATCCTCCCGTCAACGCCTTAGCTCTTCCAAGTTGGCTCAACAACTCTATTAATTATACCGTGATTTCAGTTTTTCTTTGAGATTTTGTGGCTTTTTGTTGGATCTGTATAACGGTTGATCTTTGAGATTTGATTGATTGATTGATTGTTGCGTGGTTGACGAGTTTTGTTTTTCGTGTAGTAATTGAGGGGTTGAAGGACAAGTTTGAAGAGGCCACGAGGCGAGACGACGTTAAGGCTATCGTCTTGACTGGTTTGTTTTTTTATTTACAGTATCTTTTGTTTGAATTCAAGGGACTTTTTGGTGCTTGTGTTTGATGATCTTTTGAGCTATTTGTTTGAATTCACACGCAATACTGTTCTGTTGACTTTCCTGAATGATTTTTCATCATTTCGGAGCTTAAGCGGGGAATCAATTGGTTGTTGATATTGTTTAGTTTTGATCAAAGAACGTAGCTAGTCGTGTTAGCAGGAACTTTTGTTGAAAAATAATGTCTTATTGGTCGAATTATACACCCCTTGTTCCTCACCTTTCACTGACAATGACGAAATGAGGTTCAATGTGGGTCCCATTGGTTACCATTCCGTGCTAACACATTCATAGAGATGGCGTGGATATTACCCTTTGATAGAGGAACAGAGGTAAAAAGGTTGAAGCATAAATCTAATGTAAAATGGTAGTTTAGAACGAGTGGAGCATAATAGTAGGAAGTCTTAAATTACAATCGAGCAATTTACCTGTTGCTTATTGGCAATAAATCTCTGATATTATATTCTTTGTCTTTGGTCATCACAGGCAAGGGCGGGAGATTTTCTGGTGGTTTCGATATCAATGTTTTTAACAAGATTCACAAGACTGGTATGAGTTGTTCATTTCCTTCATAAGAGCCTATGGTTTTTTGGAAGGTTTGTTTTAAACTTTGTTATTCTGCATTTACAACCATATTGTGTGGCCTGGCAGGGGATAGTTCAATTTTGCCTGACGTATCAGTTGATCTTGTTGTCAACGTGATTGAAGGTCTTAACTTAACTTTACTATAAGTGTCTCTTAAATCGTATAGTGAACTTGGTGTTCTTTTTATGTGTATATGATGTTGATCTTGTTCTTTATGACCATAGATTGCAAGAAACCCGTTGTTGCCGCTGTACAGGGATTGGCTCTTGGAGGTGGCTTAGAATTGGCAATGGTTTGTGTTTTTTTCCTTGTTAGTAATGACTAGTGGTTTCATGTTTCTTAAAAAAACTGTAGTGGTTTCTGTTTCTTAAAAAAAGTGGGTTTCTTTTTCTTTAAAAAATTGATCATATTCTTTTGTGACTGAATCATTCCCAGTTAATCTCATGCAGGGATGCCATGCACGTATTGCTGCTCCAAAGACTCAACTTGGCTTACCAGAGTTGACACTTGGGGTTATTCCTGGTTTTGGAGGTACAACTGCATTTGCATCCACGTCCACTTTTGTATGCTTATATATCCACCTGGTCCTGTTCAACTGATAAATGTTGTATACTTCACAAACATAAACTAGATGTCTGACTGTGGTTGCTTTGTAGGCACACAACGCCTGCCTAGGCTGGTGGGGCTCTCAAAGTCTGTTGAAATGATGCTGGTAAGCATCCCCACTTAAAAGCTCTCATGTACTACTGTCAATACTACTATTTACCAATGTAGCTACAGTGTTTGGTTTTCTCCACTGTGAAGTGTGTCTAAAGTCTCAGGTTTTAAGCTTGTAGCTTCTTCTATTCTCAGGTCACCTGAGGAAGAGGGAAAGATGGTTGGGTCCTGCACTAATTTGCTATAACAGGATAAGCCATGAATTAAAAGCCTTTTGAGAGTTTGCATAATTATAATATTGTTTCATTTGGATTGGTTAGCCCATAAAACTTTTCCTCGTAATCAATCAAAAGAAAATAAAAATGTTTGTGGTGTTTGATTATGGAGAACACTGTGCATTTTAAATGGTGCAATTGCGGCAAATTAATTCCCATTAGTGTTATAATTAATGTTTTGAATATGAACATGGAATACCAAAGGTTTGAAATAATTGAAAGTTCTTTATGAATCTGTTGTGGGAAGATCGAGGTCACTTCTCTTGTTCTTTATCTTCAGATTCTAATTCCATCATGAGTCTCCATCTTTGCTTTTTCTTTAGAAATACTTTGCAATGAAGTTATGCTGATTTTGTATTACTATGATGCTTTGAAGTTATCCAAATCAATCATGTCTGAGGAGGGAAGGAAGCTGGGTCTAATTGATGCTATTGTGACTTCTGAAGAGTTGCTAAAAGTATCTCGTCAATGGGCTTTAGATATTGCAGCAATGCGCAACCCATGGGTACGTTCCCTTCATAAGACAGACAAGATTGGTTCTCTTTCTGAAGCAAGAGAGGTGTTGAGAATTGCAAGACAACAAGCCAAGAAGACTGCACCAAATATGCCTCAGCACCAAGCATGCCTTGATGCAATTGAGGCGGGTGTCATTCATGGAGGATATAATGGCATTCTAAAGGTTTTTTTTGTTTCAGAATTTAGTGATGTTGTCAGATGTACATATGTTATATTCATTCCAAGATTGAATCTTTATGTTTTCTTCTAACCCTATTAGCTCACAGTTCTCTATCTTGGGGCTGGTAAGTTTGTTTGTTGCCTACATTGTTTTCATCTCCTTTGTCCACTTTTACCGAGAGTTCTTGATGTTGATCTGTATTCCTTCATTGGCATGCTTGGTTTCATAGAAGTTTTTTTAATTGTATCAAAATGCATGGTTTGCAATTTGTTCTTATATACTTGCTAATACTGAACATATTATCTCAGGAAGCCAAAGTTTTCAAGGAGTTAGTCTTGTCAGACACTTCAAAAGGTCTTGTTCATGTCTTTTTCGCACAACGTGCAACATCAAAGGTAAAGCATGTATTCTAGGACTATGATATATAGTGCTTTGTGTCTTTCTCTTTTTTGTCTTTTTTTTTGTTTTTTTGTGGTTTTGTTCTTCTCTCCATGGATAATAAATTTAGTGGGATAGGCGAAATGCACTCCCACTCATCTGCACTCTCATGGGTGCAGATGCATTGCATGATTCTTCATAGTTGTCTGTGTACGTTAGGCAAGTTTTTTCTTTTCTTACAAATGCTGTATGTTGCTATTTGCATGTGGAAGCATGTCTGCCTTTATAACATTAATTAGGTTTAGGTTACAGCTCACAATCAGCTGAACTTTTTTGCTGTTATGTTGCAGCCGTGGAAAGTTAGAGACTGCAAGATGATTTTTAGTGAAGTTGTCTATTTTTCCCACTCAACCCTGTTTTACCTGGGCCTGTACTGGACTGGACAAAAAAATCATGTCTGAACTTTCATATTCTAGATTCCAGTAGCATGCAAGATTTTTAGTCAGTTTATTGTTTTATTGAATTTTTTTATATCTCTAGATCTAATTTAATTCTGTTTAGCATATAGTTTGAAGCACCATACTTGTTATCTGATTGGACTCAAGTTCTTGCCACTGCATACCTTTTGCTATTCCTAATTGGTTTGTGAGGAAAGTATTAGAGGAGTCACAGTACACTTTTTGGATGTTGTGGATTGCAATATTGCTCATCTTAGTAGAAATGAAAACTCTTGTCTGTTAGCTGACAAGGTTTTGTTGCACTCAGGGTAAATTTTCCTTTCAGCTTAAATTTAGAATCAGAATTAGTAGCTTTTAATGCTCTTTTACCAAGCATTTTAGATTATATATTGGATGTGGATGGAATATTCTTATTCACTTGTATTGGATGACATTAAGACATTTTTTTTTCTGAATTTTTGAATTTTCTGCTTCCTTGTTCTCATCTTAAATCCCTTGGATCCTAATTTACCAACTTCTATCTTTTTCAAGAAAATAGTTTGGTCAAGGAGGATTTTTATTATTTTTTAAATCACAGTTTAAAGAATAATACACTTTGACCTATTCAATAATATGTCCTATAACTTTTGACTCTTACAGGTGCCTAATGTTACTGATATTGGTCTCAAACCAAGGAGTGTAAAAAACGTTGCTGTTATTGGTGGCGGTCTCATGGGTTCTGGCATAGCTACTGCACTTATTCTGAGCAATATTTATGTATTCCTTAAGGAAATTAATTCTGAATATCTTCTGAAGGGGATCAAAACAATAGAAGGTGGTTATTTCATTCACAGAATAGCAGATTGAGTTGGACATGGGTTTTTAGTAAGATTATGCCTTTATCTTAAAATTAACTTGCTCAAGAAGCAGTACTATATTGAAGTGTTTCCTGATATCAATTGCAAAGTTTAGATTGAGCCAGAGGGTTGAGTCCGTATGATTGGAGGTGTTGTATGTTTTTCAAAATTTATTTTCTGCTTCTGATTATTTAAAGTCAATGCAACTGGTTAGCCTTGGCTGTGGTAATGAAGGAATTTAACATATGCTGTCATAAATTGAGAGTAACAGATAATAGCTGTCTGATGTACCATAAGTGTCTGGTTGTATCTTTGCCACTAATACAACAACATTCAAAGTGTGTTAAGTTCGTTAATTTGTCTGAAATATGAGAACATAACCGAGTTCAATAACCCTTCTTCTGATCATTACTTTTTATATTTGTGACAGCAAATGTTCGAGGCTTGGTAGCAAGAGGAAAGTTGACTGAAGATAAAGCAAATAAAGCCCTCAAAATGCTTAAAGGAGTATTAGACTACTCAGAATTTAAAAATGTTGATATGGTCATAGAGGTGAGCTGTCTTGGTGAAATTTGAAACTTTAGTTTTCAATCTTTGTTCTTTGGCTGTCATGTAATCTCATATTTTCATATCTTCTACTCAGTCATTTAGGTTCTTACGATTTGAAAGAACTTATACATAAATGATGTGCATAAGACACTTGTCTTGTTCTTGCTGTCAAAAACGTCTTACATGGTTATTTCAATCTGCAGGCAGTCATTGAAAATGCACCTCTGAAACAAAAAATATTCAGTGAACTAGAAAAAGCTTGTCCTTCTCACTGCATTTTGGCAACAAACACTTCGACTATTGACCTCAACATAGTTGGAGAAAAGACCAGCTCTCAGGATCGAATCATAGGGGCACATTTTTTCAGGTTCTTTATGCCATTTCCTCCTTCCTGATACTCTCTTGATGATTGTACAATGAATGGTTGATAGCTGGTTTCAAACACAGCTCTCTCCTCACTTGTTTTCCATTCAAAGAATTAAATGTCTGAAGTCTATGGTTGATGCCTGTATCAAAATTTTCTCTAATGTATTTCAATCTTGGGCCCAGCTGATGTAGTATTTTCCAAGTGGTTAATATTTTAGATAGCTTTTGCTACCTTATTTTCCCCTCTATTTAATTGCTTTTGAAGAATGTATAATAATAATGAGCATAAATTTCTTTTTATCTTATTTTGGGGTATTGTATATTTCTTCCTCATCAACAATATGTATATTTGTTACTGGGCAACATTGCAGACTGACATTAGGCTGGGATATAGTATCCACTGATTATGACAGTGCATGCCTAAATTTAAGTAGATTTTGTCACCTATATGTAGCTCTGCAACAGCTTGAGATTTTCTGGTGTTCATTTCAGTAGACAAGACAGTTGTTTTTATTGCTCTGGTGAAGAGAAATTTCTCTTTGTTTTTATTTAATTTGTTGGATATCAGTATCCCTATGTTTTTGTGTCATTCTATAACAGGAATGATTTAATGTATGCTTTCTTTGTTACGGTTCTTAAATGAACAGTCCTGCTCATGTCATGCCTCTTCTGGAGATTGTACGGACAGAGAAAACTTCAGCGCAAGCAATTCTTGATCTCATGACAGTCGGGAAAATTATAAAGAAAGTTCCCGTCGTGGTGGGTAACTGCACCGGCTTTGCTGTCAATCGGGCATTCTTCCCATATTCTCAAAGCTCTCATTTTCTGGTCAATTTAGGCGTGGATCTATTCAGAATTGACGGTGTGATCAGAAGTTTTGGCCTACCCATTGGCCCTTTCCAGTAATCTTTTTCCTTAGCATTTTAATGGCTTTTATTTGTACATGTGCATGTTAGAAAGCCTGATTTACCGTTTTGGGATCGTTTTGACAAAACAAAAATGTGGGGTGGGGGGTGGAGTTGATGAGCATAATTACATATTCAAAAGATTGATAAATATCTAACTTGAATAGCTACTGTAGGTAATCATTTATGATTTCAGCTTAATTTGAATCACAGGGGTACTGTTTAATCCTCTCAAAGTTTTAGCCAGCATGTTTTGCATTATTGTGGCATTGCATTTTCCTTGGCATCCCACTTCATGTACCCAAACAGTTTCTTGCTGGGATAATTTTGTCACTGTAAAATGGATTGACACTGTAGTACCTTTAATGCTTCTAAATTTTGATGCTTTGTTAAAGTACTGAATTACATAGTTTTTGTTATTGGGTGCCTCAATATTTGAATACAGTATTGTAGTGGCTCAAGCTTCATGGTGAAGCCTTGGGTATTTTTGTTCGACTCATCCAAGAACAAGTATCTAACATTAGCTTAAAGCATCTTGTAGAGTCATGACAGATTCTCCATTGATATACTTGCAGGCTTCTGGACGTAGCAGGATATGGCGTAGCTGCTGCAACTGTAAAAGAATTTGCCAATGCATTCCCTGATCGTACATTCCAGAGTCCTTTGGTTGATCTTTTGGTGAAAAATGGACGAAATGGTGACAATAATTCCTTGTGTATTTTGTTTATTCTGCCTGCTGCTAATGATGTGTCAAGTTGGTCATTGGACATTATGTTTACTTTTGTTGTTGTTTCAGGGAAAAACAATGGAAAAGGATTATACATTTATGAAAAGGGAAGCAAGCTAAGACCTGATCCTTCGGTGCAACCGATCATTGAGCAGTCTAGAAGACTAACCAATATTATGCCTGGGGGAAAGGTAGTCTGATACAAAAATTTGACATAATAGTGGCATTTAATAGTGCTATTGCTGAAGTTGGTTTTATTAGCCTTCTAGGGCGGCACCTTAAAAGTTACGCACACTTTTACTGATAAAATGACAAGTAGTTTTAGTTGAAGAATTGCTGATATAGTATTGTTTGTTTTAATCTGGCAGCCTATATCAGTCACCGACAAAGAAATTCTGGAGATGATACTCTTTCCAGTGGTGAATGAGTCATGTCGTGTTCTGGAAGAAGGAATAGTAGTTCAAGCGTCAGATCTTGACATTGCATCAGTTCTTGGAATGAGTTTCCCAAATTATCGGTTAGCATCTTAGTTCAAGTTGCCTTAAGTTAACAGACATTTGATCAATACATAGACGACTTATTTTATTGTTCTAGTTATTGCAGTAATACCTGGTAGTTTGCTTATAAGGTGTGATTACTACTCCTTGCATGAATAATAATGACCTGGAAATTTTATTTTTCCCTCTGATCGGGTTTTATTTGCTTATAAGGTGACTTTGGATGGTTATATTATCCAATATGGTAAAATGCCCAAAACTAGTTTTGAAGGTAGTTGTGTTGTAGAGGCTGTCTTTTTGTGCACACTCACAAACAACTTTAGTCTCCTATAAAAATAATTTTATGGTAATCTATAGTCATAGAATGACCGGGGGCTTGCTGCCATCTCACCCCTCTGTAATCTCATTATCAAATTTATGTAATGTACAGTGGTGGCATTGTCTTTTGGGCTGATACAGTTGGAGCAAAGCATATATATTCGAGCTTGAAGAAATGGTCAGAAATGTACGGTAACTTCTACAAACCATCAAGGTTCTTGGAAGAAAGAGCAATGAAAGGCGTGCCATTGGTAATAACCATATTCCATCTATTTTGATTTTACTTTTCATAAGTCGCAGAGCTCAACATATAGACAAACTTTCTGCCATGTTATTTATTTATTAATGAACCTTGCAAATTTACCTTTTGCTGCACCTCTTGGCGTTTAGATCTTTGTTCCTAATGTAATGTTATCAAACTCTTCAGAATATTCCATAAATATTATGGGCCTCCAAAGGTGATTTTTATTTTTTTAATTAATTGTGCAGGGTGCAGCGGTGTCATCATCATCTTCAGCATCGAGGTCACGCCTCTAGGCTGTAATCTTTTTGTTCCTCACCCTAGCTATCATCAATAAGGGGATGGTTTGATTCAGAAAATAAAATAAAGCAGATGTTGTATGCATTAGTTTCATTTGATGTCTATAGAACGTGCATGAAAGCTTGGTTCTTTCTGTCCCCGCGTTTGAACATTAAATTTTTAAACTCTTTGTCCTGGAACACCTGTTATATTACTATCAAAATAATTATTCTCTTATCCTTTTCCCAAGAAAAAATTAAATTAAATTAAATTAAATTAAAATGCTAATTAGTCCTTTTATTATACTGTTTGCTTATTTATTTATTTATTTTATTATATAAATTGATAAAATTTTGTTTGTTGATGTTAATTTTATTTTACTGAAATAATACGGTAAAATTGTATGATTACGATGTGTTAGAAGATAAATGATAAGATTTTGTGTTAGTGATATTAATAAACAAATTAAGAATATTTTATAAAATATAATATAAAAAATTGTTCATATTTTTTCAGATTGACAAAAAAAAATTAATATTCGAGTAAATTGAATAATCAAACTTACCTTAATTATTAAAATGAAGAAAGGCAAAATAAGCGTGACTTTAATGATCTAGCTTTTTATTTTTTAAGATTTAAATTAAAATTTTATTATTTTTAGTTTTAATATTGTAATATTTACCATTAATAATTTTTTTTAAAATTAATATTCTTTTTTCACACTAAGAATATAATACTGTATATTAGGAGTAGCTGAGCTAGTCGGCTTTATAAGCAGGAAGCAACGTTCGGATGTCGTTATGGACCTGTCTTATTCTGGACCAATTAGGGAACGGCCTTAAAAAATAATAAAATCCATAAACCGACGGCCATCCGTTCCTCCAAGACCCGTTGCCGGCCTCACCGCCACTTGTGCATTTCCAATCACCATCCCCAACTCTCCGTTGTCGTGGAGAAAAAGACAGAGGATGAATTTAGAGTTCGACCAGGGGATAAATTTGTTATTTGATATTTTAATTCATTCATTTATAGTCTCTTTTTCATTTTTATTGTTTAATAATTGTTTTGGTCTCTAATAATCGATCAAGGGCAAGAATGATATTTACAATAAAATACTTTATAATTAATTCTTAAATTAATTATTTTATAGTTTGAATTTGTATTTTTAAATTTTTATAATATATATTTTAATTTAATATTATTTATTTAAAATATTTTATATTAATATTTTATATTTTAAATTTAACATAAAAAAAAATGCTAATGGTCTAGGATCAAAATGACTATTTCTAAAAATATTAGGAGCAGATTGATGATTGACAAAACATCAATGAATAATCTAAATTTAACCCCAATTTATTTCTCTTTTAACGCGATCATGTAGACAGAAAAAATTTAGACGAGAAGAAAAAGAAGACAAACACTCTCAACCATACAAACATATATATATTGTGTGAGCGTGTGCGTGCCCGTGGGGCCAAGAAAATACCAGGAGAAATAACTATTTCAATTTAAGAACATATAATAAGTCACCAATAAGAAAACCGAATTGAATTGACATTATCATCGGCAAGGCAACTATGCTAGAAGGAAAAACACCAGGAAAGCTATCTATCTGCAATTAGTTAGTGGAGTATCTCGTTGGAAAGACAAAAACAGCTCATCCCAATAAAATGTAAACTAAAACTATCTAATTACTCATCAATGGATGAAATAGCTCCTCTTTTATTTCTAAAAATGTGAACAGATCAAGGAGATTACTTACATCTAGCGAGTGTCTATGATGGTCAATGGCATATCTAAGTGTCAAATTATATCTCGTGAAATGTTAAGGCTCCACAATTTACATCAAATGGGTGGAAGGGAAAATTGCAATTATAAATAGATTAATAATGTAAGGATCAATCAGATCACGGTCAGCTCCAATTCCCACAATGAGGCTCCGTAGTCTGAAGATTGTACCGAAGCACCTAAGAAAATGAGCCACAATGAACAATGGCGGAGTATTACAGGAAAGAGTGGCATACCTTGGGCCAGTCTGCAGTGTTAATATCTTTTTACACCTTGTTTTCAGTCTTTGATTTAATATCCCTCTCTCCCGGAAGAGCTGAAAGCCTTAGAGGATCGTTGTTAGAGATGGTAATTGCTGCTGTAACCATCTGATTCATCTTGGATGCAGGAGGAGCATATGTAGATGGACCAAAAGCTTTTGGAACACCATTGTTTATAGGTGCCTGTTGATTTCCTATTTCTGTTTTGTTGTTTGTAGTGCCATTGCTGAATGCGTCTTTTTGACTTCCCAACTCAGTTCTGGCTAGGGATGAATACTTTGTTTCTGTAATGTGGGAGTGGAAAAGAATCATTAGTTTCCAACAACAGAAATGTGCAAAAAGCATACAAGAAAAACTTAGAACACAAGAATAAACCATTTGACTCCAACCCACTTCATAATGAACCAACTTCAGCCTCTCAATAGTCAAAGTCTTAATCATACAATTGACCGGGTGCAGAAAAACACATCATACCAAATTCCCAAGTAGAATGCGCAAACTAAAGCTGCATAATTGTGCTGATGCAAACTTTCCATTTGCAAAGAGGTGCATTGGTATGCCATTAGAAAAGTGCTCTCTAGTAGTGGTCAATAATTAGTCAAACTAAAGGGTTGTAGTGACTCTTTTAAACTTCCAATCAATCACTCATTTGAAACAGATGAAAATTCATAGTTTTTTTTTCCTATGCTAACATGGTTATTCGAGTTTGAAAATTTGAACCGGCTTCATTGACTTCACAGTAAAGTCAAGTGAACAAAAACGAAAATTAAAAACTTGCCCTTTATTTCTCCAAAGGTGATGAGCCTATTAAGACAATCTCGAAACTTTGTCAAAACTATCCTTTCTTGCTCTGCATAAACTTCCGTCATGTCTTCTCCACAAGGCAACTGCGAAGATGTGTTACACCCATGGCCTGTTAACCTGTTAGGGGAATCAGCTGCAATGAACATTGTATCTTGTTCATCACACATTAAGGCCAGAGTTCCAGGAGACATTGGCCTTGTTTTTTGCATATCTGAGCCATCTGAGCGGAACTCATCAGGGATAACTTTATCAGCCTGGTTTGCACTTGAACAATCATCAGTTACAGTTCTCTCAACACCCGAACCTTTGTGACTCTGTAACCTTTCTTGACCAGATGAAGCAAGGGAAGTTGCAGTCTGATCTTCAGCCTGCTTTTCTGTTGGATTTCTTTGGTCTAGAAGTACAAATATAAAAAAAAGTTCATTAGGTCAAACAATGGTGTATTTATAAGGTTATAATATAATATTGGTTGGCAGGCTGACTCAACATCTTTCCACTAGAAGCAAATGCACATACAAGAGGTGGATTTCGGTGACTAACAGAATCTAATTACTGATAATACCCTTTGTGAGTATAAGATAATGATAGAATGGCAATGATTTTAAATGCAAAGAGATATTGGAAACAACAATAACTGCTTCAAGAAGTTGATGGAGATAACTAAACTCAATGAAGAGGGAGCAGAAGTATTTTGTATACTGCAATTCAAGTCCTCACAGCAAGTAACTGGTACTAAATACACCGCCAAACAAAATGCAAACAAATATCAACAAGAACCAGCCACTTGAAAAACAATGAATTTCAATAAACAAAATAACCAAAGTTCAACAGTAACACTTGTAAGCAGACAATAAAAGCCAATACCCTCAAACAGGTTATCATTACTAGAAAATGTAAAACATTTGTAGACACATTACCTGTAAGCGATTTTGCAGCTTCTGCTGATACTACCACCAAGACTGAGCAAAGTTCCTTCAAATCCTGTGGTTGAATAATGTCTGCTAGGAGAGACCTTGAACCATACTATACAAGTTAGCATTTAAACCAAGCATATTAGTAATACTTCGTGAAAAAATGACCATGTATACCTACCTATATGTGAATTTTGAAGGGGCCATCACTGGAGTGTTACTTGCACGAGCAACTGGAATGGAAGATAAGGTAGAGGATGCAGAAGCTCTGATATGGTTTACCTGATAAAACATGGAAAACATGAACTTAATATCACTATAATGAGCTCAGAATGTACCACCTGAAAATAACAACGAGAGAACATTACCACATAACTAAACAAGAAGCAGCAGTGAAAGAACTTCCCTACACAGTGTATTTGCACAAGGAACATTCACCGAGTTCCTTCAATAAAACAAATCCAAAACTTAGTAAATTATGCCGACATCAGATTACCTGTGGAAAATGTCCATGCCTTTGTATTGATGGATCCTTGGCTGTTTGCCCAAAGAAGAATTCCTGACCTTTTCTTTTCTTAGATATGGGTGGAGATGCATAGCCAGATGAACCAATAGCTCCAGTTATTGCAGCATTTGCTGCCTGCTGAATGTATGTCATGTTGTTGGCATGATCTCCATGAAAGAGAGCCTGTCTTTCTTCACTTCCTTCAAAGTTCTTGCAGTCCATGCATTTGCAGTTCTCAGAGCACAGAATGTTTGCTTGGAAGCATTCACAGTACTTTTTAAGGCAGCCTGATTTCTTGCAGTGGCATCCTTTGTTGTGCTTCCCCAACATCAAAACTTCTCCGGTCTCCTCCTACAATCATTTGAACAAGTCCATATGTTCATCAACAGCAACCAGAAAAGAGTTAATTGTTAATAGCATATCATGCAAAAAGCTGAATTAAATCCAGACAAATACCAACCACCCCAATATGCAATGAAAATCTAGTGATTAAATATTTGTTCGCATAGAAGATTATGAATTTTGTGCAAGAAACACCTTCTTTGTTTGAACAAAATTATGTAATAGAGAAAGTGTCCGCTCAATTAAGCGTATGTTGGGACTATTGTGCTACTTATCCTTGAAATCACAACAGTTAAAGTGTCCTATGTTTACTTGGCAACTAATGTTTACCACTCACAATCCCACTTATACTTGATATCTAGTGATTCCATTGTAGAAAAGTTGTGGATTAAAACCACAACACCTTAATCCCAAACAAACCCTTAATTAGCTAAGAGAATAAATATCTAGCTTTTGAGATCAATATTAATAAACTAAAAGTTGGTCTCCAAACAAACCCTTAATTAGCTAAGAGAATAAATATCTAGCTTTTGAGATCAATATTAATAAACTAAAAGTTGGTCTCAGCAAAAGCTAAATGAAATTTATAGACTGCAGTTTGCTAGTACACAAAAGTTTTGACACACATACCCTATTGTCCCGTGCTCCATGCGGACTACTAGCAATCTTTGGCCTGAATGCATTTGGATTACGCTCCAAAGTTGCTTCAACAGCTTCTCGCCTGGAAGCTTCATTTTCAACATTGTTGTGACAATTTACACAATTGCATCCATCACAATATATTCCGGATGCAAAGCACTCACAGTACCTGATCAAGACATCACAAAACTTAGCTAAATATCAAAAACATCACATAGAAGCTAATAAGTTTCATAATGATCCATACATGAACCATTCTTATACAACTGTTAAAGATGATGCAAACCTAGTACATAGTCAGCATACAAGAGAATTGTAAGTATAAAAGGTTAAGGATAACGATTATGATATCTGTCACAGGCCTCCAAAAACAACTAAGTGAGTTTTTTAGTATTTTCCTTTGTACAAAGTGTAAAATCACTAATGCAGATAGTCCAATTAACTATTTCAAAGCACTTACTAATTTAATCTAATATTTAAACAATCGTAATTATATTTACATGACCTTCATCACTACTAAAGTCATCCTAAGGAACACATCTAAATACTAAGAGAACGATTATAAGTGTACTGTCCTGGCACCAATGCACTTCTGTAGGGTAGAATTTGGCATGAGCCTAACTAAAACAATGTATCACATCTTCCTTGAGCGAGTAATTCTACCTAAGACATTCGTGAAATATGAAAAATAGCCAGAAGGAGAAAATATTAGCTAAGTCAAGTGTTTATTGGATGTTTTGGTTATATAAGCATGACCTGGGTTTGAAACTTAATTGAACAAAGAATAAAGCAAAAATCTGAGTGCAAAACATCTTTCTCTTATATCTAACATCTAAATGTTCAATACATGAAGTGTATTTCCCATATAAGATGACCTCACTTGCAACATCAACAGCTTGAACCCAAACCAAGACATAGGTTGACAAAGCCCGGGGCAATTTTCTTCTTTAGTAATCTTATAAATTGTTTAGAGTTTCATGTCTATAAAACTAATGAGGTAATGTTAATCAAAGACAATGTTTCATTGATATTATAATGAAATTACACAAAAGTATTCCAGAGGTCACAGACTTACAGTCATTCCACTAAAACCTGAGCATTACTCAACCAGTTCATTTTACAGTGTTATCCATTAAGTTATACAAATTCCTAGGTTCAATACAAATGAATGAGTAAACTGAATAATGAATATGTGCGTGACCACATAGATGGAAAAGTAGGAAGGCAGAAGGGCTAATACTGCAGCAATTTATTCCCTCAAACAAATTCTGCGAGAAACCACACTTTTTTATGTAGTCATAAACAATTAGCTACAAAAAAAAATGTTAATTTAACTCTTCTATCAGATATCCAAAGCTTCAGACAAACATTTTAATTTCTCAGATGGTGGAAAGGAGCAAGGGTAAACAAAAGCACAATCCGTCATACGTCATACAAAAGTTTATGAAAAACTGGCAACCGCAACACTGACTTAGACATATAACAAAGATGGAATCATGATAAAACCCTATGCATTGAAAATTTAACACTGACTTCCACAATATATATATATATATATATATCAACCCCTCAATGGTGCTCAATTACGAAAGAGTATTTAAAAAATATACTCACAATTTTAAACAGCGTGAGTGTTTACAGTTACACTGCTTTTGCTTCTTTGGAGTACTCTCTTTTACTTCAACATTGGTCCTTGATCTTGATTTGGGAGAATCTGGTTTTCTGAAGAAAGCAAATGTAGGGTTAAAACAAAATCAATTTAAAAAGATTTGAACTCACAAATGAAGTTTGCCAACAATGCTATCTGTACAACAGTTCTACATGGTATGCAATAGCATGCTTCAATAAATTTCAACTAGGCAACACAGTGCCTTGACTAAATGCATAAAGAATTGACAAAAGCACCCATAATATAAGTGTACCGCCTATGAAACATATAATCAGCACCAATAAAAAGGGAAAAGGGTACTAAACCCACTCTTAGTTATGAAATCTCTCACAACATAACAGAAGTATGAAATGAGCGATGACAATTAAGCTAGAAAATACTCAAACAAAGTAGCCAAATTGGAGCGTCAGAGTGAGCCAAGGAAAAAAAATGACTAATGAAAACTAAACAGAATCCAAATATGTTACTATGTACTCGAAAAATCAAGAGTTCAAAACAAAAGCACCGATCTTTACATGAATCTCACAAACAAGAATCAATAGGTTTGACACACGAATGACCAATTCCCATAAACAAATCAAAAAATTCCATCAACAAGCAAAAAAAATTTTGCACAAACTTACGGAACCCTCGCCGTTGGCTGAGTAGACTGCAGCGGCTGCGGCACGGATGGAACAATAGGCTTCAGCTGAGTTTGCGACTGACTGCTCACCACGACGGCCTGCGACAATGGGTGCTCCGGCAGAACCACACTACCACCAAAACTGCCGGTAAAATCGAGTTGCCTCGCGAGCTTCTTCGCTGGAAATTCCCCGCCGCTCTCCGATTGCGTCTTTCCTTGGAGGGAATTCCCCTCCCTCACCCTCGCCCATCAAAATTTCACGAAATTAACTATTTTAAAAAATTGAAAAAAAAATTCAACCTTTTCAAGCTCTATCCACCAATTACTCTTCAACAATTGCACAAATTTCACAAAATCAACTCGAATTAGCTAAATATCAGATCCGAATACCAATTTGGCCCCGTTTAAATATCATATTACAAAAAATTACAGGATTGCTCAACTTAAGATTTACATCAATAATTTTTCTTCAAAAATTCGAAAGAACTTCGATTCACAAATAGAAAGAAAGCAAGGAAGCTCCGACAAGAGTACTGAAGAGACCGATATGAGGAGGAGGAACGAAGAGGCCAAAAGAGGCTTCGTTATTTTCATGTTTATGTTTCTTCTGTCTCTCCTCCCTCTCTTCGTTGATGTTTTGAAATTTCAATTTTTGTTGTATATTGAAGGGTGCCATTCACCTCCCTGGTTTATCGAACAGTGGATATCAAACGTAAACATCCAACGGCGAGAATTCATAGTAATGAATTTCGGTGAGTGATCCACCGTTGGATTAAGAGATGCATGAATGTTACACAAAAGTTGGGTATGCCGCGGGTAATAATCAGCTGTTGTTAAAAACGAGAATCTGAAAATTACTCTCAATGAAATTTCGCCACGTAGTGGATCTCAAGTCGGTGAAGACATGTGGAGGAAGATGATTTGGAAGGACCAGAAATAAGAGGAGAGATGAAAACATGTGAATATGTAAAATAAAATAAAATAAATATGGCGCTAAAGGTTAGACCAGGCGTTGACTTCGTGGGTCACCTAGGTTAAGTTTCTCCTCTCGGGACTGTGACGGTCTGGATGGATTGTTCACTCGTGATTAATGATTTATTGTAATAAGGAAGTGACTGTTGACGGTTCAGATTTAATCACACAGTAATCATCCACAAACGTCCCATTATAATAAATAAATTATTACCATCATTTTGGAAAACTAATTAATTATTAAATAAAAAAATTAAAATTGAAATAAATTTTTGGAACATTGCAATTGAAGATATTTAAATTCACTTTTAAAAATATGTTATAAATTTATTCTTTAATATATATATATATCAAATGAGTATTAAATAATTTAATACTAAAATAATAAATAAAAATACAATAATAAGACGATTCTTACAAATAATTTAAATATCAAAATATTATTTTCTTAAAAACTTAATTAATTCGTGATTATGATGATAGTTAATATTGATAATTGCAATGAGTAAATACATAAAATTACGCAAAGATAAATTACTAACAATTCGATTTAAAATTATTTTAATTCAAAATAAATTTTAACATTATCAAATTTAATTTAGACTAAATCAATTCAAACTAATAATAAGAAATAAATTAAATCGATTAATAGAATAGTTGTTAGTTAAGATTAATTTAGTTTGTTAATTTAACCTTAAGCCCAAAATTATTATTTTTAATATCATACAAAATATGTAAAAATAATTATTTTTTAAATTAAGATTAATTAAATTTAAATTACTCATTTATTGATTAAGATAAAAAAAATAAAATATAAATTTTAAAATAATTAAATTAGTTTGATTTTAACTTGTTTATTTCTTTTTTTTTAATAAATTAAATTGAATTAATAATTTTTTATACTAATTAAAAATATTGGTTTGATCCAATTGAAACTATTTTAGTTCAAAAGTGTTCACTCTTACTTGCGATTGACAATGTTAATTAATAATACATAAATACTTAATTAAAAATATAATTATTTATTAACATTTGATTATTAATTTTATGTAAATATTTATTAAATTTTGAATTAGTGCATAATTACACAATAATTAAAAATTATATTTAAATTATTTTACAAATAATATTTAATATTTAATAAATTTCTAAAAAGTGTTTAAAAAAGGTGGGTTAAATACATGTCATCATGTTTTTCTTTCGTTCTTGCAAACAGGTCCTAATTAAAATCATGACGAACAATTGACAGGGGATAAGTAAATTACTAACATGTGTCCTCACAAAATTATCGAAGGCAGCTCAGAACGAAAGACCAAACTATCCCTTTCCTTGCGACTCTGATAAAATCACGATCATAATAATTTTGTTGCATCTTCGTACAACACAGATTGCCAACTGCGAAAAATCCTTCCCACATATTTCTAGCATCCATCGCCAATCCGGTCTCGCCCCATGCCTCGTCGATCGTCTCGACCCCAATCCATGTACATACCTCGGTCTCTGTAGCCCCAATCTATGGCTGGCATTGGCTTGTTCCTCCCCCTGCAGTCATCTTCGTGAAAATTCGCCCTCTCTCCGCATGTGATCAGGAAATCATCCTTCGCGTCGAGAAGGGAGCAGACCACCAGGCCCAAAATATCTAGGGCCCAACCAAGGGGAGGGGACCTCCAGCCATTGGCTTTCCCGGCAGGAGAAAGGCCATTGGAGGCCCAGGGAATCGCCTAGGGGGAGGTATTGGTGGTGGTGGTGGTGGACCCCTCCTTGGACTTCCAGCAGGGGCATAGCGAAAACGCTTGCAGTAGTTACAATACTCTCGCCTTGCAAAGTTCCAAGTTCGCGCACCGGAGTCATGGAAAGAAATCATGTGAGAAATGAAGACAAATATCCGACTTTAGACACTACTTGGAAGTTACATACTAGAAGATATGGTAAAAAGAGACCGACCCGACCCCTCTTTCTCACCAAAAGACAAATATGACAATCCTTAAAATGGTAAAATATTCAAACTTCTATTCCAATCACTCATGATCAGAGAATCTCTTGAGTGTTATAAAATCAAAATATGCGAGTCAGGTATCACCAATAAGAATAACCAATCAGAAAAGTTTTAAATCAATAACTTAAAAACAAAATATTGAAACCCATGAATAAGGACTGATCGCCATTGTCAGCTCTAATTTAAATTCTCTACAATACCTATTATTTCCATTTAGTAAAGGACTACAAATAAAAACCAAAGAAACTCTTACAAAAATTATTAAAAACCTATAGAATATGAAAAGAGAAATATAAATATTTACAAAATAATTTTTTTTTAAAAAAAAAGAAAGGAAAAAAAAGTAACTACTACAAGCAGTAAACAGACTTACAGAGGATCTAAGCAGATCTAATCTCCTTCCCTTGGCCGCACATTTGGATTATTTCTACTCACCCCCTCACCCCTAAAAGGCCCCGGACCAAATGGAGCCCATCAAAACCTCTACACAATGGCCTGCCACCGCCCCTTCCTCGAGCATGAGGAGGCGATATCTGCCAGGATCTCTTTTGCCACCAAATTCCCGGTCGTGTAACACCGCCTGAATGATCAAATCCGAATCCATAGCTATGGTCTGCAACCCTACACTGCACTGGAGATGTAGATCCACCACGAGTTTTATACCCTGGAAAGAAAAAGCCAGCGTTGTCTATAGATAAGCAAACCCCAATAAAACAATGAAAAAAGTTGTGGATGTATAATGTACTTATGATGACTTGAGTGAGATCAGCGACCATGAAACTGTCTACTAACCAAATCAGTAAGTTTGAAAGTGCAGTTACCCTCATGCACAACATCTTCTTATTGATAGTTACAAAAAGTAAGCATAACCATCAAATGGACTAAAATGTTCATATGATAATTGCCCATTACTTCTCCACACAAAGTCCCACCTTACCCTGGACACAACTTGTATCACTTGCAAATCAACCACAGTTACTTGTATTTAATACAAGCTAACCATTCGGACCTCAAGAGACCACTGATCCCATATTCAAGTGCCAAATCCATTTATTCTTGTACACTGTTTGATAATCTAACCTAAATATACCCAAATTATGAACCCCAAACCATGGATCTGCAGCAACCAGATTAGGTACACAATGAACTAGTCTTAAAAGACTATAGCTGAAAAAATGGGTATATGCCTAGTGTAATAACCAACAAAGATACCAAAACCCCATTACAAGTACATCCCAAAACCTTTAGTTAAACCACACCTTGAATAAGGATGAAGGAGACCCAACAGAATGAACTGTACCACAGCTTCAAAAGAAGCTCAATTACCCAAATAATTCCTCCACTTGCTTCCAGAAGCCATTCAAGAATTTTGTTAGAAACCAAATGCCAAAAACCCACCACTTAAAAGCAACATAATTTTACATATTTCAACCCAACCAAAGTGTGCTCAATTCAAGCATGGGCAGAAGCTGTAGGAGTGTGCTGATTCGTCATTAGCCACTGATAACACTTTCCACAAATTAACTGATACTGTCATAAATGAAAATCCTATGCTCTGAACTACTATAAAGCCATCCAACTCAACCTCATTTAACCAACAATGGGAAAAAGAAAAAAGAAAATGAAAGTGCCTCAATCAAACCATGTATTACCATAAAAAGAACTCCAGATCACAGAGTCTCGTGTGGGCAGCTAAAGCTTATCATTTACCACCAGGAAATAGTCTTGTTTCCATAAAACAGTGAAACAATGCGATTAGAAAGATCAGTATCCAATCAACATATATAACCTTCCCTTACGACAAGTCCATCACACAGCTGTGGACCACACTACAACAAGGGCACCCAGACCACACGTTGAAAAGACCATCAGCACTTTGAGATCTAATGGAGAATATTCTGACACTGTAACGAACCCATTAAATAAAATAACATAATATAATATAATTAATAATTTAATTATATTTAACTTAAGTTTAGAATTTATTATACGTAAATTTATTTATAATATAATTAAATATTTAAATAATTATAATGTATTAATTTATTTATAATTTAATAAATTTATTTTATATTTTTAAAAAATAATTATATTTATTATATTATAAATATACATTTAAATCATATTTGAAATAAAATTATTTAATATAAAAATATCAAAAGCACTATAAATATACATAATAATAAAAAATAATATTAAATAAATTAAATTCAAGAAGATAATACAAATACTATGGGATAATCCTAATAACCAATCTTGTTAGATATTAACTAACAGGGTTTTGATAAGATGCAACGGCAGGGACAATTGTTAAAAGATCAAGTAAACTAATCATTTAATTGTTATGTTTTCAAGTATTAGGGATCAATATGTTATTAGCCCAGAAGATATACTTTTATTTCTCAGCAAGCAAATTTTGCCACGTCTCACAAGCACGGGTCACTTCTATCGGACGAATAAAATGACTAAAACACCCCTATCGTTTTTTCCAGATCGTCACCTTTCTTTTAACTGTAGTCACACGCAGCACGAAAGGCCCAAGCAACCTCTCAATAAACAATAAATCGAAACCTTCCATTGTCGTACAGCAGAGGGATCAATGTCACTTTATTAAATCCTTACTTAATGTAATTTTGTTGGCTGTAGCTGTCGGCTTGTCTATTCTCTGAGTTTCCGTCTCCCAAACTTGAATCGTGTTTGGAAAAAATTTGAGTTTGTTCCGCTGTTTCCATCTGCGCATGCGTATTTAAGAAACTTACCCTTTTGGTTTCACTGTAGCGTAGGAACCCGGCGCACGATAGTGTGAATCCTCTATCCTTCGCTTTCCTATATATAATCTGGGAGATATAATGGAATCGTTTCTGGAAGTTACGTTTTCCTCGGCTTGAGTGTCACTAAAGTCTTTTCCACTCATTTGGTGTTTCGGACTTTTACCGAAGCTTATGATAACCATAACGTAGCAAAGGTAACTAGAATTATGTTAGCTTGTATTGATTTGCTTCATATTTGATCCAATAAAAGCATTTTTGTTTTTCTAATTTTTTTTGTTGATAAGTGCTTCCTTCGATTTAGATTTCACTTTTTTTTTGTTATTTTGGGACTGTGGTTCGATATAGGAAGAAGCGAGTGTGTTCTCGCTGAGGCATAGTTTGGTTAGCAGAATCTATGTTTTTCGTTATGTTTGGCTCCTGAGAATATTGAGAGGAAAAGAACGCTGATATGCTGTTATTTGCTTTCATTCTTTAATTTGATATTAAATGTACACAATTAGCTGAAACTTTTCACGGTTTAATTAATTTATATTCATGGAATCCTTTAGTTATATACCACTTTGTGAGAGCTTTCGATATCTAATTCTGCTTTCTGCTCGATGGTTGGGAAATTGAGCTGAGGAAAAGGCCACGGCATGATATGAGCACCTCTTCTTCTTTGATAATTTTGGAAAACAGAAAGACAGAAAAGAATGTAGTTTAATCACGCTAACTGGTGATACATGTGGTTTTAGATTTATTGATCTCGAAAAGTATTGTAATTTGTTATGCGAAAGAAAAGGGAAAAAAGTGGTAGTTGAATTCTGCTACTAATGGTAATGGAAAGTTAATGTGTCTTTGTAATTGACTAGCTAAGAATCGGATTTGACAGCACGGTCCTAAAGGCTACAACTTGCTAAATTTGTTGAACTGGATTGAAGGGTGACTGTGGCTCTGCATGTGGGAACGGCAACGTGAAGGATCCTCGATGTATAAGAGACTGTCATCCAGGGATTATACAAGCATGGTTGAAGTAGAAGACAACACAGGTAATGCTTTTTATTTACGATCTGAAATTCTGATTCCTTAACATGTTATAAAATTCGTACATAATCATGTGTTACAGGTCGATTGTTTGCTATCAACCCAAAAGAATAGCTGACAACCCAAAAGATAGATCGAGTGTTTGCAATCAACTCATAAGAATAGCCTACAAGCCAAAAAACTAGCTTATTAGGTGATGCTGCTTACTCCCCTTAGAAACCCAAGGCCAATCCATGTTTTATCCGATGTGGGATGTGACGTTCTCACCCATGCAACGCCCTCGTTATGTACAAGCCCATTCACTATATGCTCACCTAACTTGTATTGTCCATTCCCGCAATTTTTGGGGACACGCATTCCATGTAGCAATCTTTGTATGCTTGCCATCAACCCAAAATACTAGCCTGTTAGGTGGTGCCAAGTATTCCTCCTTATAAACCCAAGACCAATCCATGTTTATCCAATGTGGGATGTGACACATGGCTGTGAAATTGACTGACCTAATATTACTCGCTGGTTTTTACTTTTTTCTTTGTTTGGTTAGAATGCCCGGCCTTAATGATTGGATATCTTAATTTATAATGTGTGCGAACACAAAACAATATCAGAATCTTTGGATTTGGTGCATATTTTGCTTTCTGTTACATTAGATGCACCATTTGTGACTACTTCTGTACTCCTTGTCTATTCATCAAAATAGCTGTCACTGATTAAGTGGGACAGGGACAGAAACCGTGAATTCTAAGTGAAACTTGTTTTGAGGAAATATGATTGTTATCCCAAAGTATCATGAATAAGTTGGAATCATTTGAGTATTATATGGATTTTGTTGATGTTCTAAGCTGTTTGATTGATATCCATGCTTAATTCTTGTATTTGTTTTAGCTCATGTACAGAACAGCGTGGATATGGAAACTACAAATCCTTCATGGAAGATGTCTTTTGTGAATGTGCTAGTGGCAACAATATCTTCATTCTTATTTGGCTACCATCTTGGGTATGTGTGCTATCTTTAAGTTAAAATCTTTTTGTGTTTTCTGTTCTATTTTATCTTGTTATTGTTGTTATAGTTTGTGGAGTCGCTGGATAGATATTAATTATGTGAATTTCAATGTTTTATACAGAGTAGTCAATGAACCACTTGAAAGCATCTCTTTGGATCTTGGGTTCAATGGCAATACCTTAGCAGAAGGTGAGACATGTTGGATTCCCTTTCCTGGTGTTTTTATAAGAGTTTGGGTTTGGTGGGCCATGGCATGATGTGGCGTGGCGTGGCTATTATCTGGTTGTAATGTTTTGCCTCTATACCTCTAATCTTATGTGCTTTATTGCAAATTCAGGTTTGGTAGTAAGTACGTGTCTGGCTGGTGCCTTTATTGGATCCCTACTTAGTGGCTGGATAGCTGATGAGTTTGGCCGTCGCCGGGCTTTTCAGTTGTGTGCATTGCCTATGATAGTCGGTGCTGCTTTAAGGTGAAATTTCTGCACCATAAAGCTAATTTTGTAAAGAGTACCTTACTCATACTTCATTTTATTTCTAAGTCTGTTTGAGTTAGAGCTTAACTTTGTGATTTTTGTTTGTTTTGTTATATCATGGACTAATATGGCTAAGTAGAGCCTAAAATGCTAACGTGCATCTTCTGTTCTGGGAATGTTAACTTTCTAGTCTTAGATTGTAGTTCAGTGTTTAAAAGTTACATGTGGATATATCTTACAGTGTCACTCTAACTGCATGGTATGTTTTATTTTATTTGTTTGCTCATGTTTTTGTTTCAGCGTATGAAATAGTTTTAACAAGAATAGAAACTGAAAGTTAATGTTCAAATTTCAGCGCAACAGCCGGAAACATTGTGGGTATGCTTTTGGGGAGGTTCTTAGTTGGGACTGGAATGGGTCTTGGACCCACAGTTATGGCTCTTTATGTGACTGAGGTATGAAGATTATAAATTGATGTAAAATTGATTTTAGCACAATCATTCTTGTTTACGAACCTGGAATTTGTACACCAATTGACCCTGCGTCATCTGTTTGAGCAGATTTCTCCTGCTTTTGTAAGGGGCACCTACGGAGGTTTCATCCAGATTGCAACCTGTCTTGGACTTATGGGTTCCCTGTTTATTGGAATCCCTGTAAAACAAGTTGCCGGCTGGTGAGAATTGTGAATTGTAGCTCACAGCATGTTGGTTGTATAGAAGCCTTTCATGCACGTGTTTTCCTTTGTACTGATAATGTAGTGATCAGGTGGCGGATTTGCTTTTGGGTATCTACAATTCCTGCTGCGATACTTGCTATTGCTATGATCTTTTGTGCAGAGAGTCCGCATTGGCTATACAAGGTTTGCTCTCACTTTCTCTCTAGTTATTGCATATGTTGAAATGCAGTTGCTAACTTTCTCATGGCTTTGATTAGCAAGGAAGAACTGCTGAAGCCGAAGTTGAATTCGAGAAGCTTTTAGGTGGATCACATGTCAAATTTTCTATGGCAGAATTGTCCAAGTTAGACAGAGGAGATGACACAGATACTGTGAAGCTTGAGGAATTGCTTCATGGCCGCCATTTTAGAGGTATTTATGATACTCTGGTACACGTTTTAGAGCTTTAAGGGTAATTATATTCTCTTCTTTTTTGGCATCTATAACTGTTGTTGCTGCTGTGTTGCCACTATTACTTTATCTCTACTTTTCTCATTTCTTTTAGGCTTGGTGATTCACTTGTTCCTTTTGCAGTTGTTTTTATTGGGTCTACCCTCTTTGCTTTACAACAGCTATCTGGTATAAATGCTATATTTTATTTCTCTTCATCTGTGTTTAAAAGTGTGGGAGTATCATCGGGCCTTGCAAATGTCTTCATTGGCATTGCAAATTTATCAGGTACATGTCTGTCCTTCAATAGTTTCTTGCACACTACACTGTTCCTTTATTTCTTGATGCTTCTTATTTGTCTTCAGGGTCCATTGTTGCAATGGTTTTGATGGATAAATTGGGAAGGAAGGTGCTTCTCAAGTGGAGTTTCTTTAGCATGGTAATTTTTCTTGTACTTATTTTCCATGTGAAGCCTTGCTTTGAGTAGTATTATGATTATGCTACTAGAGACATTTAACATTGTTTTAGAGAATTACAAATTGAAAAGGATAGATGTATTTAACTTGTTGCCTCATAAATCTGAAATTTTCATTTAGCTTATGCAATAGGGAGCTTGTATGCTCTCATAATGCATTGTGAGCATTTTGTCTGATAAGGAGAAGTAGCTAATTAGCAACAAATGGAAAATGAGAATGAGATAGAATAATCTTCTAGAAGTAACATTAATCTTCTGGAAAGAAGCTGGCTGTGCATATAAATTAATCTTGTTTTATGCACTACTGTAATGATAGCTACCACAAACACCCCCACTACCATGCATGAATGAGATAACAGCAATATGATTGTCTATTTTTCAATTTTATTTGAATAAATAAATGGAGCGTATTATTCAATAATTCCTGCTCTATCATGGATCTACTCAGGCCATATCAATGGCTATTCAAGCTGCTGCATCAAGTTCTTACACACCAGAATCTGGAGCTCTATACCTATCTGTTGGTGGCATGCTAATGTGAGTACAATACTAACTGGCAAATCACTTCTACAATCTGTATTATGTCTATACATGTATTTATAATGTGGCCATATCAGAAAATGGTTCATGTTGCATTCACATGTGACTTGTATTTTGTTTTGTGTACTGTTTAGAAATCAAATGAGACTCTTTTAACTTTTAAGACTGTTAAATTAATAGAATCTTCATTTGTTGCATGAAATTGGATCCTGAGTGTTAACTTTCTGCAGGTTTGTCTTATCATTTGCTCTAGGAGCTGGTCCAGTTCCAGGTCTTCTACTACCTGAAATCTTCCCTAGTCGAATTAGAGCAAAAGCAATGGCTGTGTGCATGTCTGTCCACTGGGTAAATTTCCTTTCATTAATTTTTTCGAACTTTTCTGGTGCTGTGCAGTTGAGTTGAAGTTTGAACCAATAACTGGAAATTGTGTCAACTTTGGCAAATATAGTAATTGTTTGCATTTCTATTTTCCATTAGGTGATAAATTTCTTTGTGGGCTTGCTATTTTTGCGATTGCTGAAGCAACTTGGACCGCAGCTCTTGTACTCCATCTTTGCAACCGTTTGCTTGATGGCAGTCCTGTTTGTAAAGAGAAATGTCATTGAAACCAAAGGAAAATCTCTCCAAGAAATCGAGATAGCCCTTCTTCCGCAGGAATAACAGTAAGGTATATTAAGAATACTTTTTAAAAAGGTCAGAATTTTCATTTGAACAAACTAATTACAAGTGATCTGACTGTCACGATCAGGCAAATGGTGCGCATTTGAGTTTTAAAGAATGATCTAGCCTTTGGTCAGTAGTCAACACAACCAGAGCTTTGTTTTGTGTTATGAGTACCGAGTATCTGAACATGTATACCCTTTAACAGTAAATACTATATTGTGTGTGAATAGTTGGGGTTGTTGCTATGTGATGATCAGTTGCGTGCTTGGGAATTTTACTGGTGGCCTCAATTTATTTTGCCCACAAGCAGCTGACACATTAATTTCTTTCAATATGAACAAACGAAATGCTTGCTGCTGAGACAAGTGACCTCTTAAATGACATGTTATAGTTCTAATTCAAAATAGATTCCTAAATAGAAGCTTTGTAAGGCACAGTAAGTAGTAATTAAATTTAATGCCAATTATCAGTGAAAATTGATAACGATCCTGAAATGCAAATAAATAAAAAGCGGGCAAACATTCTAAAACTCTTTTGAGAAGGTAGAATAGCTAATGCTGAAACCGTAGCACCAAATTCGGCGTATTGATATAAAGAACGGGGTGGAAGATGCAACTGACAGTGGTAACACGGAACCTTGAGTTCTTTTGATATATTTCAGTGTCTTATGATAAGCATGCTTTTTGGAACCGACAGCTGGTGTCTTACAATTTTACAAGGACGAAGGATGTTTCGAATGTGTGTATGTGTGTGTATATATATATATATATCTGGTATATGTATATATGTACAAGTAAAATACGAGGTTCCATTGATCTAAGATACAATTAGGTTTTTAAATATTGTAACCTTTAATGATTACCCAAACAAATAAAATGTATAATTTAACAATTTCAAAGCACCTAAAAGCTTGTGCTCAAGAGAAGCTTATAGAGAAACCGGTATTTGTTCTCGTGACATTTACAGGGCTGAATTCATCAAAATCAGAGTCTGAACCCATGTCATCATACCATCCACAAGGAGAATCCTCATCTTGACCACTCTTTGTCAAAAGAACATGTAGCTCAGATGTTGGCACTGGAAGGGGCTCTTCGTGGAAATATTTATCTTGAAGCAGTTCCATTGCAGTAGCTCTGGCAGCCGGATCATAACAAACAAGTTTTCCAACAAGAGATATTTCATCAGTGGAGCGGTTAGGCAGGCAGGATTGGAGACCAATTGAATTTTCTACCTTATTAAATGAAATCGTTCTGTAATCAGGAAGTTTAGCACAGTCTGGCCAGACTTCCTCTGTTAAATTGCCCAAAACATTAATAATTTTGGCGAGCTGTTCAATATCAGAAGACCCAGTGAAAAGAGGCTGTAGAGTTAAAAGCTCTGCAAATATGCAACCCAACGACCACAGATCAACCTCGAGCCCATAGGATGTGGATCCGTAGAGCAGCTCAGGGGCCCTGAACCAGCGAGTTCCAACACAGCATGTGAGAGTACCTTGTCCGCCATCTCCAGCATCCTCTGCGTCATAGGAATAAGAACCCTTGAAAAGATCATCCTCTACATCACTTGCTCTGCATGTTGCAAAACAAGATGTATCTCCATCTTCAACATTCGTTTCCCTATCAGTTTCTTCCACTGTGTGTTTAGCCTTGTGTTCATCTAACGACCTAAAATATTCTTCTCTATTCATAATGCCCGGCTCTTGATTACCACATTGTTCTTGGGATGCATTTTCTTTGTCATCGCCAACCTGAGCTGGTTGATGGATATTTTTCTCATATGGAGTATCCAGTTCTGAAGGCTGGGAATTGTTAACAGAAGCAACAAATTCATGCCCCAGGAGTATCCTTGCCTGAAAACAGAGTAAAAATCAACAGTCAATTCCATCAGAACAGCATGTGCAACACATTAATGCTTTTTTTTTCAAATTTATAGACTTCCAAAGGGCACAAATAGCATTCAGGAATGATATATTAAAGATGTGTTAGATACGTCACAATCATTGAGATTATCCTAAACACAAGGCTGCCTATAAGCTCTACTAGCATAGTCATCATGTTATGCTAACCGGGAAGGAATGATTTATAAATAACCTGAATAATTTTTGCTCTCTCCCCATTCTTTTTTCCTTCCTTTTCCCTTTTCTCTTTGACAAATAGATTCTTCTCATTCTTCTTTCATACATATAATTTTCTTTATATATTAAGTTGAAGTTGACATTAAACCACAAGCTTGCATGGAAAGAATTCATACTCTTCCAATTTGGAGAGGTAACTAATCCTCAATTTTTTTTCTTCTATATTAGGTCAGCATCAAATAAAATTCATACCAGTAAAAAAATTAGTTTCAACTAAAGATAAATGGTACCAAAAATCATCTTAATACAATAACGTTTTTGCATTGAGCTAAATCAAGTTCTATGTATTTTCTCTGCAAGACAATATGAAACATAATGTTCAAAGCATACACATTAAACCATAACATCAACAGTCAAAACTTTACTTCTGATCTATAATATTCAATATGCTTTGTTATCAAGAAAATACTATGATATCTATGATATTAATTTTGAATTAGTGTAAGTTCTTAAGTTGGCACAAATTTATTGTCTTCTCCTCAAAGAGTGAACCAAGGGTGTTAGAACAATTAGCACCCATAAAAAAATAGGAGTAGCTGCCAACGAACCATTCATATTTTGGCTACCATGCATCTCAACTTTCATAATGTCGGAGGTTAACGTGCTAAGTTTTCTTATAACCAAAAGCAAACTCAATCAAAATGTTTGATAAAAATCTTAACAATTATCTTCAGATTAATTAATTTAAGCGTCAAATTATCATCCTGAACTAAGCAAACACAAATCCAGAAACAAAAATTTCAACAAATAAAAGGGCAAAAGGAATATTTGGCAATTACCTGACCAAAATCAGCTAACTTGAGACTCCCATCTTCTCCAATCAACAAGTTCCCAGGCTTCAAATCCCTGTGCACGATCATATTCCTGTGACACGCGTCCACTCCACACAAAATCTGCACCATCCATCTCTTAATCTCCCCAACGCTGATTCCACCCTCTCTCTTGGCTTCCGCAATCAGAGCCGCCAAATCCGTCCTCAGAAACTCCAACACAAGGACGGCGTCCTCGTCCTTCCTCCAGAAATACTCGTGCAATCGGACAACGTTTGGGGAGTTCTGGAGCATCTGCAACGCCTCGATTTCGCGGAATGCTGATTGGTAGTCGTGAACCTCCTTGAGAGCCACAATCAGGTTGTCGGATAATCGGCGGCCCTTGTAAACGTCGGAATATGCGCCAGAGCCCACGCGCTCCAGGATTTCATATCTAGCAATGATCTCGGGTCGAGTGTGAATGCTCCAGCTCTTAGGTCGCGGAGGCTCCATATTGGGGCTTTGTCTTCCCGGTGGAGGAGAATGTTTTTGTTTAGTCATTTAACTATGGCTCCACGCGCTCCATATTGTTTAGTCATAGTGGGGCTGTGATCAGTACTCCGCGTCCGAGGCGAAGGGGAAAAGAAGCTGTATATAATTACTAAAACACCCTCCTTTTAATTTACACGTGTTAAATTTAGTCAGATTTTATTTTTAAAAAAAACCCAAGCTGGAAGTTGTTTTGGACCAACGTCCGAATTTGATGGTTAAAGGGCCGGCGACAATTTTTAACATAATTAGTTAATTTAATACAAATTTTATATAAATTTAAATTAATATAATTATTTAATAAATAAAATAATATAATTAATAATTATATTAAATTTAAATTTTAAATATAAATTTAATTAATTATTTAAATAATAATATCGTCTTAATTATTTATGATTTAATAAAATTTTATTTTAATTATATGTATATATTTTTAAAAATTATTTAGTTATATATTTAAAAAAGTAATTAATATTTTAAAAAATATTTAAATGAATATTAAGGTTATAATTTATTAATTATTTAATAATAATATTATTATTAAATTTAAAATTTTATTTTTTAATATAATTATTAAATAAATTAAATGTATGATAATATTTTTAATATAATATAAACCCGATACGGAATGCAACCAAAAGTTAAGGACTAGTCAATGTAATGCATAGAATATTGGGTGACTGATGGATGGGCCGATGGGCCATTCAATTTACTCTCTGCAGTACAAAAGCTGAAAAGGCAGGGTCTGATCCATCATGATCCCCGTCCTCTTACTCATCACAGATGTTCGTAATCCAAGTGTTTGGTAGCAGGAAAAGTGATAGAAAGTACTAGAAAAACACAGAATATTGAAGAAAACAGAAATTCATTACAAATAATTACAGCAAATTATTGATTGTAAGGGTGGATCTGCATCCAGAATAAGACTCGAACTGAAGTAGAAATTCTTTGCAATGCCACTAATGATCCTCATAATAATTTGTTTGTGTATTTCGTTGGCATGTTTTACAGAACATATAGCAAGAAACTTGTCTCAATGTCCATGTTGATGCGTGTGGGAAAGTGAGAGGTGGAGTCAAGATTATGTATGTATAAGTTCAATTCAAGAACCTAGGAACTGTATTCGGACCAAGCAACAAACAGTGAATAGAGATTTGTATTTGGGACTGCAAATGTTTCTGTTTCTTACTGTTTCTATCGGTGGACTTTTTGTAAATCGACCCAACTCAAATTCTTTAATCGGCAAGCTGTTTACTTGGTTTTTGATGAAGCAGCTGCATTCATAAGGTCTACAGCAAGTTCTCTAGCCATTTTGGAATTCAACACACAAGATTGGTTTTGCAGGTTAGTCATTTCTGCAATGTAACTTGCCAAAACTTAATCGTAATTGACTTTTTTGGCCAGGTAAATGATGACGAAGATAGCTATGAATATGTCAGCAATAACATTGACAAATAAAGAACCTCCAGTCACATATTATGGAACATTAGCATCAAAACAAACTGCAGACTACAGCATAATTTACTTGGTAACAACAGTGCGCGAGAACGAGAGAATGAACAATTTCCCTCCATTCTTCTCCCATTCAGTTCGGAGAATAGAAGTACATGTTTCTAAATTTCTTACTTCAGACTATAATATCACTGCAACAGCTACACTGCACACAAAAGGTAGGTAGTAAGAGATGCAAATGGTCGTCAGGAATCAGCATTTGCTGATTGTCCAAACACATCAACATCCAGCTGCCAATATTGTCTAAGAATCACAACCTCCACACACAAGGCTCCTGCTGTCAGAAGAGAACATGAAAATGAGCAGATAATTCATGGAGGCAACAAATGCACACACATAAGCCTTCAACATTTGATATCGAAGTTATGTAAATGCACAACATTAAACTCAACTAAATGGTTTGAACTTCAATTGTCTCTTAAGGTATCATCATGCCCTCAATTACAATGGCAGAAGGCGAAGTACTTACGCAATTGAGCAGCCAGACCTTCTGTGTCTTTTCTTCATAGCCATCTCCATCCTCCTTGGAGGTTGAAGAACAACCTTGATTGCAGTGTCAAAAACAGCTTTGACATTCTAACAATCACACAAAAAATCACATAAGAGCTGCATTCAGTTTTCGTATAATAAAACAACAGTATTTGAACTTGGACGATGATACAAAAACATAAGCAAATCATTAAACTTCCCATTTACCAACTAGTTTACCTGTTGAGTCTTAGAGCTGCATTCAATATATGCTGCAGCACCAATTTGTTTCCTCAGCTCCTCTCCCTGTTTGGTGTAATTGGCTAACTGAGCTACTTTCTCGCAACATAAACCAAATGCTATCCAAAAATATTTACAAGCAGTACATACCTGAGCAGTTGTTATGACATTAGATCCCATGTGATCAGCAAAATACCCTGTGTCTTCACGAAGGTCTGTTATAGATAAAAATATCAATATACTTGAGAATAATCATAAAAACTCTCAACATGAGAATGATATGTGCAATATCATTAGCAAATTTGTAAACCAGCCTACCTAACTTCGTTCCAACAAGAACAATTGGAACATTTGGAGCAAATCGACAAAGTTCAGGCATCCACTGAGAACAAAATAAATAAAGGGATCATTTCAATAACTGGTAGATGAAATTTCATTAAGTTACTTCTGACAACAGCTTTTTACTACATGAAACTGACACAAATTACCTGAATTGAAGAACAAAGAAAACATAAATTCATGACACTAAAGTGTTAAGCAACAAACAACCACACACGCTTTCATTAAAAATAAAAAAGACCCTCTTTTGTCCAACATGATTTAAAATAGTAGTAACGAAAGAAAGACATCATAAAAGTAGAACAAGAAATTGAATGGGAAAAGGCATCACTATTGAAATCACTACCTTCTTAAGAACATTCTCATAACTTGCCCTACTAATTAATGAGAAAGCCAGCACAAATATGTCTGCACCTCTGTAACTCAGTGGCCTCAACCTGCTGTAATCTTCTTGGCCTTTAAATCAGGGAAAGAAGAATAACAGTTAGACAAACAGTACTAACCAAACCCCTAAGTTGAAAACCTGAAAGTGACCATATCTTATTACAAGAAGAACCCAGATACCTGCAGTGTCCCAAAGGCCCAGATTCACAATACTCCCATCTACAGCCACATTGGCACTGAAATTATCAAACACTGTTGGTATATAATCCTGTAAAGAAAAAGAACAACGATATCAGAGAGAGATCCCAAGTTTGGTGCTTCAGTCAAACATGCACACAGTACAAGCTCGCTAAGCAATACAAAAGCAAAGTGTAATCTACATATCTTCTCGAATTACTCCATTGCTAGGGGAAGAAAGACGCATAGAGATAAACCACATAGAAATTCATAAATGGAACCCAAACAAGAAAATCAATGAGGAAACAAGAGATTTGGACAGATGGGTCCGAAGAACTTACGGTGGGGAACTTGTTGCTTGTGTAACAAATGAGCATACAAGTCTTCCCAACAGCTCCATCTCCAACCGTAACACATTTAATGAACTTTGATGCATTCATCCTCTTAAACTCAGCAACAACTTGTACAGTAATAAACCTCTTTAGCTGCAGCAACCTCTTTAAAAAGTTCCGTTAAAGAAAACAACGCCGGATGTTTCTAACACAAAAAGTTTAAAAAAAGAAAAAACTCCAGAGCAGCAGAAGAAAGGAAGAGAAAAGTTTCTACATATGTTCAATGCGGGAGCCTTGAGACGATATTAAACAACCATATTCTAGTTTCAAGAAACCAAAAAAAGAACATTAAAATAAGAAATAGAAGATTAGTTGTCTACAGTCAAAAGGGTTTCACTTTTTCATCCCTCTCGATAAATTTCAAATATAACACAGTTTTTTTCGAAATGCAGGAATTGGGCCCTTCTCTTCCCTCAAACGGTAAGTATATCCCCTTCCATTGCTGGTTTCCAGCTCGCAATAATTTATTGCCATGGAGTTACTGTCAACCTACCAACTCCATTAAAACACTCATTAATTTTATTCCTTCGTTAATTACTCTTCTATGGCCCATGCTATTTTTCCTGACTACCCCGACCAGGGAAAACGAATTGCCGTTAGTTTGTCCATGGATAAAACCTAAATCATTAAATAAATGAAATAAATAAATTTTAATAAAATTTTAAAATTAAATAATAAAAAATAAATTAAAATTTTATTTACAAAAATATAAATAAATTAAATATATTTATTTTTAATTAATTTAATAAAAAAATAAATATATTTTTTAACAAAAATTATCACAATTATAAAAAAAAATCTGATAAAATTTATATTTTATATACTAATATTTTTCATACTTCTTCTTAAGTTTAAAAAGATTAACATTTTTTTTAAAAGTAATATTCAAAATTTTAATATTTAATTTAATTTAATAAAAATATGTAAATTATATACTAATTTTGATGGAACAAATTTATAAATTATTTGTTTATGTAAAATTATAAATTATTTTATTTGATAAAAATATATAAAATAAATATATATAAATTTGTATTACACATTATTTGATTGTGTATAATTATCTCAGTCGTTATAAAAATATTTTTACGATTATTAAAATTAATTTTTTTTTATAAATTTTTAATTTAATATTTTTAATAATTACAAAAATATTTCATAATAGTTATAATAATTTTACATAAGTAAAAAATTTTATAATATTAATTTATACATATTTATATATATTTATTAAATTAGATAATTTATAATTTTATAAAATTAAATAATTTATGATATTATCTTATTAAAATTAATAATTAAATTATATATATTTATTAAATTAATTTTTAGAGATATTTTTATTAATCTTTTAAATTTAAAAGAAATATATAAATTATATATATGAAGTTATTTTAATTATTATTAAAAAGTATTATTTATTAATTTTTAAAAATTTTGTATTTATATTTAATTGTCATCACATTAAAAAAAAATTAAAAATTATCCTTTCAATGATTACAAGAAAAAAAAGGGGAAGAATGTGAAAAGCTTTCTCAGGTGACAACATTTATTAATGTACTGAAAGTGAGAGGAAAACAGCAGTTAGAAGCCAAAGATGGAAGAATTCTTTATTTCCAGTCTTGTAAAAAACAAAAAGGGGTTTGAAAGTCAAGTCAGGTTTTTCAAAATTAGACCTTTAATGCCATGTTGAACAGATTAAATGTGGCCGTTGCATGCATTTATTAGAACAATAAACAATAAAGATGTCCTCTCTCTATCAATATCGACTTGTTTTCTGTTCATACACGTGCAAAGCCCCATAAAAAGAAATGGGTCATTGACACCTTTGTCCTCTTGTCTGTCTGTCTGCATTGCCATTGCCGACCAGCCATGCCTGCTTTCATGGCATTGTTAGTATTATGCTATGTTTGTAAAGGGAGCTGGTTGTGGATGTTGACACTTCAAGAAATGGAAATTCAAGTTGCATATTTGTTTGAGCAAGGAATCCTATTTGAATTAACAAACAAAATCTGCTTGTCTTGCTTATTTTTTAACAACCTTTCAGAAATTGCTCATGGGCTTTTAGCATCAAGCTGGCTCCATTGTCAGGGCTCATTCAAGCTGTGTTCTATTCACCTTAAAGAGCTAAACCAATCCAACAACTCTAATGTTGGACGGCTCCCACACTTTTTCTTTCTGAATGGATTTTGAAAAACTCATGTACCAATATTTGAAATTGGTTCAAAGGAGTGATTACAAATTGTGTTATTTGGACTAATTAAGAAGCCATATGGGCTTCAGAGGATCAACTTTCAGTATTTAATTGCAATTTGCAAGGGAAATAAACGGTGTGATATTTAAGGAATATTCAATTGTGACTCTGAACAATTGCTAGAAAATGGTGTGAAAATGGTATGCGAGGGAATTACGAATTTAGAGAGCCTTGAGGATGTCGTCGGAGCTGGACACCGGAATTCTCCACCAGATTCCACATTTGCGGCCTTCACCTTGAGGTCATCAACCAACAGAGCAGACCTCCTTGATCGAGTGCCGAGTCATTTCTCGCTCAAGCCCCAAAGCATGGGTGGTGCATTTTGCTGAGCCATCAACTTAACATGCTTGGTTCTACGGAAATGTTTTGCCCCATACCTTCATCACAAACGGGTCATTCACTGCACACGCGATGTCGAAATGTAAGATATTCATCCGCAAAATAAGCAATGTTTACTTTATGAAATCAGAAACATTGAATAGGTCAATGAGATTACATCGTTAAGAAGAAGAAAAATAGCCATGAGATCCAATACTTGGAAGACTCTTGACAAATCGATGCATGTGATGAATGGAAATAATAAACAAGCAAAGACAATCCTGGGTTGAATAACTGATTAAAGAATTCGTCCACAGAGCATAAACATTGCTATACAAACATAAACTTTATCACTAAACGTCAAATGGAAAGGAAATCTCAATGCATAAGCCTAAAAGATTGTTGAACAAGAATAAATGCTCCAGCGTAAAGCAGTAAAATCCTCATTTCAATATTTGTAATTCATCATTACATAGGAAGAAATTCAAGGTTTACTACAAAACCAAGACACTCCCCAGTTACACTCAGAATATAAAGGTCGAGAAAGTAACCACTAATGCAGAGGATTTCATCGACGCCCTTCGACTTCAACTCCTCGATAAAGCCAGGCACATGCTTAAAGCTACAACAAGAAATGCAGGAAATCAAAACAAGTAACAAAGGGAAAAAGAAAATCAATTCACAGGAGCGATCATCCACCAAGTTGCACGGCCCAGAATTAATTCATCAGGCTGTTAACCAAAAATATTGAGTGCCCAACAACCCAAAAAATAAAATTACCTGCAGGTCGGAGTGAAAGCACCGGGAACACCAAGAAGGATGACCTTTTTACCAGCAGCGAGGGAGTGTACGTACAAATTCTACAGTTCATCTTTCTACCGTCGGGCAAGGAGTCACCAACTGCAGTCGGAGCCATTTCAAATCAAAGGCGGTTACAAAAACGGCGATTATCACTGTGCGATCGGACGTTTGGAGTTGAGAGATGCAGTACGTACACTCCAGGTTGTGATTTCTCTGGATCAACCGAATTTGATAAAATTCTGGCGCGCGGCCCAGGTTGCGGTTTAGTCGCTGCGGATTTGAATCCTCGTCTGTAGTTTTTTTTTAAAAAAAAATTAATAAAATAATAAAACTTGATGTATTTAATAATAAATTATTTAAATTATATTTTAAAATTTTTAATTTATATTATAATATTTATTTATTATATATTATTATAAATTTTTATAATATTTATTTTAAAATTTATATTAATTATTAATTTTCTATTAAAAAATATAAAATAGGTGTGTGTGTATATCATCACAATAAAATGAAAGGCTGAAGTACTGTATATCTTTGCCATTAAGAGAACTTGTTTATAAGGGTAGGGTGGTTACATAGTCCTCAATGAGTGCAAAATACAAATCAAATGCGGGGATGTGTGATGGGAGATCCCTTGGAATCGTCAAGCATATCCTCTTCGTTCGTCATGACGACTTCTCCGTCCGACACCTTAATGTCTTCACAACTCCCGTAAGCCCAGCTACATGCTAAATAGTAGAACAAATTGATCACACTCAAGATGCATAGAATCCAGTAATAATAATCATAGTGAGCTCTGTTCAGATTGTCTGCAACCCAGCTCACCTTTCCTCCTCTTTTGGTCACATGATCGAGGATCGAGACGATTAAACTACCAATTAGGTTTCCCACAGCAAACCCAAGTGACAAAAGAGACACACCGATTGTACTCATGCTCTTAGGAAACTGAGAATAATAGAATTCTATTTGCCCAATTGCGTTGAAAGCCTCAGATAATCCCACAAGGCAATATTGCGGCACTAGCCACATTGCAGACATTGTCACAACGCCATGAATATCATCTGCCAATCCTTCTCTAATTGCTACTTTTCTTCGTTTTCTCTCCACCAAAGCTGACACTGCTGTCGCCACACAAGAGAGTGCTAGACCAATTCCAATACGTTGTTTTAAGCTAAGTCCTCTTGGCCTGTTGGCGAGCTTTGCTAGCTGAGGGACTAGAAAACGATCGTAGATCATTACCCATATTGTCAAAGTCAGTATTGAAAATACGCTGAAAGAACTAGCTGGAATTTTCAGTTTTTTAGCGAAGATATGCCTGTCCATGGTGGTAGCTTGGATCACAGGGAATGCGTTCTGGCTGATAGTCACGGCAATCATGATATTACTCGACCAAATGGGTAAAACTTTTATCAGTGCTTTCAGCTCTTCTACTTGTTTCACTGTGCAAAGTTTCCATGGTTCTGTAGCCATTCCATCAGAGTCCAAGTCTTTCTCGCTGTTTTTGATTATGCAAGCTTTGTTCAGAAACCTGATTAGAGCCAACTCAATTATTAAATAAATAGACAGGCAAATATCAAAATCAAACACACAAAGTTCAAAAATATTAATATTTTATGGTCGTTTATTTCTATGCACAATGGATCGTGACATGAAACACTTATATATCTAGAAAATGGTGATGATCATCGGCAAACACTATGCAACAGAGTTGGCTAAGTATAAATAACGCATATTCTACATAATCTCGATATGATTATTGGATTGTTTATACCTACCTTAGTTTTTCTGTGGGTTGAGTAAGCTTTGAACCTTTGTCATAGTACCATCGATCAGAATCCGTTGGTGGCAAAACAAGGTGTCTGTTCTTCCAGGCTGCCCCTACAACTTGAGCAAATCCAGTAAACAAGCTCTTGTTTGCCTTCACTTTGACATATAATGAAGAACCCACAAAGAATAGGACAGTAGACAAGAACATGAGGCCTAGAGGAACTCCAAAACCGATAACCCAACCTGCTTTATCTTGAATGTAAACTATGACTGTCACAGAAATCATGATCGAAATTCCAACTGAAGCATAATACCAATTGAAGAAGCTCTGCAATATCCTCTCATTTTTCGGGTTATCAGAGTCGTCAAATTGGTCTGCACCAAAAGCTAAGGAGCATGACCTAATGCCGCCAGCTCCTAAGGACATGAGAGCAAATGAGAAGAAGAGAAACGCCAGATGGGCTGGTTTTGCAGGTACACAAGTTTCTACATACAGGTTGCAGTGAGGTGGTCTGACCGCTGAAAGTATGGTTGTTAACCACAACATAGTCATGCCCTGTAAGAAGAAACAAAAATAAATGTTATAATCTCCTTCCAGCAACGTCAGGTAACAAAGCAATAAGGACAGTTTCTATTGGTGTACAATGAAAGTGCTTACAAGAAGGGTGATGAGGGATGCATAAACAATGACCCGAAAGCGACCCAAGAAAGAATCAGAAATAAAAGCCCCTACGATCGGCATAAAACCTGATACGGCTGACCACATGAATAATACTTTAATTCCGTTTGCATTGCTCATGTGATACTCATATATCAAGTACAATATCATATTGACATGAAGCCCGAACCCTGCAACCTTCTCGAACGCCTCATTTACTGCAATAAGACACAAATTTACAGAATTATGTCATAGATATATATGATCGAAAGAATCCGAGTACTGTTAGTTTCTTTCGCGGTAAGCATATATTAACAAGCTGTACTTAGTTATCAGAACTCACTTATGATAAAAGGCATAGTCCGAAGGCCACCCTTTTTGCTTTTCATTTTCTGTTGGCCCGCATTCTTCCCGATGATCTCCATCGTCAGGCTGCAGTATTGAATTGACGACAGATTTCTAGACTAGCTAAAGTAAAAACTTGCAGAAATACATATAAAGTTCCAAGCAAAAGAACAATAAGTTGGTGATTCCTCAACGTTTTCATAAGATTGCTCATCGGCCGCCTTTGTTATGCCATCCGGCGGAGCAAAAGAGAGAATACCATTTTAGGCACTATTGTATTGTGTTTTATATGTGAATATTTGGACCTGTCGTGTAATATATCACGTATTACAGGTCTCTTTAGACATATGGAAAACGACCGCCGAGGTACTTTGCCAACAATTTGCTCGAAGACAACACGAATTGTGAATTAACAGTGACAAAAAACTAAACAACCGATGGCTTAAATTGAATGTCTTCGATCGATTCTCTGAAAATCCAATCTGCGTTTCCTAATGTCGTATGCGATATACTAACGAGTATCGTGCCGTTCACCTATTACTTAACATGCTAACTGCGTTGTCATTAGCTGGCTCTCAGACTCGGGCTGCACTCACCAATAGCAGCATTCGCGAGCAATACTAAGCAGTTGCCGATGGAACCGAGAGCTAATATTCCGAGGGTTGGTCCCGCTGAGAGTCGCTGTCCCAATAAGTAAGCTACAGATGTCTGCTTATAAGCAAGCAAAGATAGGTTTTTAATTGCACAGGTTGGCTGGGAAGTCGGTTACTATGACAAATAAAGCCAGTTAGTGCCACGTTTGGTAACGGTTTAACCCTTTGAGCTACAAATGGAAGAAAAATATTAGATGAGAGAGATGTATGCACAAGGTCAAGCTGGAATTCCCTTTTTTAATTTGGGTGAACATTCATGAACTAAATCCACGTGGTAATTTATTTATGGCATCCATATTTACATCTTGGGCAAAAATCATAGTCCAATTCCAGGTGTGTTTTGTTAATACATATAGTATCATCATCGTCCTCGTCATGTTCATTGCTTTCTGCCCTTTTATCCACCACCATTTTGCTCTCATTCTCGGAGGGTCCATAAGCCCAACAATAGTCGAGAAAATGGCCGAAATTAACCAACACTTTGCTGTACAAGCCGACGGTAATAATCCAGATGACCCTTGTTCAAGTTATTGGAAGCCAATCTCTTTCCCTTCTTTCTTTGTAGCCCATCAACAATGTTCACCAGATCACCTCCTAAAAAGTTTGCACCGCCAGTCCAAGTGTAAAAATAGCCATATCCATGCTAGCCATACTCTTGGAAAGCTAAAGAGTAGCAAAATTCTACCTGCCAACTGCGTTGAAACCTTCAGCCAACTCAAACAAGCAATATTGTGGTATACATGTCCATGAAAGTTGTAGGCTTATCAGCCAACCCTTGACCAAAAGCAGTTTTCTTCCTAATGCTCTCCACGGCTTCAGACATTGCCATTGCCGCTGCAGATGGTAGCAATCCGACTCCCATGCGCATTTTTGTGTTGAGTCCACGAGGATTTCCAGTAAACTCTTAAAGAATTGGAAAAATAGCTTGGTCATGTGTGGCAATCAATATTGTTAGTGTTGTGAATGAACCTCCAGGAATTTGGAAATTTTGAGTGACATGACGCTCCATAATTTTAGCTTGAAGTGTGGTAAATGATTGTTGGTTAAAGCTAAGTAATAGCTTGATGCCAGTAGACCACATTGGCATGACTCTTAGTAATGCTTTAAATGATTCTACTTGGACTATGATGCAGAGTTTCCATGGATTTGGAGCTGTCTCATCTGGTTTTAAGTCTTCTCAAGATTTCGATGGTGCAAGCTTTGCTACGAAACCTGCATATATATTGGTAACAAATTGAAACATAAGAAGTTATTTGACCTCAAAAATTAAGTTTGAAGGTAAATCCAAATAATAGTTTTATATTTGAACAAATATGGTCGTAATCATAATGTAACTAGGTTGTGAGTTGGTGTAATGTAGTTTGAACCTTGGCTATAACAGAAGTTTGCGTAACTGGTTGAGGTGCAAGGGCATCTTTTCCTAAGGGAAGCAATCACTTATACCAAACTGGTAAACAAGCCCTTCTCCTTCACATTGATGTAAAGATAAGAGCTGAAAGCACCATCAGAACTGCAGGAACACCAAAACCCACTTCCATCCTAAATGGCCTTGCATATAGATAATATCGTCAACGCTACAGTTGTTGATACAACTATTATGCATAGTACGAGTTGAAGAAACTATGTAACAATCTCTGATTGTTGGGATTATCTTTCTTTTCTAATTGCTCTGCACCAAACGCCATTGAACAAGGTCGATGCAGCCAGCACCGATATATATGAATTCCAAAGAGGATAGCAAAATGACGAATTAGGCTGGTGTCGCAGAGATGCAATGGCTACTAAACTGGCTGAGGGATCATTGCTGTTAGTCATAGAATCGTCGTGCCCTGTGACATCAATACGGCAATGCTTTGGCATACGCAAAACAATTACTTGCATCATAACTGTCATTGACAAAAGCAGAGCGAAAAAGTAAAAACATAATAAGGTTAAAAGTTCCAACAAAACTTACAGATCTTTTCAGTATTCATCAAATAAAGATTCTTATAATAATATGTTAGCTGAAAATCTGATTCCAATTAACCATATATAATAGCCCTAGATCAATGCCAGCACCTCCAAGTGCCTTCAAAAAAGAGGCATCCTTCCAAGACCAAGTAAATGCTTCTGAATTCAGTCGTAATATTTGACGTAAGCAACTAATTCGAATTCAACGTTTTGATTAAAGAAAACACGGCAAGCTTTAACTATTAAGTAGTTGTGCGTACACATACGTGAAATTTAACAAAATGAAGTCAAGGACATGTAAAGTATACTTACCAGAAGGCTAGAGAAGGATCTGAGAACAGGGACCCAAAACCAACGCATATACCATAAGAATCGGAAATAAAATGATGCGGTCGGCAGTTTTGCACACTAAACTCTCTCAGAAATCATAACTTTGATGCGAGAGAAGTTATAAAACTCACTGTATATTAATAATAGAAAGCTCTTTTCGAACTTTTTAACATGCTAATTGGGTTATTTTCAAGGTCAAAATTCACTGTTTCTCAAATGATTCATCCACTGTTGTAGTATTTTAGCCAAAAGGGAAATTAAAGAAGTAATCAGATTATGAATCTCAACAATGGTTAATTAGCTGAATACATACGCATGTGTTTAGAGGTGAGTGGAGCATATTATTGATAACCTATGATGAAGGGCAGGGTTCTGAAGCCACCCTTTTCAGGTTTTGAAGATTATTGTGTTGTATTTCGAGGTGGGGCAGCTTCCATATTTGGTGAAAGCTACACAGTCTTGTCTTCTCTTACCGAAAACAGATGGAGCTTTGGAAATGGAGGTTGTTAAGGAGAGATGCTCGCGTCTCATAGATGTTGCAGAATGCTACATTTTTTTTTATATTTTTTATTATATATATAGTTTTAGAACACAAGGCCAATCTTTATAGTATTAGCTATTTTACATTCCCAGAAGTTTCTGCTCACATCTCCATGGTCTTTCAAGATATTGAGCTGCTTCAGTCAACCTTCTTCTACTTGTTGGATGCAAAGTGAAGTTGGGGAAGAGAACAAAACAATCTTGATGCAGGTGAAACAAATAATAACAAAGAAAAGAAACAAATTTGTAGATTACGTACTTTCAAGTCATGACACAGAAGTTGTTTACTTTAAGATGCTATTTGTCCTGATTAGACCAAGATACATAATTTAAGTCATGATACAGTAGTTGTTTACTTTTAAAACGTTGTTTGTTCTCACAAAATATATGTGAATTAAGCAAATACACCTCTCTAAGATAAAATAAAACATTTAATTGTTTGTCTGCGTCATGTACTGATGAACATAAACCAAATCTCTTTGAATGTTGCAAACTTACTAACAATTAATATTTTGTTTCTGCAGATAGACAAAACATTGGAGATTTGATGCAAGAAGATCTCAAATTTAATGTAAAAGAATGGTGGGAGAAATTCTATGCTTCTTAGTTCTATTTTAGAAGTCATCTTATTTACAGACGTGCACAGATCCTTCATAGAGACATATATTTATTTATGGTATCTCTTCATTTATAGCCATTCGATCATATTTAAATCTAATTTAAGGTACAAATTAAATCAAAATTTGAAGGGTCGTATCTATTTTGTTTAAACTGTGACCTAACACTACGGCGTTGCATATAATATACAAAACAGAGAGTTAGGCATTGCAACACCCATGTTATTGCCTTGCCACTTAACATATTAGACCCAAGTATAAATTGATTTTGCCATTATTTATGTATATATACTTATACATGCATGCATACTTGTATATATGTATTCATACATACATCCATTAAATGCATTAGTTTGAAAATCATCTCTAACAATCCCCCACCACTTTGAAAATAGATGAACTATGTTAAAATTCTCTTGCATAGACTTGAAAATCTTATACATAAATGAAACTGTCCCTTGGACATGAATCTTCACTTATTGTATCTCTTCATTCATAGTCATTAGATCATATTTAAATTTAATTTAGGGTGTAAATTAAAGCAAAACATAAAACACAAAACAGAGAGTTGAGCATTGTGACTTGGCTCCACAGCTCCAACTAGCGAGTTGGGAGCTGCAGCTTGGCATTATGGCTCCCATGCTACTACCTTGCCACTCGTATGCGTGCAGGAACACTTGAAAATTGGCCATTAAAGCATAAATTAATTTTGGCATTATTTGTGTATATGCTGATACATGCATGCATGATTGCCTTTGGATTTATATGTCCATTAATGCATGAACAGTACCACCTGTGTGTGTATATACACTTTCGTTCGTGCATGCATGCATTAGCATTAGATGCATTAGTTTGAAAATCATCTCCTACACATCAGCAAGTCTAATTACAAGTGGGCATCACCATCATTCTATACAAGGCAGCAAACAGGTAGTATAGTCCAGTCGTAGGGCTGCATCTGATATGTTTGAAGAATGTTATTTTGAAGGGCACAAAGAATAATTATCAATTAAAGAATGCAAAGAATTTCTTTTGTAATTACTCCGAAAAAATATTATTCAACTATAGCTCTTCAACTCGGGTGTGACAAGCATCGGAAAATAATTTGAACCTCAATCCTAAGCCAAAGCTCTCCAACTCAGGTTTCAGTTGCAATCAATAAAGAAAGATTCCCTTTCTATGGCAGAATATTTCAGTTTGGGATGAAAAATACAGCTGATAGTCTTGCTGCAGCTGGTACTCCGGTTTGGGATGATGATTTCATACTTATATCTTCTTGTTGGACTTAGATCGGGGTATAACTCTGTTGCGGTGCGTATCACCGGAAGAGGTGACAATGAATATCCATGGAGTCTGCTCTGTTTTGCTCACTAATTGGTGCATACTCGAACAGCAAAATTTTAATTGAGCAGCTGATGTGCGAAGTAACTGCTGCAAATTACTCTCAAGCAAAACAACTCCAGAAGAAAGGAGGATACCATGGCTATAATCAAGGATTTGTCGGTGCTGGTTGGTTTCAATAAAGGCAATTAAAGGCATGGTAATGCTGGAAATGGCACCGGTAGCAAACTTTGGTGGTAGAACTGGACAAGGAGGCAGGATTCAAGCAGTTGGTCGTGGAAATGGCAGGCCAATGTGCAAAATCTGTTTCAAATCAGGACATTTGGCAGCTGTTTGCTTCCATAGGTTCAATCATGATGACTATGGGCCTCGGCAACCACACTTCCAACGATATTATAATCAACTGTATCAGACTAAGCAAAGTCAAGCACAAGGCAGTGGGCAGAATTACAAATCAGCTTTCATCTCCCATGCATTAGGTGCAGCTGGTAAGGGCAGACAGCAGAGCCAGACATCGCTTGACTAACAACGGGAAAAACTGAAATAACACATGCGGATTTGCAGCCAATGACAAAGTGATTATTGGAAATGGCTTTGGTTTAACTATTTATTACACATGTGGGTGTGCTTCTTTTATTCTGCCACCCGCTGTTTTTAAAAAACCACAATAAATATTACCTCAAATAACTAAGATTCCGATAAACCTTTTTAACTTTCTTAGTATTCAAGTCCTTCTGGGCAGTAGACTTTTGTTTCCTATTGGCATGACGACAGTTGTTAACCATGTGACCAAACCTCTGGCAGCCAGTGTTTCGAAGGCAAATTCATATAGTTGATTTCCACTTTAAACCCATAATTCGGAAGCTCTACTCTGTGAATATCAGGCAAAGATGCCGATAGGTCGACCTCAACCAGGATTCCAGCATAGTAACCAAACTTTTTATCCTGAGTTACTCGATCGATTTGCAGTAGAATACCCATACGCCCCTTGCAATTATCAACAAAATTCTAGTGTGCCAGTAATCCAAACTCAACCCATATATTCGAATCTAAACTTGCAAATGGGGCTTGAATTTTCAGATCATAGGATTAAATTAGGATGCCATTCACAAAGTATTACAAATATGTATTACAGTCATAACAACAATGCTACAAATATGTCTTACAACTGCAAGCAGGTAGTACAATCAATAGGGGCTTGCATCTCATAGTTCGAAGATAGATTGATCAATTTTTCTACTATTTATGTACACTTTACAGTGATACTTTCAAATGAAGAAGGTTATTTTGACGAGTGCCAAGACTGATACTTACTAAAAGAATGTAATTTGAACAGTGCAAAGAATTTCTTTTGAAATTCTTTTCCTTCCCGTCGCTCCTCTTGCAAAAATTGTAGTCCGAATTTTTACAGCATCCTTCTTTTTCAGCTCAGTCCCCATGCCTGCAAACCAGAAGAAAGGTCTCAATCGTTAAATTGGATAAAAAATAAAATTGCAATTCACTTGACAGACTATACTCAATACATTAGCCTACTGTAGTAAGAAGATGGTACTGATAAGTTATTGGATTCGAAATATAAAAGAAAATACTATAATTTGCCCTTCTTTGAAGACTTGGAACAATAGTTAAGTTACCTGGATCCTGCCATCAGAAGTTCCAATCACCAAATATTCTTCATTTTCATCGAGAGCCATGCATTGAATTTTGCCATTTGTACCAGTTTTAAGTGTTTCGATTCTATTCTGTTTCTTCTGATCCCAAATTTCCACTGCTCCTCCCTTGCATCCCAAATAAACTAGTTCTGAACTAATGGCCATAGCCCGAACTTCCAATGTAGTCGGTAGCGATCCAACCATTTTATAATTTGAAGCATTCCAAATCTTTGCAAAACAAAAATTACACATTGTTAGTTACCTCAGAAGTTCCAATGAGAAGAAGTATGATAAGAAATAGATGCGAATGCATGTGTGAGAAGTCTGTAAGTACCTTCACGGTAGAGGTTTTAATGTTTCAAGAATTTTAAAGAACAAAAGGGAATTCCAGTGTTTAGAGAGATACCTTCACTCTCGGGCCGTCTAAGTCAGAGCTTGCTGAATATATCAGTCCATTGTGAACTTGCAGTGCACGAATCGGATTTGCCTTGCCCAGTAATTTTCTATGACCACTTTTAATGGCAGCCAATGTTCCTGTTGCTAAATCAATTTCCTGGACACAATATCATCTAACTATTAACCAGGAAAAGTTAGTATAGAGAAGCTGGTATCACATTTGAAGAAAACTTCATACCTGAATACTACCATCTTCACATCCACAGTATAGTCTTCCCTGTACAAGAGTCAAACACTTGGGATATTTGGTGGAGTTCAACAATTTGGTCCCTCCATTCCATGAGTGAACCTAACAGGAAAATGAGCAGATCAATTTCAGAAACATTTTTATGCAAGTATTTTTCCATATATGGATATAATTGAGAGTGGACAAACAAAAATAAAAGTTCAGCAAAATAAAAATATTAATGATGGTCATAAATGAAATGCAAGTGATGATCAAATTGAACATAAGGCCAGATTACATATATAATACACTGCTAAGCTTGGAGATGAAGAGCATGATAATTAGAACTGAAGAAATGTAAAATCACTGGCAATAGAAAGGATGGAATAGTTTACATGATACCTTGATACCAGCTCCTTGTGGAATGAAGCATATCATGCCTTTAGCAACTACTAGATTCTGAATTTGATCCTTTATATCATGAACTTGTACACAAATGATCGCCTCATTGCCAATGGACCAAACCTATTATCAAGAGTGAAAAACTACTTCAAGCGAACCACTGAATAGAATAAATGAATTACTGGAATATACCCTGGCAGTTTTATCAAGCGAACCACTGTATAGAATTTCTCCTGATTGTAAAATTGCGAAGCTGGTTACTGCCTTAGTATGTTCTTGAATTTCTTCGATGAGATAAAGAATGCTACCTCTACCAGTCCAGACCTCGAGAATTTGACAAGAAGAAAGAAAAACACAAATTTTATAAATTTCACTCAAAAAAGAAAATCTTTTCTGAAATTTAACCTTAAATCTTCTCAAGCTTAAATGCTTCATTTATGTGAAATTTATCTTGAAGACTTTTGTAGTTTAGCAATGAACAGAGTTACCTTTATAGTTCCATCCGAATGGCCAGAAAATATCTTGTCCCTAAAGCAGGTTATGGTGAGCACTTCCCCATTTTTGCTGCAATCTACTTGAATCAACTCTTTATGATTCCAGAAGTCCTGCCACCAAACAAGAGTAAGCAATTGCATTGAGATACTTTCATCTTTCAGGAGTATAATATAACATAATGTACTTCACTGAACTCACAGCACTGGAGTCATGCCCTTCAGAAAGAACTTTCAACATATCAAATGCTAAGGGACAGGATTTCCTGAGCTCTCTAAGGCCTTTCATTATATCCTTCATATGGGGATTTAGATCACGCAAACCCTCTGAAAATAACAATGTCAAGGTTTATCTCATTCAAGTTCAGCACTAGTACTGAAAGTAGATCAGGAAACGAAATGCAGTTACTATCACAGACCTCTTATATCATCAAAGAAACACTTGCAAAACGTAAAATAATTCTCTGGTAGGGAGTTGATACTGCGAATAAGAGCATTTGAACTGTAAATAGAAATGGATCTAGCCCATCTTTTTCTACAGTCATCTATACCAAGTCCTTTTATAATTCATGACATCTTGAAATGAATTAGTTTAATGCGTTGTAGGTTAAATCTCCTTTTTGTTGCTCCTAATTTTTGGGTTGTGGGGGAGGGGAGTGGAGGTGTGTGGTTGTGGTTGTGGATTTGTGGTGTTCCTTTTTGTTTGTAATATCTCTCCGTTTGGCCTATGCTTCAAATGCATCGACAAGAAAATGGTATTATATTTATATAGATGACTTCCCAAACTGACTACTAAGAAAACTGCAAAATAAGCATAAAAAAAGAACTCAGAAAGATTCTACAAATCTTTTCTACGTTTCTAGACTCCAGTAATAGAACAATAATTGTCATTAAGATTGCTACTTACCTGGGTCATGTATGAAGCTATTTAGAGCAAGCAATGACAGGGCCCTGTCATCGGTGTCCTTTGCAGACTTGAATATTGATATGAAGCACTTGAGTAAGCAGACCCTTGCTGCTCCAAGTATCCCAGTGTCCGGAATAAATTTGAGTATGTATATGAGCCATGTTGCTGACTCGAAGCATGCAGAATATAAATCTTCATTTCTGCTCTTTAAGCCTTCTGCCAAAGCCTCAAACAGCAGACCAAACTCATGGCTTGTTAGTACAAATGCCATTTTTCTTTCCCAATCATCTGCTGCTTTCTCTTCTTCCTGTAGAAGAAGTAGCACAAAAATTAAATTTGACATAAAAAAAGTAGCACAAAAATCTAGAAATGTTGTTCAACATTTTGAAAGGAACTCACAGAGGTGTCTTCAATCTCTCCAGAAATGTTGCTAAGCTGCTCTGTTCGTTTAAGATTTTTGTAACATTTTCCCAGTCCAGTACGCTTTAGAAGCATTGCCCGAGTAAGGGGCTTGCCAGAGGCAGTGAACCCCCCTTGCAGTGACATTATTGTCTCTGCTGCTGCTATTTGAGCAGCAGGAAAGTCAGACTTCCTGAGGCAAGAAATGAGAGTATCTATTGCCTCTTCACGGTATATGCTCATCTTTCTCGGTTCAGCCTACAAACTAAGATAACTGCCGTTAGCTACCATTACTACAGATGAACTTAATCATTTAAGTAATTTGTCAGGAAGTAGGCAATATGATTATTCTGCATAATTGATAAGCACGCTAATTTATTTTTTCAAGGATTCCCATGTCTTAAAATTTTCAAACAGCTAGATATAGAGACAGAGAGATTCAAACCAGCAGATCAAGTTGGAGTAGAAGACCGGCGATGACAGGGCATTGGTCTTGGTTAGCTGTCTGTAAATAAATGAGGAGGGTGTGCATTGTGCTGCAAGTACCTTCATCCTTAATAATGTGGAGAATTTGTTCATTAAATGTTCTCCTGGACAAAACAGCACATTTAAATCAACCCAAAGGAGGCATAAGCCTAAAATTCATATAAAATTGGAAATCTACAAAGTATACAGACATTCCTATATATACCTGTTTAATTTTACTAACTCGGAGAGAAAATAGACAATCTCAAACTGTCCTTCATCCTTGGCAGCCATGAAGCTTTCCAAAACAGGAGCCAACTCAGCTTTGTCAGCAATGGCGTTTCTGCACTTGCCATCCTCGTGCATGCATCTCAATAAGATCCCAACTGCTGCAGTTCTCTCCTTGGTCCATTCGGCTTCCAGGCTGCTAATAATACTATCAAACACCTTCGATGAAACAATTGTTTTAGCAATTGAAGACACAATGCTCTCTTCACCGTTCCGAATAATCTGTCCCAACAAAAGCACTGCAGCTGATTTTGGCTTGAAACACATCCTAAGAAAATCTTCCTCGTTCTTCTTAATAACTGTCAATAGGGATTCCATCATGTCCATCTCTATTAAAGTCATGGTGGAAGGTCCTAATAAATACAACAACACAACTGCCTCAAGCAAACCCTTCTTGAAAAGAGCCACAATACATTCGACATCAGATTCAACTCTTGTCAGCGTATGGATCACAGATTTGTCTCTTGACCCCAGCTCAGATAAGAGAAAAACTGTTGCTTGCAGCACTCTAGAATCAACAGAATTGAAAAAAATCTCCACGAAGCCATTAATAACTGGAGGTTTGGAGAGCATTACTTGAACGTCCACTTCCATGTTAGCTTCCTGCCAGAGCTGCTCAATTTGTAGTACAGCCATTTCGGAGTCTCTCAGAATTTCTGACAAACAAAGATTAGTAATTGCATGCCTTAGCCCAGTCATTGTCCCATCAACGGCGACTTTACTTGTGACACTGTTTAGAGATGTTGAAGGGACGATTGACTTGGACATTGTTTCAGACTCCAATTGTGGATTCTCAGATTGACATAAGACTGAACCAGGGTACTGTTGTTGCCAACTTCCAATGAGCCTTTTAAGTACATAGTTGGTCTTTGGTAGCTGTGTGCTATGCAGCTTCTGGCGCGTAATTGGGCATGTTGCGTTCCCCCTTTCAATCCATTCCTGAATAGCTCTACGTTCATATGTCTGCCCTGTCTCGAGAGTTACTGGATCATCAAATATATGCGTAGTTATTGGACAAACAAAGTCCTTAGGAGGTGTATGTTTTCCAACGCCCGCTGGGTTCTCAGCATCTGCCATTAGATGATCCGGAGAACTAATGACAGCAAGAATCCAAATATCAGATCATAAAATAGACAATGTGAAGGTGTGAGTGGTTTTCAAATTTCATAACGACTGGATTCTGCAAAAATAGGCAGCTTTTGCTTCTGAATTTGGCTCTGTCTAGACTCGAACAATGCCATTTTTATGTTCTTATGCAACATGACATAAAAAACTGCATTTTAAACTAAGCTATCTGCATAGGTAAATCAGCCTAAAATGAGATTATTTTCTTGTGACTATCGATTACCTCAGTTTCTTCGGCTTCAGTTTCTGAAGAAGAATAATTGGCCGAATTCTCTTCCAACGAAGACTCGATATCAGAATCAGAATTCACACCTGGCGACGTCTTCAACACCTCAGCATTCTGGTTAATGTGGCTGCTTAGAGAAATTCTCTGGGGAAAAAATGAAGGCTTGGATTCGCTGACTTTTCTCCATCGACCCATGTTGCTCGCAAGATTTGGTAGAAAGTCTTTGGACAATGACTTGTCAAATTAAACTCGGAGACGCAGTGATTTTGTCTCTGAAAGTCATAGTCCGTATCCACTAAAACGAATAAGACAATGACAAGCAACTTTCCACTTGCACCGAATTGAGAAGACCGAAGACTTTTGGAATCAATAAAAATTGTAGGACATAATTATGAACCATTCTTTCAAAGTGAAGCTTAAGCAACTGCTATTTGAGAAGTAACACAGTAATTATAAATGCATCCTTAATATAATTGAGAAGTAAGAAAATCATCAAATTCGACATTCTCGCATTACATCATTAGCACACTGTATGTATTATGATCCATACACCTACAAGAATCCAAATCAACCGACTTTATACAGTATATAAAACTCGTTTATGTTATTAATTTATTACCAATATTTTTTGGAGCTAAAATCCATGTTAAAGTGTACCCACATGTCTAAAAAGTCCAGAATCCGTGTTAGTCGGCAGACCAACCCAGAGAACTCTCTTTGTTGACGGGTTCAAGGGTATGTATAATAAATATCACATGAGGTCGAGTGAAAATGGAGGAATGCAGGCAGGTGCATATGACAAATGGACACAGAGAAACCAAGCAAAAAATCATAAAAAAAAGGTTACTAATTAGCGAAAGCATTACATTACACTGTCCGTTTTGGCATCCGAGTTCCTCCGATTTGATCCTTTAATCTTCAATTTTCTGCTCCACTTTATGACCCCCTTCTTCCATTTTTCTCAAAATGACAGACTGTGGACTGATTAATCTATTTGCATTACTATCCTCCAATACTTGTTTGAAATATTTAACAAAAACCCTACAATTCTCATCAAGAATCTCTTTGCAATTTCTCCCCAACTCTTTCAGCTCTGAAGCTTGATTCCCACTCATTTTCGACAACAATTTCGTGCAAGGAACAACCATCGATACATCGCACACCGAATACTCATCGCTAGCGTAACCCAACTGCACTGACGGAGACGATAAAATACTGGATCTTTGTTCATTGTACCACTGAAGAACAGGAAGAAGATGGACAAGAAACAGGTCCTCGAAAAGTGCGGGTGCTATCTCTGATCGAGCAAGTGAAGGGTCTAGTGAAAATATGTTGAGGAGACTGAGGGATGCATTTATGGGTTGGTTACAAAGTGGTTTATGACGGAAAAGAAAAGAGAAAGGAGGAGAAGGGATTTTGAGGATAGGAGAGGAGGAGCTTTTTGGCGAGGCGGAGAGACGAGGATTGGATCGAGAGATTGGTGGTGGTGGCGGTGGTGGAGATGGAGTTTTCAAGTGTTTCCGCGGCCCGGTTTAGGGGTTTTGGGGTGGTTTGGTTATTAGAGCGTGGGATTTTGCTGCGGAGAGGGGAGAAAAAGCTGTGGCGGAGATCGTGCTGGGCTAGAATTTCGGGAATGAAAGAGGTTGTTTGATGGAGAATTTCGAAAGCCGTAGTGGCGGCTTTGGTGGTGGAGGTGGTGGATTGGGGAAAGTTCTGGTGTTGTGGGGCAACTAGTAAGCGGTTACCGGTGAGTTTCGGGGTGTTGACATTAACAGAAATACCTGTTTCTTCTGCTGAAGCGAAAACTGTGGGACGGCCATTCTCAAATGACTGGGTTGACCTCCGCTTCATGGTTTACACTGGTGTCCTATTTTTAGAAATCTCATGTCATCTATTCAAGGCCCGATTTGAATTGAACAATGATTTTGGATTGCAAATGAATTAATTCCATTCTGAAGAGGGCAAAACAGTAATTTAAATTCTTCAAATTTTGAGTGGCCAGCGAAGTCAGAAGAGCAAGCAAGAATTGGCCCCGTTGCCGCTCAGGCCGGCCGGCCGGCTTGACCTTAGGCGAGCGAGGCTTCTTCCATTTGTCCTGGATGACACGTGGAATTCTCGATGGGTGATCCCTCAATTTACTCAGTCTGTGCACGAGAGATTCATACAAAACATATATTGCTTCGTCTTAATTGTATTTATTATGTTTTGTATAGAACTTTGTAGCTGTACCAAGGCAAACTTGTTTCTTGTTTCAAATGAATACGACGGCATACGTACATGGGTAATTGCACTATGAAACTTGCAACTTATGTTCACAATGCATGGATTGTGATCATGAAGACAGTAAGGTGATGAATCTAAGAAGAGCAGCAACTGCATTCTGAGCAGCTAAAGAAGCAAATATGGAAGCTTCATTGGAAACAGCGGAGCCCCCACCGGCTAAATCGGACAGAGACCTAAAAGTGATAAACGGGACACTTTGTTGGTAACAAACGAGAGCAATCGCTGCACTTTCCATGTCGACTGCAGTAGCATTGAATTTGGAGTTCAAGAATTCCCGATAGGCTTTATTGTCGAGGAAGACGTTAGCAGCAATCCCCCTTTGAACCCTCACCACCACAGGTGTTCTTGGCAAGCAAGTTGTGTTGACACATCCCTCCAGCGTCAAATTCTGCATGAGATAATCAAAGCTTTTCAACTTAACAAGATTTGCAAAGCAAAGAAGAAGAAGAAGAATTTACCTAAACCTGTTACAGTACTAACTACCTACCTCAAGTGCTTTTGCGACACGGAAATAATGTTTGTCAACAGGTACCCAGAAAGCATGCTGCCTAACTTCCGGAGTTCCATCAACCGGAAAAATCTCCTCGGGCTGATACCAGACATTGTTCAGAAGGTTATCTGAGGACGATTTACTTGTTTTTGTGCCATTGTTGAAATCAGAAAACTTTAGAAAACCAATTTTTCTACTGTAGTCTCCATTGGATTCTAATGCTAGCTCATCATCTGGCCCATCTCCATATCTCTGTTGATAATTTTGAGATATGTTATTAGAAAAAATGAATCAGGGAAAGCTATCTATTGGTGAACTTTTAACTAGAAGAATTTTTTCTACGAGTATCTCCTTAATTTCTCTTCACACATATGGAGTACCTGCCAATTCCAAAGGCCAGTATGAGCCCAAAATCGAGGGATAGTTACGTCTCCGATTTGAAGTTGAGGATTTGCATTTCCTGCAATTCCGTAGTGCAAAACCCCTCTCACATTGAATACACTTAGCAGCAATTGTGTGGTTATACCTGCATTAAGCTATTCCATTCCAACGAAGATATGCAAAATACTGGTATTTAATTAACGTTGATGTATCATTGATTATAAATCATAAAACCAACAAAAATGAATAATATTAGAAAATTAAAGAATGATCAACACAGACACACACATACCATGCTCAGTCCTGTCATGACAATAATAACCTTTTCGTTTTTTATACGTCCGATTCGAAACCTTCTTCCTGTGAGAATTTTTTTTTAAAAAAAAAGTCCAAATGATATAGCACCCACATACCAATTTTAATCATATACAATACCCATTTTAACATTCATTAATATATCAGCTTAAAAGATTAGGCTCTGTTCACGAGCAAAGAACAAGATATGATCCAAATTTGAGCTCTTCAAATTAATATAATTATAATGAGTCCAGATTAGGTTCCTAGGTTTTCACAAAGTGAGTAATTATTACCTGAAAAATCTAAGTACGGAAATTGACGATGAGCCTGAAAGCTTGGAGACTGTAATAGGGGATTCAACTCAAAGGTATTTGGCACGATTATTCCCAGATATGGACCCTTCTGGTTTATCCCATTGATCTTTGTCATCGCGTCTGAAGAAATAGCACCGTATGCTGTATTTGTAATGCTAAACTCCACCAAGAAAACAAGAAAACAAGAAAATAACACAACTCTTGAACATTGTTCTTCCATTTTCATCTCTCTCTGTCTGCACATCCTTAATTTCAAAGCTTCCCGTGACCAACCCTTCATTTGTAGACGAAGAGAAAGTGGGAGAAACCTGACCAAGAAAAGTATGGCGGCCAAAAGTAGATCAAGTCGTATGCAATTAATGAGATAACACGCATTGAGTATGGCTTTGATCTTGTTTTTCAATCACGAAGGAAAGTTACAGAGTCGGCTGTCTAACCAGAAAATGAAGCTTCGTTTGTCTTATTTGTCAAAACTAGGTTCATTAAACCAACGAAGAGTCTGCGCCAAGTGGTTTCTACGTCAGTTTTAGTTGCTTGGAATCATGGGGATTGTAAAATTACCGTCCATTTCATGAAGCATTTTTTAAAAACAATTTCCCTACAAGTATTTGACCTACTTTTTGGAAATGAAAGACGAAAATCATAACCAACAGCCCCGAGATTGATGATAAGAAAAGGTAGGTGAAGGTTGTTTTTGAAAATTAGATGAGCACGTGACCACCTAACATGTAATTAATAAAAAAATAATCATGCATTAGTAATAAATTAAAAAAATTGAAAATAAATTTTATTAATTTTTTTATCACATTAATTCAAATTCGTTTTAATTTTTGTATGTATTTTTAATAAATAATTTTTTTTCGTTAATTAAATTATCTTATCATATCACCTGTATCGATCGATCAATATAATAAAACCGTCTTACTTAAAATTCTTTACACTAGAGCGTATTACAAAAAATTTCGAAGTAAAAAATTTGAAGGTTGAAATGCTTGATATGCATGCAAAATTTGACCATTGCGATGTCACTTTTATCCAATTAATCAAAGTCAACCCACTTGGTATGAGAAAATTGGAATAGATATTTGAGACGTGTAGTATACCTTTCTTTAAAAATAAATAAGTTTGGTCAAAGTTATTTTTTAAATTTGAAATCTGAATATATAAATCTAATGATTTAGAGTAATATATTTGTTTTAATTAACTTTGTAATTTCTAAATGTAAATATTTAAAGACTAGTGATTCAATATGTTATGGTTTTATAGATGATTAGATAAATTTTATATATTAAAAAATAAATAAATTTATAAAAATATTTTCAATATTATAATTATATAAATTTATTCGAACATTTGCTATTGAATGTTAAGTATTCAAATATGATTACATAACATTAATTATTAGATTGAAAAACAAACATTTCCAAATATCTGAATCATTAAAACTGAATTACATTTAAAGTTAAATTAATTTTTGTTAATATTTGAAAATTCAAACATAATTTCTTAAGAAATTGTAAGAGAAATTTTATTTTTTGGTCACTCTTTCTTCATCAGTTGTTTATTAGCTGAGTCAAAACCACTATCATTATTATTATGTTTAATGCTTCAAAATTAAGCTGTAATACGCGAATATGATTATCGGACAAACTCCTCGAGTGCTAGTCATTTGTAATTAAGTTGAAGGTTATTACTAGGATTGATGGCAAAACTGAGGATTGTGATTATGAAGACAATAAGGTAATGAATCCAAGCAAGTAGCTGAGAGGCAAATATGGCAGCTTCATTGGACAAAGCAGAGACTCCACCAGTTGAATCAGACGAAGACCCAAAAGTGATAAATGGGACCTTTTGTTGGTAACTGACTGAGTAATAGCCGTACTTTCCATTTGCAATGCAGTTGCATTGAATTTTAGAGTTCAAGAATTCTCGATGAGCTTTAATGTCGAGGAAGACGATAGCAGCAATACCACTCCGAACTCTCGCCCCGCAGATTTTCTTGGAAAACAAGTTGTAGTGTTGACACACCCCTCCAGCGTGGAAAAAGCAAATCTTTTCAACTAAGCATGAATTGCAAGGAAATATAACAATTTCTACTGAAACCTGTAATTGGGTGTACATTGCCTCAAGTTCTTTTGCAGTCTCAAAGTAATATTTATCAACAAGAACCCAGAAAGATGCTGCCTTCTGGCGTTCCACTAACAGGAAAAATCTCTTCTGCCTGCTACCAAACTCTGTTCAGACGGTTATCACAGACTGAGGAGGAGTTACCGCTTTTTGTCTCATTTTTGTATCAACGAACTCTAGAAAACCGATTTTTCTAGTGTAGTCTCCATCAGAAATTAATGCCCGCTCATCGTTGGGCTCATCTCCGTGCCTCTATTTATAAACCATCGAACCGAAATGAGAAATTGATGCATGACACGTCCTCCACCCTAAATGTGAAAAGGTATATTTAAACTAAGGTTTGAAGTATCTGATTCTTGAAATATCCTTTCGGGAATCAAATTGCTAGTGTTGTCATTCTTCAGGGCTACAAAATATCTCACGTCAACTATGAACGTGTGTGGAGTTCTTTCAATATTTTCTTGGCAAATTCTTGCGAAGAATAATAATGAGAAGAAAAAAAAATGAGGAAAAGAAAATATCTTCCAACTTCAAAGCAAAGCCCTACATTGTGCTTTGAAGTATCATAGATAATAAGGAGCCAGTGATTAGCAATCACTGGTGAGAGGTAAACTGCTTTTGATTGCGTGACATCTTGTATCGGTTTTACTTCTGATATATGCTTATTGGGTTTGCTTTATGAAACAAAGTTTGTGAACTTGCAGGTTGCGGCAATGAAACATTTCCACTACAAACACTTGAATGATTAATCAATGCTGCTTCATATATGTGCAGCATTAAAATGATTAGCTGATCATAAAAGATGAACTGCATAATGCATATACATGAAATAAGCAAATTAATATTCTGCCAGCAGCTACAGAAGATAGGAACGTAAATATTAATACAGCTTAATTGTAAATTAGAGAGTTTTATGGACCTCTAAGTCCCAGCTAATTAACTAACAGAGAGCACACTTGGTTAAGTAGGTCAACCCAAGAAAGATTGTATAGCATCATGAGCAATCAGCCTTGTATTTTTTTTAGCAGAGTGACTGCTCATGATGTTATATCGATTCTCGATCGGGGATCATCAATAAGTGTGCTGTGCTGCCGTTAAAAATATATCCCATCTACCGGAAACCTCCGCCGAGAGCCGGAGCCCAATAATCTGCTCCGTTATCGCCCCCAACTTGCAGTGTGCATGATACAGGAACCAAGCACAGCCCTCTGCTCCTCAGGTCTTTCTTCGGTTCTTCATTTGCTTCCTAACAGAAGAGAATTACCAAAACCGAGAGAGAGAGAGAGGGAGATTAGTTTGTCTTTTTGGAAGAACATCGAGGGAAGAAGAAAACGAAAGACAAGTAATACCTGCTCGGGAGTTCCTTTCCTCCCCATGCAGTTGTCATTCAAGAGCTAAACCAAAGAAACAGAATAAAAAGAAGAAAATGTTAGCATTAATTTAATTGGATTGTCGAATGTCAACCAAAGCGTGTTCTATTGCATTAGCTTGAGAAGTTAATGTTCTGAAACAATGCAATTAAGAGAATATTAAGCAGTCTTTTCCTTGTCTTAGTTAATGAACATTAAAGTACCAATAAAGCTGAAAACGTTGTGCTTTTAGGGACATGCACTTTCCTTTTTAATTTGGTTTTCAAAAAAGAAAAAGAATAATACAATAAATTAAGCAAATAGCCTTTTCCAAATTGAACCAAGCTTTAAGAGGGCAATGGATCCGATAAAGCTTACCTGACCAGGGTCTTCAGGAAATATACAATTCCTTTCACCTTGAACCTAACATTATTAAGATCAGGATCATAATCATTAATCAATTAATGTCACATAATGCATAGAGATACTCATGCACATGCAAAACATACCCACATGTACAGAGAAAGATGAAAGATAGATAAATTGGAAATTGTTTATGCTTTGGGAAGTGATTAATGATATGGAATGAAACGGTTAATTTTCTTACAGACTGATGCTGGTTGTTCATATTTGCTGCACCACTGCCCAAGTACGGTAAGCTGAGGGCCTGCATTTAAGGGCGATAAAAGAAGGAATAGATACTATATTTAGGACTTCAATGACTACCATACAAAAGGATGTTAAAGGAACATTTATGAAATAAAACTTTAGTCTTTATAGTTGTGTGCGTGGCTGGCAAGCAATCTAGCCATCACTAGTTTTCAGGTTGTTAGTAGATGGGGAAAAAAAAAGGAATGACCTCAACTTGACTCTGAAGGAATCTGATGTACCCAATAGCTTCTAACAAGACTGAGGCTGTATCAGTCTGCAAAAGATATATATACAACACCACAACCCGCCAAAGTCATATTTCATGGCTTTGCTTTTATACTGCTTAAAGAGAAAGAGAAAGAGAAAAAACCCTACCATAGTAAAAGTAAATAACTTTTGAAGATGTAATCGTCGAGGGAGGCTAGTTTCCTAGTGATAAATAACATAGATAGTTTACCTTGCCAAATGGGGAAACGAGCTGGTGAAGAGCTGTAATTCTGTCTCCAAGTTTCTCCTTTCTCACCTGCTTTTGAATTGAACATGCAAATGGAAGTGATTAATTTACTTATGACAACATGTTTTGGAGTCTATTTCACTTTTAATTTTACATATGGCTACTGATTTCTTTTTTAAATATATATATATATATATATATATATATATATATATAAAAACAGGTGAAGTGAATGACAGTTGAAGAATCGTCATGCTTTGAGAAAAGGACAATTACGACAGACAACAGTTATCATCAACGATGTTTGTGCTTCTGTTTGTGTCTGTATGTATCTTGTGTGAACGTGAGAGAGAGAGAGAGAAAGAAAGAGAACAGAGACAGAAACAGTGAAAGAGAGATGTTTTTGTTTTCCGTTTATTCGGAATTATAGGCATTACCTTGAAGGTTGGTTGGGTTGAAGAAGGTTGAACCCTAGCTTTCTTGGCCGCCCCACCATTGGCATTGCCGTTACACTAAAATGAATAAAGGAGAAAATAATTAACTCTCTTTGTACATCTCTTATGAATACAATAAGTTAAACCAGTTTATGGCCTAGGAAAAAGTATTAGCTTTTCCATAGAAAGAGCAACTTAAAAGAAGTTTTGTATGGGTTACTCAAATCAAATTCGATGGCTGGTTTACATATGAATTGAATATTAATTCAGATTATTCTAGGGCTTCCAGATTTATTTCTTACTTCTTTTAAGTTGAACTTGAACATATCCATCATTGAGGTATTAATAATTAACAAAGTTCTCTCTCACTCACCTCAGAAGATCGATCTGGTGGTGGATGCCTCCCATCTGCTTTGTTGCTAGAAAAATCCAACACGTTGCTGCTGAAACTTGTCACACATGATTTGGGAGATGAAGCAGGCATTACTTGGGACCAAGTGGGTTTGGTTGTTGCCTGAAACTCTTCATTTGCATGTCCATAGAAATAGTTGTTTGCAGGATTTTCTTGCTTCACATTAACGACAGAAGTACTTGATGTCTGATGTAACATTTGTTCCTCCCAGTTCTCCAACTTCTTGTTTTGAAAATGGCCCATACCACTTTTATCTTCTTCTTCCACCATACGACCCCTAAAATAACACATAGATAAACCCAAAAAGTTCTTAATTTTTCATCGCTTACTCAAGGTAAATAGCTGATGACTCTGAGAGAGTAGGGATTTTATTCGTTCAAGGAACCAAAGCATGTATCATTCAATCAACAAACTCAAGTAAAAAAAGTTAATCCACTATGTAAACCATTAATTTTAAAGTATATAACCAAGAAATATCTAGAGTGAGAGATTTACAGGAGTTGGCTCCATGCCTCGGGAAGTTCCTGGTTATCATTCCAATAAGAAATAGGAAATGAAGAGGAGGAAGATGAAGAAGACGTGGGAGGATAGTGAGGGAAGAGATTAGGAGGAGGAGGAGGCAAGAAAGGAGAAGTTTGTGGAGTAGGTGGCTTCATGCTATTGATATTCCACCAGTTAGGGTTCCCGGCCATCATCTGCTGCACCGGTGAAGTCTGGAAAACTCCTCTATTCATTCCTTATTCAATTTGACAAATCAAAACTTTCCCAATCTAATTTCTCTTTCACTCTTCGTATATGACTTTCCCTTTTCCTTTCCTTGACGAGACCGAACAAGTCTTTGTTGAACCTTTAAGATGGTCTTCCTACTACGGGTTAAGTAGGAGAAATCCCAAGTCCTAGTCTTGAGAGAATTTGAATCATGGAGGTTTCAGAACCCTTGGCTTTAATTGTTTTCTCTATTTCCTTTATTTCTTTATTGCTTTGCTTTTTTCCTTTCTCCTCCTTTCTTTTATGTTCTTCTTTTCTCTCTTGCTTTTTCACTGCTTTTGCTTTATCTCAAAGTGGGACAGAAACAGTGGTAGCAATTCTCATTGCTTAAAAAAAATCAACCCAAAAAAATAAAATTAAAAAAAAAGAATTTTGTACATTGACTGTTGGTGCGCAATATTTGCATACATCCATCCATGTGTCACAATTATATGGCTTTATATATGGTTTGGCCATACAATGTAGGTGAGGATTAAAGAGAAGGACTCTTAAAACAAAAAAATTAATAGGCAACTAGTAATGTTATTTACTTAATAATAAAGATAATAGTCGAGATTGAGTCGGGTAGTGCTTAATAAGGCTATTGATTTGTGATTGTTAATGACAGATGTTCCCTTTTGGTACAAGCAAATTATGATTTGGCTATAGAATTTATCATTGAATTTGTCCTATTTGTTAGTCTATTAATAGTTTCTTCTAAAATGAGCAACATGATGCACAATCTTGCCAAAACTCAACGACCAAAACCTGCAAAATTGTCCCTCCGGGGCTCTAACCTTTACTGTATTCCATCCGTTTCTCTTGAGAACTGCTCATGTATATCTTTCCCCTTGATTAGAATGAATTAAGTAAGATGATCACTAGATGTAATTTTATACAATCACGCAATAAATGGTGGCGTGTGAAAGTGAAGGGTGGATGGTTAAGATGGTAAGCAAGTGTGATAAATAAGAAGAAAGAAGAAAGAAGAAGAGGAGGAGGAGCCATGAGACTGAGAAAGTAGAGAACAGACACACCCACACCCACATTATTCGAGAGGTCAAAATCTAGGGTTTGGAGGTGCCGAACCCCAGCTCTCCCTAAAGCCAAAGGGAATGATTACCATTTCCAAGAATCATTATTCGTTTTTATTTGGGGCACCTTATATACATATAATATAGAGACTCCTCTCCCTATATACACCACAAAGTCAATAAAGTTCCCGCCATCTACACTACATTGCACCACTCTACCAATTATATAATCTTCCAAATAGTATTGACTAAATTCCAATTGCTTGGGTATGTGCCCAACAGTTTACTAGTGGCCATGCTTAAAAGTCCAAGAAACCATTTGGAAATGAGGTTATTGTTAACAGTGATAATGATGCTCTTGTAAAAGATTGATTGAATTTAAAATTAAAATTTTAAATTTAAGATCAATTATGTAATATTATTTATTTTAATTTAATTTAATAATAAATTTGATAGAGATTGAACTCGGTTTAAATCTTAAAAATTGTTTAAATGGTTAATAAGGTAATTAGGAGTGCCCATATGAAAACAAATCTCTCCCTTAACATTATAAAATACAGTGAAATTGTTCCACTCTCATAAATATATATATATATATATATATATATATATATATATCATACATTCTCTTGAGTAGCATTTGGCTGCTACTAACAAACAAACAGACAAACAAAGCCTTAAATTTCGAGCTAGCCTGACCTGGGTATATGACCAGTTAACTTAGCAACACAACAGCAGCTAAGCTAGCAGTGCTTTCTCGAGGATGATTAGAGATAAAAATATCAGAATGTCTGGTTTGTACTCCTGCGCTGCCAATGCCGAGATCTTTGTTGGAGGCGCCGTGTCTTTTCCCCGAGCACACCCTTTTGCCTCTTCTTTATTCTTCTTACATTCCTGGCCTCCCTTTCTCATTTTACTACAAACACAAACAAGAAGGAACATTTTCTCCTTGTCCTCGCACCCTTCCTCGTTTATTCTTCGCTCTCTTCACTCTTTGTCGTAATATTATACTACCGTATGTATGTATGTATGTATGTATGTATGTATGCATGTATGTATCACTAGTTATAATATTAAAATATTTAAATAATTTTAAAATATTAAAAATTAATAAATACGGGTAAATTTACTTAAAATTAAATATTTATATATATATATAATATTTAAATTCGATTATTTGTAGAGCCATATAATTTGAATATTCTATCAAATATTTGGGGATTACTATTCCGATAATCCAGATTAAATAAATAACTAAGCAGTAATTATATACGAATTAATCTAAGCCAGACAAACTTGAAATTGACATGTCGTTTTCCTTGAAGAGGAATATTGCTACCCATCAAAGCTTGTGTGTGCTCATCGGATTCCTCATCACATGCTTATTTAGTTAATTGAATAGCCATAATTCCTTTCCGTGATCCCAATACTGCTTTTCAAAACCAAATCCCCACCCCACCCCACCTAGAGGAATTAATTTATTTCTCTAATTAATTAAGTGGGCTTCTGTGAAATATGGTTCACTTAATTAGATACTAATTGGGTTTTATCTTTCCTTAATTTTTTACTTTAAAGTTGCATTCTATACATTAATAAATAATTATTTATTTACTATTAAGCAATATAAATAATTAAATTTTATTTTATTTTACAATTTTTGTTGTTTTTGTGTGTGCGAGAAAAAAATAAATAAATTATTAATTAAAATAAATCATTATATATATATATATATTTTTAAGAAAAAAATGACTTTCCCTTAATCGAATAATAGAAGGCGTTGGCGTCGTAGAGGCGTTTAGGAGAAAACGATTGAGTATTGGCGTTACAAAACGACACGTCACACCGCATTGGCTTTGCGTGCACGCATTTTGAAAATTTTATTATTTATTTATCCAGCAATCTTATCCACATATTATATATATATATATATTTTTTCTACAGCTAATTATATCTATACATTTGTAAAGCTAAAGATTATTTAAAAATTTATTTATAAAAGATATATTTAGAAAAATAAAAATAATGTTGGCGACAAGACCAGCAATCGAATTAAAGACGAAATCTCAGTAGATTTATAAACAAATACATCAATCAATCATTCTCATCGTGAAATAATTAATCAGATCCCAATCCAATAATATTAATACCCTTACCATTATGCTTTCTAATATTAATCATTCATAATTAATTATTAAACTTGGGATTATTTCCACGCCCTTCTTCTTGTGTCAAAATAATAATTATTATTTCCTTTAATTAATTAAATAATTTTAATTATATAAAATAATTTAATATTATTAAAAAATATTTTTATTAATAAAAAAAAGACGGAACTTTTTAACCGTATATATATATATATTTTTTTAAAAAAAAATGAAATTATATTAATAGCCATGGGAAAGCAGCTACTTTGACGTACGAAACTTAGCGATGTCAACAGATCTGACGGTGTGCTTCCATCGGTCAAAGTTGAGCAAGACGACAAGAGCAGCAGGTGGAAAATACCTCACATGATGTGTCACGTGACTGACAGCCTAAAGTTGAACGGAACTTTATGGCCGCGGTCGAGTCCAAGATGCTAGAAGACGAACCTCAAAAGAGATGGTCAGTGGTCCACGTGTCGAAGCACGTGTATGGTGAAACAAGCGTGTAAAAATTATCAGCGCTTCATTTAAAGGTAAATGAATGCACGTGCAAGCGCTTTTGTCAACTTCGATTCATTAAAAGGTTGATTGGTCAAGAGTTGAATTTGACCAAATTGTCCACTAAATTTTGGCACATAATTACTTTTTACATTTTTAAATAATAAGTTTTTATTTTCTCCAACAGTAATGATAAAATTAATTTAATAAATATGCAGTTTTTGAAGAGAGAGGCGGTTTGTGGGCCCGGATTGGGCTGCTGCTGTGTCATTACGAATTGGGAACAATACAAACAGACCTCTTCCACTGTGTGAAAGCGACTTAAAAGTATTTGGACTCTATTGATAAGGCTAGTGGGATGTGGGCCCACATGTCTCCCTTCTTAATATTAAAAAAACATTTAACAGTAGATCAACCGTCTTGGGACGCCGACCTCGAACAACTTCCTTCTCCTTGAAAATGTCCTCCATTTCACTCCTGAAATCAACCGCGGGGCCCATCACGTAATTATTTCCCCGCCTTTTTTTTTATTATAGAATTTTCAATTCATTTATACCAACAACAACGTTGTTATCGTATCTCAGCGGAGATTGGGTATTTTAACGGGTGGGTGGGGTTACATTCGGGTCGGATCCCAGTTTATATGTGCGAGTAACAATTTCTTACCTAACGCCATATGGATATTATTTTTATTGTAAAAGTATTTGAAACCTCGTTGACCTATTTGCTTGGCGGTGGTTGGGACGTACGTTTCAAACATCAATGGGTCAAAATTTTTGTCACCTTTAATTCTAATTTCAACTGCTACAATCATGATATACTTTAACATCAATAGCACTTGTGACCCAATTAGATAATCTAATTACAATTATATTGTCAGTGGAAACTAGGGGAGACACGTCACATTGTCTCTTTACTAACTTCAATGTTAAGCCACCGCCAACAATGCCATCAATTGTGTTCATCTATCCTCCTTCTCTCGATCAATCATCATCATTTCTGTTAACCCCGATTGTCAAGTTATATATTTGAGTCGGTGTAAATGGGGATAAAGAGGGGTTTGACGAGCAGCGTCCATTTTAATTTTTTTTAACACGACAAGGTGAAAGAGCCTAAAAATATGAAAGTCGAGCGAAGAATAGCACTACACTTGGAAGACCCGGGGGATCAGTTCGGACCCAAGTTAAACATGTGGGCGGCCTTGGAGCCCACATTGAGTTAAATTTAGTTTCCATTGTCCGAACTTCGAAGCATCTGCAGTTATCGGGTAGTGGATTTGAAAAGTTACTAGAAGCCTGTAGTCACAGCCCAAAACCTCCTCAATATCTCCATAAATTTGGGTGGTTAGGAAACAGCCCAGTGTTTCAAGCAAGAAGATGGTTTTGAAGATGCTTTACGAATTTACTAATCTTCAGCGCGTTTGCATAGTGGCCAGCGGGCCTGCTGGTTGCTACACTGCGGAGAAGGTAACGTATTTTATCCGTCTGTCTTACTACTTGTGTATGTGGAGGAATGAAATGTGTGAATTTTTGTTTCTTGATGAGAATATGAAATTATTATTAGACGTTCAAGGCGCATCGGGGGCGTAGTGCCTGATCATCCCGAAGCAAAAGGCTAGTTATCTTAGTTAATCATTGGCCTCAGTTTTATGGATTTTTGCCTAATTGTTGTAGCTTAAGTCAAATTAAGTACATGCTATATAAATGGTTTTTAATAATTATTTTTTCCATAAATAATTTGTCTTTGTTGCTCTGCAGTTGTCTTAATTGAGCTTAGTTTACCAGAAAAAAATTGCAACAAATTGTGATAAACCAGTTTTCTCGAGTGGCACAACATGAGAGGTGCGCATTCTTTGGAAATGTCAAACTTGGATCATCTGTTTTTCTGTCAGAGCTTGTGAGCTCTACCATGTGGTACAATACCTACGGTATCTGTGCTTCTTTGGAATTATCCACTTTTGTTTATCATTACATTGACGTGACATTTGATGTAATCTGAGCAGGTTGTGCTTGCATACGATGATGAAAGTGGTAGAACTCTCGGTATACCTGGAGCAGTATGTGTTTTTGGTTGAAATAAACTGTTATTGAACTTGATTTTTAAGTGTGATAGTGCTTAACTAAATATCTCTAATCCAAATTATTGCATTTAGAGTTGTTACTGCCTGTGATCAAGCGGTAATGAATGTCTCCGATGGAGTTAAATTTTTATTGTTCATACTGCTTTTTGGTACAATTTGATTGGGATATACTCAGCAAGAGATTTTGTTTGGTGATATAATGGGCACCCAGATGGCAGAAACCTGAATCCTGACTTGAAGAGCACTGATACAGCTGTTATTCTTGGTCTGTTAACTCCATATGGATTATTTTGAAGCCAATTGATAGCATAATTATTATATTAGGATGTAACCAACAGTGATAAGGTTATTCATTTTTTTAACCATATTTTGTGGGAAATGCATGTAATTTGAAGAATGTACAATGATCTATCAATGTTGATTAGATAAGATGCAATCATGATGTAAATGGCATCAAGGACAGGAAGGGGAGATAAGGACTTCAATTCTAATGGAGTATATCTGTTTTTGCCCCCATGATGAGTAGTTGCCTTCTGGCTCTGCTTGAGCTTGGGGGTGTATGGGCTAGGCATACTTGGTTCAATTCTTACCCAAAAAGGGACCTTTATGCAAATAGATAATGTGACTCTAAACATAGTGATTTGGGCTGGTGTGTTTGGTAAGGTCTTTGGTTTGAATTGTACCTATGGATTAACCATTCTTGGAACTTAGGATGTGTTAGTCTGCACTATGTCCAGACATGACTGTTTGGTATGTATGCAATTGTAGGATGTTCGGTATGGTTAATAGTTGTAGTGGGCCCTAGTAGATGAATTGGTAGCGAATTATGTGCCATAGCAGTAACACTAGAATGACATGTAGCAGTACTCCATGAAGATTATGGCAGCATTCACTCCACACTTCTTGTAGGAAACTATATCCATTGGATATGTAGCAGTAACAGTGACTTGTTTTATATTTCAGGGAAATGTAGCTCTTGATGATGCTCGTATTCTCATACGACCAACATATGAATTGGCAACAACTAATATTGTAGTCATGCTTTGACTGTTCTGGAGGAGAGTGCTATCAGGGCTTGTCTCATCATTTGGAAGATAAATCTATCGTTGGAATCATATTTTTTTTCTTTTCCTTTTTTGGTACATACCGATATAAATGTAATCACGGGAAAGTCTATCTGGTTTAAAGATTTGGACCAGTGCAAGCAGCTTGTACATCTAAAGAACTCCTTGAAATTCTTGATAATTCTTAAGATGCAGACATTTGCATTAAGGTTAATCTGGGCTTTTTTTCATTTCCTTTAACTTGGAGGGTGTTGCTATGAGAATGTAAGGATTACAGAGCTTGACAGGCGCATAAATTTTGAACACTTCATTGTGTTAAATGGGGAACTGACAATTATTAGTTGAACTCTTTGTTTTAATTTGTTGATCCATCATGCATATCATTATCCCTTGGGTAAACAAAATAGCGTGCTGTTGTCGATCTTCTGGTTTATTTGCATTCTGAGTGTCGGTACATTATTTCATCAGTTGTTTTGTTTAGATATGTAATTCCTTTCAGAACATTGCTGCTGCATGTGTCATATAAAATCCTCCAACTTTGGAATTTAAAGAAATCTTGGGATTTCGTTGCAGGCATTAACAATCTTTGTACTCATATTTGGGAAGATGATCCAGTTAAAACCTTAGCAGATGAGGTATATCTCTTTTCCCTAATGTTTTTGTGTCATCATTCTCATGCTTACATCCTTGATTTGCAAATTTAAAGCAAATGAGAAAAAATAAAGATTTGTTATGTATCTATTTTTATTTCCTCTTAATGTTAGTCTTTTGGAAAGGAAGAGATGAAAACCAATTGAATTCAGAGGAGGGTTTATGAATTACTTTCTAATGCGGCTGCCACGGCATCTTCCTAACCCAAGTCAGGGCACCTTGAATTTCACTTTGTTTTCTTCCGCAAACCTGATAGTTTTCTTGAATCAGATGAGAGAAACAGCCATGTTTCTGGTGTTTACCGTGAGAAGATAGTTCTAAAAGGTCATTTTCCATCCGTCCATGCTTATGATGTATTAGTATTCTTTTGCTTTTGTATGCTTCCCGTGCCTTGTGATTATTGAATGTTGATGACTTGCAAAAACACAATACATTATACAGTCAAGTTGGTTATGTAGATTTGTCATTATGAGGAACAAAATGATTATTGTAAACTTGAAAAGAGACCATTTGTTAAATCCAAGAAGCCTGTTATTTCTCTCATTTTTTCAAGTGTTATGACTAATGATGACTTGTTAAAGTGTTACAGAGGGGGGAGGGGGGATGAAGAACTGGGACCTTTCCACTTTTCATTTGATGCATGAATGCCAATGATAACCTGTCATTATTTAGCTTATATCTGTAGACAATGGACCTGAGAAACAAATGGCTGTGGGTAATGGACAATATGAGGATCTTGATTGCGGGTATTTCGTATATTTCACCCATCAAGATGTTGACATTGTAGCTCATTGTCTTAATTATTTCAAATTCAAGTGACTGGGGTGTATCACTTACCAATCAAGGCAATCTGTTCTTTCTGTTTCCAGGATAGTGCTAAAGAGCATTGTTTATAAATCACTACGCATCAATGGTTTACCCTTTTGATCATCAGAAAGGTAATGAAAGCATAGAGTAGATGTGCCATTGCCTTAGGAAATTATTACTATTTCCTGCTTATTGCATGCAAGATTTACTTCTGGATACCTCAGGCATCCTTCACTGATCAAGAATGGTTTACAGTGTGCTTGGGTATTTTTTGGCAATTGGGCTTGTTATAGATGTCCATACAAGAAAGTTGGACATGTACTTATCTTCATGCGAGGAGACTTTCTCAGCATAAAATCTTCCATCCCAATCCAATGGGTGGGTGTGTGATGCGCCGTTCATGTACACAAATTGGTTATTTGAAATTCTATACGTGATTAGGGCATGACATTTTGATTCTTGTGCTGAAGAGAGTTTTCATTCTTTCTAATTTTATTACAGATGCAGGTTTGGAATCCAAACTTTGTTTCACTTTCGACCACACACACTCTATTTGGCATGCACGAGTTTTCGGGGCCATCCGAAGCATGCCCGCCCAGTCATAGATTATTGATGGTGTGACGCCAAATAGATGTAATGGTGATTCAAAGGATAATCGACAGAGAGACACACGTAGTTGGCTTGAGGAGTTTTAAATTTTAAATTTTTATTATGTATTTTTAATTTAATAAAAAAATTATATTTTGAAAACTTGTCAAATATTCTAATTAAAAGCTAGTCTCAGGGTCCAAAGCTCGAGCTGCGGCTTCCGGGCTATCATTTTCAGATGTGAAGATGACACCTACAATTCTTTTACCCTTGACGAAATACTAACAGGGTTGAATTGTCTAACTATTTCTACAAATGTAATTGTATAAACAAATATATTAGTAGTTACATTAACGTAGACTTTTCTGCTCGAGTTACCAATCTCTGACACCCTGCGCATGGTTATTGAGTTGACAAGCATTCGAGAAAGGCAGCAAATTATTAGTAGGAAGAAATGGCCCTTACATGTCAAATCAGTGTGAGTCACACCTCATCACTAAGCAAGCTGAATTATATCCAAATAAAAACATAATTCCTATCTGTTGCAAAGTTAAAGCTCTTCTTCAAAAGTTTGAAAAAGTTTCTTTAATCTGAAATGACTTTGCCTTAAGCTGTGTAGCAACAATCAAATCTTATCTTTGCTAGACTCTGCTTTCTAGCTAGCACTTGCTATCCTCACTAAAGATACATGGCTGAGAAATATCTGAGTTTGATTTCTCTTCTTCTGCAATTATATGTATATATAAGTTCGTCTGTTGCAAATCCTTTCTAGGGTATTCTTGTATGTCTTTTTGTGCATAAGTCTTGTTGACAATAATAATTTTGCTTTTAGGTGAAACAGTTATGGGTGCAGAGTCAAATCCCACCTTGTTTTTCAATGGCAAGCACTTAAAAAAGCTGCCATTCTTCAAAGTGATTAGTTGCTACAAGTCTTCCAATATATGCAGAGTGAGCACTCGAGTGGATTTTATCATGAGAAGATTGAAATTTCACAAATTCTTACATGCCTCTTGATGTCACATCAGCATGTCACGTACATCAAGCTGCCCAAGAAAACCAACCACCACTAATCAACTTTGCTTACTTCCTAGCTCGTGCGCTGGAGAAGGGAAGACTACCCTTTTCAGGAAAACAGTTGTAGACTTTCTTGCTAGCTTCTGAATTCATTCAAAATCGAACCATCGCAAGACGTGTAGGGATGCTAATTTTTAACGTTTCAAGTGGCAAAATTAACGGTACTCGCTTAGAAAATAATTCACTAAATATTGGTGCAGTGGAGGTGATGCACGGGTTAGCTGTCAGTAGGTTTTGCAAAAGGCCATCGATCGTTTCAAGTTTTTAGGTTGACAGATCTTGTCAACTTCAAATTTCCATCGATTTATAAGTTGATTGCTGCTACAGAAAGTAAGGTTCAGGCCCCTCGTAGCTTCAATAATTCATGTAATATCGATAGGGACCCATTGATATTATTATTTGAAGCAAATTGGAGTACGATAAAACTTGCAGGCTTTTCTGCAAGATACCCACTATCTAGTGTACACATAGCTGCTCCAAATCTAACTAAGCTTGAACCCTTGTCTTGAAGGATTTTGGAGACCCACTGCTTGAGTGATGGGCAGTAGGTGTGAAAGGCATTGGTGTATGATTTTCAAATCTTTTTCTTTCATGTCTTGGAATAAGAAAAAGTTCAGGGCATTGGTGTATGATTTTCAAAAATTCTTAGCAGTACTATACGGTTCAAGAGGGTGATCAGATCAGTGTGTTAAAAACAGGCTTTTTCTTTATAATAACATAATGTAGAGAAGTCCAAATTGCAATCGTTTTTGGAAGATGGGTAGCTAATGATCAATACGTGCATGAGATGGTTCCAAAGCTTTCATATATAAGTTTATATATATATATGGTTTTTATTGTATGGAGCTTCGTATGCGGCTTCGATCGAGTGATGTTTCGGGCTCAGTTTTAATTCCATTATATAACCTTGTTTGCCCCTGTTGTCTTGAGAATTGTTTCACAGTTCTTATTTTTACTTGACAATAAATATTTATAAACCACATACTTATAACATCTCAGTTTCAACCCAATCTCAAAATTAGAGTCTTGCAATTCATTTCTCATCTCAGCTTTGAATAGTTTTCAGGACTCAAAATGTGAAGGATATTACCCCACTTGGAGATTTGACTATTGATAGAACATGCATATATAGAAAGAGAAAACATATCTTATATCTAAAATTATAATGTCAAACTCAAAGTGAACTTTGATTTTCAGCATGCTAGTATAGCATCCTCGTGTGCGTGCACATATATGTGTTTGTGTATATATATATATATATAAAGTATTTTGGTGCATGGTGGGATCCATGCATGCATGCGCTAGCCTAGGCTAGTGATAAAATCAAATCAACGGTGCGTGTGTGTGTCCAATCTAGCAACAATGTGTAGCTGTGCTATTATTGACACAAGGATACGTGTATGATGGATGGTCAGGTTGGGACTATAAAAAATATAAAAGATAAAAAGGTTAGGTTGGCGATTCGCCCTTTGTTAAATCAAATCGTGCATGGGGTCAGGGCATTCTGTTTTCAAGATTCATGCTGTCTCCTCCAACTTACCACCGAGTCTTTGGTTTGATCATGACAACCAATTTCATTCTAGACTTGGCAACGATACCTCCCGTGTATCCCACAGCTAATAATGCCGTGTTTGGCCCGTATCAATTATTATTTCTAAGAAACTATAAAAGGTCTTTGAGGGTTTTGATGTTAATTAATTAACTACTTTTCTTTCTATATTCTGTGCCGTTTAATTTAGGACTTGCAATATTAACATTTTTTGAGGTCAAGAAAGCATTAGGGGACACCACCTGATCAGGAATATACATTAAACAGTACATGGAATTAAGAATTGATTCGAGTTTCCTGTGAGTGGGACAGCCATTATTGAGAAATGGGATACCCTTCTATCTCCTGCTGGTTGAAGAGATATGAAATGAAATGGAAGGGTTAGAGAATCCGGATGACATGTTAGTGGAGGTTAATATTAAAGCATTACTTGCTTTAGCTTATCCCGATTGATCCATTATATATCTTGCTAAATACGTGGGAGCGATCAATCACTGTAACAAAAAGTGCAAAACAGAGGAGATCATGACCCACTTATATAATTCATACACAGACATAAACAAATTAATGCCAAGCCCACCCACCATGCCAACGTATATATGGGTTTCGGATTAAGACGTCTAGTTGAAGTTGAATTTTGCCAAACCAGACACAAAGCAAGTAATAAAGCTGAGAATAGTTAAAACTGAAAGGGAAATTAAAGAGACCCAGACGCAGACCGGAGCTGGCAATTAATTTGTTTAAGAGATGAGTGGAGTGACTAGTGAGTTGGTGACCACATGACTCCACACTGCTCGATGACGATGATCGATATCACCGATAGCAGATAGCTCCTTGCTGGCTAGCTAGCTAGAGACGAGTAGGACCCATGCATTGCATGCACATATACATAATCATCTCTTTTCTTCTCTTCCTTCCTTTAATTTTCGTGGGATGTGGGTCCTCGCGTTTTCTGTGAAGATTCTTTTCTCCTCTCTCTTTTATCATTCTGATAAATATATACGCCTGTCTCTGAATTCTGATTCCTTCCCAAACATTTAACAACGTGGAATGGTTGATTGGCTGATTACCTTACCCTTGGATGTTGATATATCATTCATGCATCGCATCTAAAATCATTAGCCCCTGTGGAAGCTCTAGCTAATTAGCAAGCAAGATTACATATGTATATGTTTTCCAAGTTCTGAGTTCTTCTGACTTGCACCCGTGCATGCCCTTGCATGGGGATTTGTGTTGCATACGAGCCTTGACGTTTTGTCAAAAGGTTAAAAGCTTTATTTGTGTAAAACACAAGAAGGAATCCCGCCGTTGTAATGTAATTATTGTCATAAACCTATAAATCCTTTGAAAATTTTGTATTGTGGATGTTGATCTTAAATATTAGTGGATCGATCCAAGCTTATAAACGTTGACAAAAAGGGGGTGAAGTTCAAGAAAGTCTGGTATTTGTTGGCCAATGAAAATGAAAGTTTGCTTCCTCCGGAAAATTTGCCCAAAGATTGACAAGTTGAATTGAAGCCCGGCCGATCAAGTCATCAAGAAAAGACAGACACCAGTGCGAATTCTACTCTACTCCACTTTCTTGTTAGTTGTGTTGTCTTGTGACTCAGGACTCCCCATGTATACCATTTCTCCATTTATTAACTAATTAAATAGCTGCAGTCCGTCAAATTAATCGTTAATCACGAGTCCATAGAGGATTAAAAAGTCTTAGTTGAATGAGGGTTTGGGCAGTAACATGTTATGGGACGCCGTCCACTCTATAACATAACGCCGTCTTGTCCCCCACCAACCCAACTTTCTGCGTAGACTTCTTTTAAACAGTGCAAACTCTTAGTATTGAAGCAATTACTTGTATACACAGTACTACGAATTAATACCATAATATTTGACGATCTTCTGTTCATATTCATATATCTCGATCCCAGGCTATGGAAAAGCAAAACTACGTCGCTAAAGCATCAAAGATTGCATAAGTTAATCGCCCGAGTTTGAATTCCGATGCTGTTTATGAAATGAGAACATGAAACAACAGAAAGACACTTCTCAATCAGGTGTACAGAGACAAAGTTTTCTTTTCAGTCAGGTTTCAGCGGTCTTTTAAACTGCCCTTTTTTTATTTCTTTTGTTGATGGGGGAGGGGGGTGTGGATGGTGTCAGCTTTCTTCGAAATCGTCCTCACTTTATTTTCCGATAATAAGAACACCAGATCGGCCAAAATATCTTTAAACGATTGGTTTTTCGCAGCGATTTCTGTCTTGAAAATCCGAGAAAATTTGGACTCTGGAAGGACATACGCCGTCCTTTCGTTTTCCGCCATTTCGTAGTTGTTTTCCTTTCTCTCGCAAGCGCTGTGTCGTGCGCATCTTAGCACTCTTTTACCATGTCGCACTGTGCACCGCGCATTTTAGCCTCTATAAACTTGACAGAAAAGGGTAGAATAGGAAAGTTTGGTGGGCGACTTTGTGTGGCTTGTCGGAGTGCAGCGGCTGCCCACCAAAAGGCGTGCATAATGATCAAGGGAATAACACTGTATGGGTTAATACCATTGGAGTCCCTAATCTTTTATGAAATTTAAAATAAGTGATATATTGTTTAACTTAGTTTAAATAAGTCTCTAATTAAATTTGACAAGGTTCATTGGAGTGTTACACGAGTTATGGAATTCAACAACTCTCACGTAGAGAGGTTTGATTTATTGTCTTGTAATACTGAAAAGAAAATAGAACAAAAGGATTTATTTGATATGAATTAAAGAAATTGCTTTTATTTGAGAGAACATAAAAGTGTAGGGATTCAGATGATATTATCCAAGAAAAGAAAATCAGTGGCATAGCTCAATGGAACTTTTGACAATATTCTTAAATGCATTTCATTTCGTCATCTTAGTTACAGACTTCACAGTGGCGAGGGAGAGGTATATAGAAACAAAAGGGTGTGCCCAAAAGACCGAAGATACTTCCCTGCTTTGTTTGCTTCACCATCATCTAAACATCGCCTTCTTTTACTGAGTGCACCAGCTTCGCTCAGTTCACAACACCGTACAAAAAGAAACCTCCTTTTTTCGTCATATTCTTTTCAAGTTCAAACCTTGTGCGAAACTTTCTTGGGTTTTAAAGTGGTTTTGATGTTTAAGTTAGTAGAGCATACTTGATTACATGGGCTTGTCATCAGAAGATACTAATAATTTAATGGAAAAGTCTGGTTTAAACCTGAAAGCAACCGAGTTGAGACTCGGATTACCCGGGTCAGAGTCGCCGGAAAGAGAGAGTGATAATAACAAGAATGGCAACGCACTAAATTTGTCACTGAAGAGCTTTGTCGGTTCAGGGGCTAAAAGGGGTTTCTCTGATGCCATTGATGGCAAGTGGGTCTTCTCTGGAAGTGGATCTGAAACTGTTACTGGTGGGCTGTTTTCTCCAAGAAGTGGGAGTAATAATAATAAGGTTCTTGTTGGTTCGGATTCGGGTATGGGCGGTCCGGCTGTGAAAGAGGGTGGTGGTGGTACTGCTGCTCAGTCTCCAAAGCCGGTGGTGGTAGTGCAGGAGAAGAAGTCTCATGGGATTGGTTCTTCTTCAAAGTAAGTATTTTTTTTTAATTTTAGTTTTCTTGTGGACTGTTTTTTCGTATTTTCTTGTTTGTTTGCCTGGTGCGTTTTTAAGTATAAGTTTTGCTTACTGAGAAAATACTGTTAAAACGAAGAACATATGCTTTTCAGCTCTGTGTTATCCTCTTTTTTTTTCAATTTAAACTAACTCCAATAGGCTGAATAGTTAAACTTTTCACAAGCGACAACCTGCCGATGAAAACTTAAAATAATTTGTTTTAGTTTTTCCTTCTATTAAATGAGCCTACAAGTATTGTTCCTAAGGTGGTCAGTACTTGGAATTGGGTTTTCTGTCTGTATTTGTATTACTTTGTTTGTTGTTGAGTGTGCTCTTTCTTTGGCATCCTAACGGTTCAAATTGAATCCCTTAGCTGTGCTGTTTCTCTTTTTTATCCACTTGTTATGTTAGATGGTTCGTTGTTGAATGTGCTTTTTCTTTGGAACCCTGGCTGTTCAAATTGAGTCCCTCGGCGGCTGCGCTATTTCTTGATTTTCCACTTTTAACCATGTGTTATTAAAATTTGAAATTTTTACTCCACGGACTTTCGGAGAGGAAATTGCATCTCTCAGTTGTTTTGACAATTTATATGTGCATTAATCATGAAGAAAGTCTGATTGAGATTTTTTCTTAGAGAAACTTACAAAGAAAGCCACAACAGGCGCTGTATCTCTTGTATTTGACTCTGTGTACTGACAGGGCACAAGTTGTGGGATGGCCACCAATTCGCTCTTTCCGGAAGAATACTATGTCTTCTCATTCTTCAAAGAATGACGATGACTCAGAAGCCAAGCTGGGACTAGGGTGTCTGTATGTCAAAGTCAGTATGGATGGTGCCCCCTACCTCCGGAAAGTTGATCTCAAAACCTACAGCAGCTATATGGAACTGTCTTCAGCTCTAGAAAAAATGTTCAGCTGCTTTACAATTGGTAAAACCTCTTTAAGTCTCATCCTAACAATTGCCACTCTCTCCTGCATGCATAAACACGTCCATGCACATGTACATGTATCTCATTAGACTATTTGTTCTAATAGTTTTACTAATTAAACCATCCTTGTGGAGTTCACGAAAGATCACAATTGTTCACCAATATCACAGCTCTTCATACTCACTTTTCTTAAAATAATAAAACTGTATCATTTTTGTTTGAGGGAAGTTCAATTCTGCTTATGAAAGTCTGGTTCAGGTCAATGTGGTACTCACAATGTTTCCAGCCGAGATGGACTGAGCGAAAGTCGATTAATGGATCTTCTCCATGGATCTGAGTATGTACTAACCTATGAAGACAAAGATGGTGACTGGATGCTAGTTGGTGATGTTCCCTGGGAGTAAGTGTGATTCTAAACTAATAATTTTGTCCGTATCTAGTATAAAATCCTAGCACTGTGTTTAGCTTAGATATTGTTGACTGAGAAGGGATTACTGAAAAAAATCATGAAACAGCTGACTAAAACCAGATAAGCTGCTTGAATTAATCATGAATCAACATCATTGTAGCCAAATTTTTATTTGGTTAACATTTTCTTCTCTGTGGAAACTTTTCAAACTTCTCAATGTCTCAAATGGATACAATATTCACTTAATCTGATTTATAATCCGATAAATATGCTAAATGGCAAGGAGGGTCTTCTAATGCGCTTCTCTGTTGCTTTTCCCTGAACTCTGGGCAAAGAGGTGTAAGACCATCCCTTGCTAACTGTACTGTTTTTTGTTGCAGAATGTTCACCGACTCTTGCAAAAGGCTAAGGATCATGAAGAGTTCTGAGGCTATTGGCTTAGGTATGTTCTATACACTCTGAAAATGTGCAATATTCTGTGTACTGATTTTATATCCAACCATTAGAAATTCTAAGCACATAATTTTCTACCATTCACTTTTACCTTCTGGATACTAATCATATATTTTCTACCATTCACTTTTACCTTCTGGATACTAATCATATCTTCCATTCTGAGGACCAAAGCTTCAAATGTTAAGCAATGAAATGCCAATCAATTTGGCAATGGTTTGATGCTTTTGTTTAGTACTTAGAATATATTTATATTGATAATCTAAATACAGATATAGGTTTACTCAAGTATCTGCTTTCATAATTAAGTCCTTCTTGTGGTAATTGACATTGCACAAATTGTTACTGATGTATGTTTCTATATCAACTTCTTATTGTAGCCCCAAGAGCAATGGAGAAGTGCAAGAATCGCAACTAGTTTGATGGTGTCTCTGCAGATCAAATGTTCACTATGGCGAAAGGCAGTCGAGGTTGCTACTTTGCTGCTATCTGAATGTCAAAACCTGTTAATGGACTCAAATCTGAGTCCTCTGTTCCTAGTATGTATGATTCTGAATATTAAAGACTTGGTGTACCAAGAAAGACATTTTGGAGGCTTTTATAATGTTCTAGACAGTTGTTCCAGCTTATATTGATAGGTTTATCCACCTAATCCTTCTCTTTCATGTTGATTGCTGGCTTTTCATGGCCACAAAAGTGTTTGTATAATTAGTCTGTTTACTGTAGTATATCCATCTCTTTCATGATGGAATAGAATAAATATATTGAGCTCTGGCGCTAGGTTCTTTTTATAACTTAAATAAACATGATAAGCAGGCTATTGGGTGCTCAGAAACTGAAGAAAATGAACACAAAACATGAAATGTAGGCTCAGTTTCAGGGATCAGAAGAGGGGAAATCAAGGGCAGGGTAGACTTTGATGTGTGTCATATAACCCCATTAACCTGCGAAGGCGGATAGGTCAAGGCGGCAACTGGCAAAACAACGAATTTTGGGGCGGTTATCTTTAAATCTGTATTCGTATTTATTAAAAATATTCAATATTAAATTTATAGCAAATTTAATATTTTATTATTAAATTTATTTAAATGAATATTTTATATTTATACGAAATATATAAATTTTAATATATATATTTTTTATATTTTTATTATTATTAAATATTTAACTTATAAATTATCTAATTAAAATTATGAAATTTTAATAATAATTTAAAACAAAATATATCACTCGTATATAAAGTAAAATTTATCATAACTATTAAAAAATATATATATAATTATTTATAAATTCAAATATAAATATTAAAAATTTATAGATCTAAAATAATAATTATCAAATTTATATAATTAATTTACTCAATTGTAATTAGTACCCACTTTATATAATTTCTACAACAATAAATAATAATATATAAATTAATGATAAATAAATTTATATAATAAAAAAATAATTAATTTATCTCATTAATAATATTTTTATTGTTTGAATGTGTATAATTTTTTTTATTATAAATTTTGAAACTAATTATTATAAAAAATTAAATATTTATTAAAATATTTATTCAATAACTTTTAAGAAACATACTGAATCCGTCGCCACAGGGAGGGTCGAATACTAAGATTTGAAAGTAAAGTTATTACTATTCCTGCTTTTGAGATGTTAATGCACGTTGCCCCTGCCATCCATTTTATTCTGTTAAGCATGTACGGCAGACATAATATGCATTACATAATTGGAAAATCATCCAACCTATCACAGCTTCAATGGTTAATGGAGAAGCCAAATACCATCTGAGGGCGAAAATTATATTCAAACATCCCAAGTGAAAATGTCCCCGGAACCATAATTGGGATTGCCTTCTGATCTGAGAACAGTAATAGAATACAGCTTTAGAAACAAAACTAGTACCGAAACAAAATAAATAAGCAGTCTTGCAGTCGTCTTAGCAGGTCCTAACTGCAAAACCCAATGGGTTTTGCTTTTACATGTCAATTTCTCAGAAGCAAAGACAAGCAATATAAATAAGCAATGCAAATTCAAATAATAACTACAGTCGTTGAAGAGTATATACTTATACAACATATCGATAGGTGACATAACGACCGGCAGTTTCACTTGGCCGTATAATCTTAACAACTTGCCCTCGCTTCAGCCCGTAATATCTTGCAATTGGATCAGTCACTTGAATTCGAGGCAACTGAAATCCAACCATTCCAATAACACATCAATGCACATACAAAACCAATATGCCAAACCTCAAGAAATAACAGGAATATCAGCTAGACTAAAGTTGTTCACACAATATAAGAAAACATTAAGCAAAATGTAAATAAATATGCCATCAACAGACACATCCACAACGAATATCTGTGAAAACTAACCATGTAAAAAAGGTAAAGAGCTCTCAGGACCTAATGCAATTGGGTATATTTCTTTTGCAAGTGTCATGCACATCATAATGAACCCTATTAACTTATTTCTATAAATCAAAACCAGCTCTCACTACTTAACATTCAAACAGCTTTGTAAAGAACATAACTCACTTTTTCTGGTTTTACCAAACATCAGCTCAGGACAAAAACTCAATGAGCTTATTTAATCAGGATCGTGCTTATGTAGAACTAGACCACAATATGAAGCATAGCTAAGGTGAAGAAAACGTTTATTTAGGAGTGACCTTAAGATTTTCAGTTAAGCATTGCATCAGTCCATAGGCACAAAGTAAGATGAATCTTAAATTTGAAACACCTCTCAGTCTTGCATTGCACATATGTCCATATGCATCCACACTCTAAAAAATGTATCCTAAAATTGTCTCTTTCTCTTCTTGAAATTTGAAAGAGGACCAAGCACCTAGAGAAAATATTCATCACAATGCACTGAACTCCATGGCTACCAAAAAAAAAGGAGCTCTTATCTCGAAGAGTACCGCTTTTGATAATGAAGAACACAACTTGTCCAATACAGAGAATTTGCTAATTTTCAGGTACCCAGGCAGGAGCCTAGATTTATGATATAATTATCACTCCACATCATTTGATGCAGATTGCAGAATTTATGTGTGGCACCTAACAATTTTTTATTTAAGATGATACTTTAAAAAGTTACATGACACCAGAGCATGCAAGGTACACCTTGAACAAGCTGAAACTATTAAGATTCTCGTCACTGACCTGTGTTTCCTTCACCGTATACCTTTTCAGCAAAGTCTTCTTCTCTTCATTTGTAAGCACTTGATGCTCAGGAACAAGAACATGCTCTTTGATATTGACTAAAAGTTCTGCCTCCTGTATCAATGTGGAGAAGAAAATGGAAAAGAAAAAATTAATATCCTTCTTCCAGTTCACCAAAGTAATGCATTACTGTTCTTGCATACCATGACCAAGAAAATAAAAATGAAAAATCTTCTCATAAAGAAGCACTTCAAAATTTTCCACAAAAAGGAAAGAGATTAATTGCAACCATGCAACCCGATAGCATTGATCAAATGCAACATTCTGAAACCAAGCAAGCACTATTCCCTATGATACTTAAGCAGTTCAAAAATGGATTACAAACATTTAAAAGGTCTCCTAACTTAATCTTTCTTGTCATTCATGCGCAAATAAAGTCTTCAGACCAAGTAAAACAATATAAATAAATATTCTATACATAGGTTAGTGCTTTAACCACAGAGCCACTAGAAGGGGCCACAAGTTCATAGATAATCCTACAAAACATTGTATTCAGCAGATGATAGTAGCTAACCCAGCTAACCAGGGTCTCAAAATGTAGGATGAAAATCACCAATCGGTTAGAATTCAACAATTAAGATTTTGTATTTATATTTCATAAAAACAAATACATTTACCTGGAATACCTCCAGGTGGAATTTTGCAGATATCTCATTTATACATGTCCGGGCAAAGGGAGTCAAATTTTGTTGAACCACCAATATTGCTCTGAAAACATTCTCTGATTTCATGCGATTAGTATAAGTCTTCATTGTCTTAACCCCAACTTTTTGTTCATCTGGAAAGAAAACATAGATCTGGCACACCAAAACCTAATAAGTGCTAAAGAAAGTACAAAGGTAGCATGCTTTAACAGTCAATACAATCATAAATATTTGGAAGTGAACAAGAGACAAACACTCTAGCTCAACTTAACTTTAAGATTCAGGTGTGTTATCCCAATTAAATGGAAATGCACATAACGAAATAAGCAACTTAGAAAGGGGCAGAGGAGAAGAAAACGCTTCAAATGACAGATGATTCAGAGTGCAGAGTTTACATTCAGCGTATTCATCTCTCAAGGGTAAAGATACTGCACAGTTTAACATTATAGCAAACAAAAAAAAAGGAAAAATAGTCACTTAGCCATATTTATAGCTTTTTGGAAGGCTGTAAACAGCATTAATTCCGAATACAAATCAGCTCACAAAATTCTATTTTAGTCAGAAATTTTTGCCATTTGCACTCACAAAGAAGTGTTTCCACATAAATATATCACATACATAGGAGTCCAAATGGCTAAAGCTTTTACCTGAATTTTCACAATTGTCCAGACATAAAAATCCAGTCAGCAAGCTTGACTTGCAGTTTTACAACTTACAGTCCTCGAGGATTTGGCTTGATAATTTCATGAGATTATCAACATACATACCACACATATGCTCTTATATAAAATTTGCATTACATATATCACATGAAACACAAAAATAATAATTGTATATTTACTTAAGACTATTTCAATAATTATTTAGTTGATTGAGATGACAAGGTTGTGACCAAGTTTTTAGAAATCCTCCCGAACCAAGCTTCAACCTTTGAAGCTCAATTGTACTCAAGTCAATTCTGCTTCAACTATCAAAACAGCACTTCTAGTGCATAACTAACCTTGAAACAAATATAAAAGATATTTATCTACAAGAAAAAAGAAATGTATACCTGATCAGAGCTATTATTTCGCATCGCTTTGCTGATAACTAGGTCCTCTCTTTTCATGTTCTCACCATATTTCGAGATGAACTGTTCTTTAGTCATATTGATCTCAAAATCAACAACAAGATAACCTCTATCTTTCAGCATCTGCATGACTGTCTTTTGGATTCTGAAAAGCCTTTTAATTTCCTCGTCGGATAGAGTCATCTTTACACTAATAATAAAATTAAAAATAGAACTTGTCAATCAAATAGATAAAATATAAATAAATAAGTTTTTTTTTCCCCTCAATTAACAAAACTAAATAAGTAGGCAAATAAAGTTTGAGCTATTAAAACTTATAAACAGAAATTTCAATAAACATACTACATCAACGAAAATCAAAATGTACTACCAACTAAACCTTAACCTAGCCTAATGAATCACAGCTTTTTCATTATCGGATACAAAGGGTGAGTTTTATACAACGAATGATAAAACGCGGAATCGAATATTAAAAACGTATAATAAGAATTAAAGCAAAAACGAGCGAATAAAATCATAGAATACTCCAAAATCAGATTTGATAACTTTTTTAAAAACTCCATAAAAAGCTAATTAGGGTTCGTTTGGTTGATGGGAATCGTAAGAGGAGACACTGACATTTTGTAGCGTTATAATTTTACTTTCAAGTCTTCAAATTCCTTATTACACGAAGCTCAAGACTCAAACTAAAACCCTAAAAGCTATAACTTTACGTATACGTGAGAGATAGATCGCGGTACCGATGCACAAAACGAAGGACAAGACTGAAATGGAAACCCTAGCAAGCAGTCTTGTTTCTCCTGTCACTCTCCCTCACTCTGCTTTAGTGCGCTTCGGTAGAGCCAGAGACTACCTTCTTCGTATTGCTCGAAGGCGGCTAAGTAAAACTGAACTCCCGGCCGCGCTACAAAGAGGGAACTTTTTCGTTTTTACCTATTTGCCCCTAAAACGTTTGTCTCCAAAAGTAAGAGACTACATATAATAGGAGAACATCGTTGTTAAGAGTTGTGGTCCTTAATTGATTGGCCCAATAACATTACGAGAAATACAATTAACAATATGTTAAAAATTATAAATATTTTTGAGAGAGAACAGAAAAATGAGTTGCAAATTTAATGAAATTACAAAAATTATCCTCTTTGGTACCTGTTTGTTTACTGAAATCTGTTAATGACGTGAAGACAATAGTGGGGGTATTTTGGTCACACCAAATACAACTTGTGCTAGAATTAAAAAGAATTTTAGAAAGTGCTATTTAACGTGAAGGGTTTGCCATGCTGCTTTTTTCGCGAGGAAGCCCCAAGACTATCCAGATTCCGTAATTGTAGTTGGTACTGAGATAGATTTTCTAAAGCAGAATCTTGTGGGAGTTCGGATTTTCCAACACTGGTTGGATGAGCTCAAGCAACTAGAAAGCTTGTTGGGCGACCTTCAGCAGTTCTCAAACCCAAAGGTATCGCTAACTCTCTATCACACCCCTACAAACATTGACAGTTCAACGATAATAATAACAATAATAATAGAATCAGTTGGCTGATTATTTGCATGATTGCAGGTGGAACTGGAGCAGTATCCGACCGGGCCTCACATCGCTTCTCGCATGCTTTATACTGTTTCTCTCTCATCTTTTTGCTTGAAACTTTACTTGGATCATATTTATGCATCATTTGCTTATCTGGGTCTCTGCGTATAACTGAAGGGTTACTAATAGTTATAAAAACTGAAAACCGCTTGGAAAATTGTTAAGAGAAATTAATTGGTGGTTGTTATAGTAATCCGTTTCTTACATTGACTTGCTATTCTACGGCAAGCTGTGGTTGCAATGGGTGTTGTATACCATTAAGGTTATTTATTAAGATTATATGTGATTATTTATGAGGACATTTGTTGGTTATTTGTTTTAAAATTAACCAGGCGGAGAATTCGTTCGGGGATGTGAGCAGTAAGGCAGTGGCGGATTTTGGTTGTGGGTGTGGTACATTAGGGGCTGCAGCTGCTCTCTTGGGTGCAGAGTGGGTCATGTTTTGATCTTTCGTTCAATTTGGCCTGTTTATTTGTCAAATTTTGATTTTCATGAAAGATGTTGTACTAACTCCACTAAGTTAAGCTTTATTTCTCAATTACTTTGGGTAACTTGTCATCTTTTGCCATTGACGAAATATTGATCTGAATGCTGAGTTGTTATTAAGGTTTTGATACAAATGGTTTTCTGTCTCCATTTCTTATTACTGTTTTTTTCTTTTGGAACAGACAGGTTATTGCTATTGATATTGATCATGAATCTCTTGATTTGGCATCCAAGAATGCAGAGGATCTCAAGGTACTGCTTTTCTCTTGATTTTCATAAGTTATATTTATAGCTTCACTTGACCTGGTGGTATTTTCAAAGAATAAAATATAATCTCTGCAATTGTAGTGATATATTGTGTTAAAGACAGTCCTTCGCATAAATTACTTTGAATGGGTAAATCAATTATTTGTCCTTGGGTATCAGACATTAATACTCTCATACCCACTAATTGGTGTACTTGAGATGAATTTCCTCTAGCTCCCGAAAAAGACATTATATGAACTGGATTAAAGGGATCAGTCATCCTAAAATTGGGATTCATTTCTTGTTGCAAATATTCACTTTTAGCATACAATATCTAAATGGATTGGCATAGTTTTTTTACTGTGTATACATGTCCATAATGATGGTGTTTTTCCAAAATAAAACTTTGCTATTTAGTATCTTCAACTAGCCATCGCTTAGAAGGTATTGTTAAAAGATCATCAATGCCTAATGAAATAGATGTAGCAGGTTTTTCTCTCCTTTTTTTTTCTCCTCTTTTCTATTCTTTTTTGATAAAATAATGGTAGATAGTATTATAGATGATAATCAGAGTAGTTGCTGCTATGGCTGGGCAATTGATGGATTGTTGCTTCTTAATTGAACTTGCAGTTGGACATAGATTTTGTTCAATCTGACATCAGGAATCTAGATTTGAGAGGTAAAAATATCTAGACACATGGCCTCTTTGCATGAATAGATATTTGTCCTTAAAGCTGGATCTTTGTTGTAATTGACTCTTTTCTCTACAAGTGATGGCTAATTATGGTTAGCAGTATGAAATGTTTTAATTTCTAGCATCATATTTTTATGTACATTAATATGATTTTATTAGATACTAGATGTCACAGAGTCTTTGTTTAAAGCGACTCCTTGTGATGCGTTAAGGCTCTCCTCAACCAGCACACTCACTTTTTCGCTCTTTAACTCGCACAGCGGCATAAAAGAGCAAACACACAAGAATAAAATAATGCAACAAACAATCATAATACATACGAGAGTTACAAAGACATTGACCTTCAACTTTTTTATTGCTCGACAAAAAGGAATTACAAGTGCTACCTCACTCACACTTGCCTCTCTTTCTCTCTATGGAATTTCTATAACATGTATATTTGTGTGCTCCCTCATACTAAAGGGCTCTCGCCCCTTTATATAGCGGAACCAACATCCCTTGGTTCCTAGGGTCATTAAAAATTCTAATCTTAGTATAATTCTTATAATCCGAGTATATCTTGTATAATTTGAGCATATCTTTGTAGACATCCAATTTTCAGTATAACTCTTTAACACAGGAAGTCCTATACGTAGTTGAATTTTGTTGCGCACAACAGCCCAACACGCTACGCCACATCACACTCTCGCTACACTTAGGAGTTATGATCTAACTAGTAGGGTCATACTCTAACTCTTGGCGTAATTCACTTGTTTTATTGGGCTACAGGAAGAATCCTATCCCAACTCAAACTCTATAAGTGGTGCCCCTACACGCCTTTGTCTTCTGAGATTTTGGACCATAAGAAATCTATTGAACCCTACATTGATCGGGAAAATATGTCTCCAAGACATAGATGTGTGGGAACCCTCTCATTCTACCACATAGTGTGCCTGCCAGCAGCACACATCTTGCTCGCCAGAGTTGCACAACCTACCTGTCAGTGTCGTCCACCGGTGCCCAACGCCGCACACAAGTACCTAGCGCCCGTGCACGATGTGCACTATTCCTCTGTGTGCTGCACGCTTCTAGGCCATATTATCCCTTTGTTCACTGCCTACAAAGCCTAACTTACCTCTATTCTGCTTGTTTTTATACTAAATCCTCGTCACCTTATGCATGTTGCGTCTACAACCCGCAAAATCTCCCCCTGTTGGCTAGGACAAAGGTGCCATCCTACCCTCAGGTGCCTGCTCCTGCTCAAGGCCGTGACAAATCTCCCATATTTGGAGAACTGAACGTCCTCGTTGGATCAGAGAGGTATTTTTGCACCTTGTTACACACGCTGTCTTGGCCTCGTCTCCCTCAGCAATTCTAACTTGCCAATATCCTAATCTTAAGTGTCGTTTTGTGAAATAGGAAGATCCACTCAACCAATCAAATAAATCAACCACATTAAGTACTAGATACTTATTTTTGATTGTCACTTTGTTGAGCGTCTTGTAGTCCACACACATCCTCAGTGAATCATCGTGCTTCCTTTGAAATAGCACTAGTGTGCCATATGATGCTTTCGACGATTGGATGTATCCCGCATCTAATAACTTATCAAGTTACCTTCGCAACCCTTTTAACTCGCTTGGTGTCATTCTATAAGGTATTTGGGCAAGTGGTCTTGTTCCGAGCTCAAGGTCAATGTGATGCTCCATCTCTCGTCGTGGGGGTAACTCATTGGGGAGTTCGTGTAGCATCATATCAGCATACTCATTCAACATAGTAGGATACTCGTCAGAAACCTCCTCGACTTGATCTGGCTTGATCTCCACAATCGTTGCTATGTAAGATGACTCATTCCTCTTGAGTCATTTATTAAACTGTTAGGCAGATTGAAGTGATGGTCCCAATTTGCCGTTCTTTGAGAATTCGCATTGCATAAATTCTAGAGTTTTTCCTGTAATTAGTAGGCCTCTCATGCATGGTATTAAGTATGCCATCACTCCCACAAAGAGCTCAAGACTAAGTATCAAATCAAAGTCCTTCAATGGGAGTATTGAAAACTTTATCTCGTTCTTCCAATAACCGATCTTGAGAGAACTTATGGTTGTGCCATATTAGCAGCATTAACAGACCTTACTTTACATTGTGTGCCCTCCACTTTCAATTCGAATATATCTCCTATAATTCGAGTATATCTCGTATAATCTGAGCATATCTTTATAGACATCCAATTCTGAGTAGAACTCTTTACAACAAGGAGTCTTGTACGTAGTTGAACTCTGTTGCGCACAACAGCCCACCACACTGCGCCACATCACACTCCTACTGTGCTTAGGAGTTGCGATCCAACTAGTAGAGTCACTAAACTCTTGGTGTAATCCACTTATTCTATCAGGCCACAGGAAGAATCCTATCCCAACTCAAACTCTATAAGTGGTGCTCCACACGCCTTTATCTTTTGAGGTTTTGAACCATAAGGAATCCATTGAACCCTACATTGATCAGGGAAATATGTCTCCAAGACAGAGATGTGCGAGAACCCTTTCATTCCGCTGCACAGTGTGCCCACCAGCACCACACATCATGCTCGCTAGCGCTGCACAGCTTACCTGCCCATGCCGCCCACTAATATCTGGCTGTTGAGGACCTTAAGAGGTAAAAGGAGTATGAGCGAATGCGAAAGAGGCACTAAACAGCAAGAGAGGCAGCAACAGGCCAGAATGGGTGCGCAACAAGCTTGCATACGGCATGCAGTAAAGCACAGCCAAGTTCTGACTTTGTCCTAATTGACTGTGAATATCCAAGTCAAGAAGGACTCCAGCATTGATAGGATACGCATGGTGCAATTCGAGCAAAAGAAGGAAATGAACGACATGAAGAACTCCAGCAGCAGCAGGACATCATGAAGTGTTTAGCTTCAACAAAATATTCACGTCAAGGAAAAGTTTTGGAACAGAAGGACATGCTATATGGAAGTCTTAATCCTATAAGGAAACAGCAAGATGAAGGTCAACAACTGTAGGAGATGAGATAAAGATAAGACAGAAAGGTTTAGCCAAAGTAGGAATTAGTCAATCAAGAAAGACCAAGAATTCTAGTAGAATTAGGAAATATTTCGATAAGATCTATCTTGATCAAGTTTTAGTTGTTTTAAAAAATTTTGTTAACTTAGGAAAACACATCATAAGTGAATAAGGAACTTAAATACTAGTTAAATTAGGAAAAGACTGTCTAATACTATAAATAAAGCTCATTATTTATGAGTAAAGATATATGCTCCGACTTTTATATATTTTCATTCATTAATTAAGAATTAAAGTTAGCATTCTTGCTTCTATTATTGTTTATATTTCGATTATCTTTTAAGAGTTGTTTTGAGATAACTTGAGCTTAAGATAAAGGTGAAGAGTTGTCTTCCTTGCTTAAGAGTTTAAGTTGAAATTAAGAGTTATCGTCTTCAACAAGGCAAGTTGTGATAGGTTTAAGAGTTGTCTTGTCTATCCAACATATCTTTTATTCATTAGTTAATCTGAAAGACAGCTTAGGGGACATAAATATAAGAAAAGAATTCAAGAATCAAACGGGACAACAAGTTAGAAGAGGTTTTAGAAGTCGTTCTAACCCCTAAAATGTATAAAAGTTGAGACAAGAAATTGAGACCCCAACATTAGCGCCCCGCGTGTTGTGCACTGCCCCTTTGCATGTTGCACGCTTTCGGGCCACATTATCTCTTTATTTGCTGCCTACCAAGCCCAACTTACCCTCTGTTGTGCTTGCTTCTATACTCAATCCTCATCACTTTGTGTGTTGCACCTACAACCCACAAAATCTTCCCCATTGGCTAGGATAAGGTGTCATCCTACCCTCGGGTGCCTGCTTCTGCTCAAGGCTGCGACACTAGGGCACTTGGTATTTTAAAAATAATGAGGCTTTTCTATTTGAAGTCCTGTGCAAATGCAACATAAATTGTTCTTCTCTTAAATTGTCCAGTTTGTCTTCCTCTCTCAACTTAGCCTTTTACATTTTATATCAAATTCTATGATCTAAAGGGAAATTGCCTGATTAGTTGTAATTATAATTTTTTTTATTACATAGAGTGAAGTTTGTTAGTGATGGGATGGATTGGCTTTGGAGATAGTCCTTTAGTATGTGTCAGAATTGCTTGGGGTAAAATGGATTTCCAATTGCTTAAGTTATTTTTATGGAAATGATTTCATTGCTATCTGTTTTTTCTTTGGGCTATTTGTTATTTGTCTTTGGAAATTGAGAATTATGTGATTTACTGAACATCTAGTTATTTGTTAGGTCTTGGGGTTTACTAAGATGTGTATGAAACTGTTGGTAAAAATGTAATTTTCCATGTTAAATTTTAATATTTTCCATTTACTTTATTGTTGATATATCTTTTTTTATTTACGTGCTTGCATCATGATTATAGTCTATTGTTTAGGGCAAATTGTTGATACTGTTGTAATGAATCCTCCATTTGGAACTCGGAAAAAGGGGGCTGACATGGATTTTCTGTGTGTGGCTTTAAAGGTGAATGCAGTGACTGAAATTTGATTGTATAAATGGATCTATGTCCTGTTTGATATAATATGTGTATTCTACATGCATTGGTTGTTGTTATAGGTTGCATCTCAAGCAGTTTATTCCTTGCATAAGACCTCAACAAGAGATGTAAGTTTTCTCTTTGAAATATCTCACTATTAAAATGTTAACTTGTCACAAATTACATAATAGGCTTTAGATACCTTGTGGACCAATATACACCTTGCGTGACAGTGCAGCATCTTTAGTGCTTTTGAAGGATTTTTATCTTAACGAACAATGAAGCTTCATTTTTTCTCAATACTGCAGCATGTGAAAAAGGCAGCCTTGCAGGACTTAAATGCTAGTAGTGCTGAGGTTTTGTGTGAGGTGGGTAGAGATGGCTTTGCTTGTAGTTCTATTTGTGACCCTATAAAATGTTGCCTGTTTCCGGAATCCTATGCTTTATTTACTCACTAGAGTGGTCATTGCTGTTGGGTTGCTGGTGAGCATAATTTGTGTTTTTATTTTGAGTGCACTTGCCTGGAACCAGAAGACATGCTGCTGGTTTAATTTTCCCTTAATCTTACTTTCTCATTCCTTTTCATTTTGTTCTTTTTCAGCTTCGATATGATGTTCCACAACTATACAAATTTCATAAGAAAAAGGAGGTGGATATTGCTGTGGACCTCTGGCGATTTGCGCCCAAAAGAAATCAGGGAAAGGGTGTTTAAAACTTGCACGAGGATTCCAACAGAAGTTCATAGCGGATGTACAGATGAAAGTACCCTACTTGTATGTCATAGAGCAATTGCAGACACAGCCTTTTTCTTTTTATTATATTTTCCCGCATGGTAAGGATCTTTGTGGAACTTATATTTATCGATCTGCAGTGGTTTGGAAATAATGGATCTATGATGGAGCAACGATTCCTTTCAGAACATTCTCGTTTGAATATACTGGAGTTGTGCACTCAGCAGAGTGCAAATCAGTTTTGGGCATTCATATACTGGGAAATGCATGTGTTGTCTTACAAGATCATTTGTGTGTTGGGGCTTCCTATGATGTACGCTAGAGAAGAATTCATTTATCAAATTTTGCTCTCTAGGGCGCTCAATTCTATGAGTCATTCAATTCCTGCTCTGAATATCTTCATTTATCTAACTGGTATCAGGCTGTATTTTGAAAGACTGAAAATAATAGATTAAAAATGCCTCAAGAAAATTGTATTTCCATGTTGCCATCATGCAGAGAATAGATTTGAGATCTTCCTCTTTTCATCAAACAAAATCAGTAGTGCAATTTATCACAAATTAGATAACTAAATAGATTTAATCACAACACAAAAAATCAGATTAATTCTTCCTCAAAATTCTTCGAATCTTTGTCAACAATGTGCTTTCAAGGCTTCCCCTAATATTCTTCAATGTTTCTGTTAGGCATGATTCGCTTCTGTCTCGTGCTTCAGTTCCTGGTGTTGTCTTCATTTTTCTCTCCAAGAGTAAACCGAACAAACCTTCGAACTTTAATATTCTCCCCTATAGCAGCGACAGTTTGCTTGACCAAGTCTTTCACCAAAAGACTATCATCCTTAATAAAGGGCTGTTCTAAAAGAACAAGCTCTCCAAGCCTCTTTGAGACCCTTCCTTCAACAATTCTCTCCCTTATGTTCTCTGGTTTTGACAAAAGGTCTTCTCTCTGCATCTCAAGTTCCTTTTCCTTACTTGCGATATGCTCTGGAATGTCTTCAATGGATACAAATTGCACCTGCGGGCAGGCCACAACTTGCATTGCTAGATCATCAACCAACTCTTTGAATTTTTCACTCCTACCCACAAAGTCTGTCTCACAATTGACTTCAATTAGTACTCCAATTCGTGAGTCATGAATGTAGGCACCAATTCTGCCTTCTGCGGCAAGTCGGCTTGACCTTTTGTCAGCAGTCAAAAGACCTTTCTTCCTGAGGTACTCTTGTGCCTTCTCGAGATCTCCTCCAGTTTCTGAGAGTGCTTTTTTGCAGTCCATCATTCCCGCACCTGTTTCCTCCCTTAGTTGTTTAACAAGAGCAGCAGAGACTGCTACTGTAGCTGGCCTGCAATAGGAAGTTGGGCACATGTAACACTTACAACATATCAAAACTGTAGGCCGCATTTCACATTTCGCAAGCGCCCATGCACTTAACATCCAAAATATAAGTAATAAATTCTACCATAAGTTGGCTCTAGAGAGACACATAGCACATACAGATTTCACTCCAACCCTATCACTTTGGTACTCCAACCCTATCACCTTGGTACGATTCTTAGTTTTCTCCCTTTCACTCATATAAAAATAAAAATAGAAGATGTAGAAATCTACAAGTGCCCCCAAAATTGAGGATAAAATGACAACTATAATTATCAAATTACTGTGTGAGACTCTGATGAGAATAGTTTCAAAATGGAAAGCAATAATGGCTTGAACAAAATAATTTGTTTTGAGTTTATAGAAATTCTGGATATTGACATGTATCCTACACATGCAAACAAATTTCACATTATCTATGGCTTAGAATCAGAAGTTTGGACAGAACCTGCAGAGAGAAACAGAAAAACAAAAATGCTTTGTGTTATTTGCCCTAGATTTTGCTAGCATATTTGATGGAAAGATCACTTGTTTTTGCTTTTATACTGAGCTCACTCTTCGTTTCACATAATCATGATTTTTATCCGTTTATATCCATCTATTGAATGCTATGTTATGTTGAGTCTCTAAATGTTTTGTAATATCTATAATCATGAGAAGGCATTACTTATTGCAATATAATACAAGTCAAACTTCACGGAATGCAAGCACTTACTTCTCAACAGTTTCCTTTGTTTCAGCTGGAGCAGGCTGATCTTTTGCCACTGGTTTTGCTGCAGTTTGAGCAGCAACCGCAGCAGCAAAATCCTGGCTTTTCTTCTCCAAGCCCTCTCCAAGGTTGTACCGCACAAATCTCTTCACTTTTATGTTTTCTCCAATGGTTGCAATGGTCTGCTTCACCCAGTCCTGTACCACTATCTTATCATTCTTAATGTAGGGCTGTTCAAGCAATGCCAGCTCTTCTAGCCATTTTCTGATTCGCCCTTCGACAATCTTTGACCTGATCTGCTCTGGTTTTGACAAGAGATCTTCCTTCTGCATCTCAATTTCATTTTCCTTGTTCACAATCTCTTTAGGGACATCCTCGGTAACAAGGTACTTTACTTGGGGACAAGCAGCCACCTGCATGGCTAGATCATCAACCAACTCTTTGAAGATGTTGCCTCGGGACACAAAGTCTGTCTCACAATTCACCTCTACAAGGACACCAATCCTGCTATCATGAATATAAGAACCTATTCTCCCTTCAGCTGTGGCCCGGCTGGCTTTCTTTTCAGCACTAGCTAAGCCTTTCTTTCTAAGAAATTCTTGAGCTTTAACAATGTCCCCCCCAGACTCTGCAAGTGCTTTCTTGCAATCCATCATTCCCGCTCCTGTTTCTTCGCGTAGCTGCTTTACTAGAGCTGGTGAGATAGCTGCTGCACTCCACAAACAAAACAAATAAATAGAGGAGGACATTACACTAGTAGGATTGCAAAAATGCTAAGTGAGTTGTCCACAATGAAACAATGAAAAAATTTACAGTGGGAACAACATGATTAATTTCAACCTATAGCACCAAGGCCTAAAGACGATATTAGTAAAGGTTTCCAATAGTCAAAATAGCATCTGTTAGAAGCCTTGATTTGTTTTACTATATTGTATGAATTACACAATGTAGGAACCAAAATGCTCCAATAAAACTTGCATCAGCTATATGATATGACATCAAATGACACAACTGTGAGACTCAGTGATCATGCATAAATGAACTGAAACAGCCTCCCTCTTACAAATTGATACAATTAGTCTATTTTCAATCTACACCAATATATCATCAGAAGACACAGATGAACTGTGAACCCAAGACAAGTCTGAAATTATATTTTCTATTACCACAGAATAATGTAATAATGCATTCTTCACTTTATGATGCATCATAAGAACTGGTATTTGGATATTTGCGGCCCACGTATCAACAAAAACCTTTAATTATACACCAACTATATATCTTAACAAAACCTTTCAGCTTATAATTGTATTTCACATAATTTTGTTAAATACGATGTCATCTCTATAGTTTGAAGAATCAAGTGTTAGGTTCAGGTTTTCACTTTTGGACATTAGGATCAAAGTAGCAGAAGCTGAAATTGTGCAGACAACAATTATGAAAATTAGAAAAAAATAAAAATTAAAAAAAGCTGGCTCAAAACCTTTAGTTTCCTGGGGAGAAGCAGCATTCGGTTGTACATCCGAGCTGGTGATAGTTCCATTTTTGTCGGGGGTAGGTTCCATTACTTCCTCTTCAACTGGTGCACCTGAAGTAGTTTCATTCTCTGCAGTAGGAGTTCGGATTTGTTCTTCATCTTTTGCTGTGGCATTATCAGTTTGACTCTCTACAACTTCTTCATCTTTTGGACCTTCTGAAGATGAGACTTGTTTAGCTATTTCTCCAGACAAGTCAGTTGAAGTAGCCTCCCCAATAATCTGCTTCTCAGTTGATGCATTTGCCTCAGGAGGCAATGTTTCAGTGATTTCTCCCAAATCTTTTGCCTCTGCAGCAGTTGTTTGTATTTGCAATTCATCTTTTGATGTAGTATCATCAGTTTGAATCTTTATAACTTCATCTTTTGGACTATCAGAAGACAAGACTTGTTCAGCTATTTCTCCAGATAAGTCAGTTGAAGGAACCTCCTCAATTATCTGATTCTCAGTAGATAGACTCCCTTCAGGAGCCAAAGTTTTAGTATTCTCCGCTGTTTCTTTCTCTGGTGCACCATCCAAACTTTCTGACGAGCTGGACACTATGCTTTCTGCGTCCTCATTGGCAATACCAGCCGCCTCATCCTCCTTTGGACTATCAGAAGACAAGACCTGTTCAGCCATTTCTCCAGATAAGTCAGTTGAAGGAACCTCCTCAATTATCTGATTCTCAGTAGATAGACTCCCTTCAGGAGCCAAAGTTTTAGTATTCTCCTCTGTTTCTTTCTCTGGTGCACCATCCAAACTTTCTGATGAGCTGGACACTATGCTTTCTGCGTCCTCATTGGCAATACCAGCCGCCTCATCCTCCTTTGGACTATCAGAAGACAAGACCTGTTCAGCCATTTCTCCAGATAAGTCAGTTGAAGGAACCTCCTCAATTATCTGATTCTCAGTAGATAGACTCTCTTCATGGGCCAAAGTTATAGTATTCTCCTCTGTTTCCTTCTCTGGAGCACCGTCCAAACTTTCCGATGAGCCGGACACTAGGCTTTCTGCATCCTCATTGGCAATATCAACCACCTCATCCTCCTTTGGCCTATCAGAAGACAAGATTTGTTCAGCTATTTCTCCAGATAAGTCAGTTGAAGGAACCTCCTCAATCTGATTCTCAGTAGATAAAATCCCTCCAGAAGCTAAAGTTTTAGTATTCTCCCCTGTTTTCTTCTCTGGTGCACCGGCCAAACTTTCTGATGAGCTGGACACTATGCTTTCTGCGTCCTCATTGGCAATATCAGCCACCTCATCCTCCTTTGACGGAACATTGTCTTCTTCAACTGTTTCATCCACGGCAGGAGGGATGCTGGCTATAACCTCATCACTGCTTCCTGGTTGGTCCTGCACCTGAGGAATGCTTGATCCAGTTTCGCTTTGGTTTACCTTTCCTTCTACCTCTTTAGGGGTCTTTGACGCCACTGATTTTTTAGCTGCTTTCTCTGCTTTATCCCTCTCATCCAAATATGCAGCAATATCTTTGTTCTTACGGAACGCCAGAACAAAAGGGTTTGTTGCAGAATGCACAACCCCTTGGATAAGCTGTACGTCCAACTCTGCATCTTCTTCTTTCTTCATTGTCAAGGTTACTTGTCCCCTTGTTATACGCAATACCCGGACACTGACTTCTTGGCCCACCTGCAATGATGAGCCTCCCATCATGTGTGCAAATCCATCATCAGATTCCTCTGACGTGGGAAGAAATCCTTCCTCCCCCTCACGAAGAGATATGAAAGCACCAGACCTGGTCATATTCTTCACTGTGCCCTCTAGGTCCTGTCCCTTTACAAACTTGGTGGTTTTCACTCCTTCCCTTCTCTGACCCGGCTTCGAAGTGCTCTGTCTTCTGGCCCTGGTCTTCTCGCTGCTGGCAGGAACATCCTTCTGTTGTTGCAGCTTACTAATATCATCTTTTTCACGCATAGTAAGAGAAATACGGCCAGTCTCAGTATTTGCTTCAATTAATCTCACCTTAACCTCTTGTCCAACAGAAACAAAGCTTCCAACATCTTTAACAAAGCTATCACTCAGCCTTGAAACATGTACCAGGCCATCTGTGAAAGCTCCAAAATCAACAAAAGCACCAAACGGCTGGATTGATCTCACTTTACCAGTAAACATTGCACCAGGAATTAATTCCTCATTCTTTACAGATGGCATCTCACTTTTCCTAGTTGTTCTTGATTGTCTGGACTGAGATGGAGCGGGACTGGCATCTGATTTTGTGGAGGAAGTTTCACTTGTTTCCACATCGGATGGAGTACCTGAGCTTCCAGCAGAACCTTCATCCACAGCAGGTGAATCTGATTCCTCCACTGCTACATTGATCCCTGTGGCTGATAAAATATGGAGCCCAGATTTATGATGAAAAGCATGCCCTCTTTGATACTGAAAAAAATATCTAACAGAAGGAAGAGGTAAAGCAAATCTCTGAGAGGATATCATATGTTTTGTGTACTTCCTTGTTGTACTGTGTCTTGTTAAACAATTGTTCTTTATTCTAAAAGCAGTAACAGGAATGGGTGAAATATTGCTTATAGAACATGGGATTACAGGTGTCATCTTGACTTCAACTGCCAGATTAAAGGTCTAGTCTATCAGCTAAAACAAATACTTCAGCCCTATCTTCACCTGCACAAAACATAAAACATGTACTAGATCACATAAGTCTTCATATGCATGAGACATCCAGGTTCAACTCTGAGAAAGTCAAGGTGCAAAATTACTCTTACAGCAAAAAGAGTTAGTAATTTGGTTTAATTAAGTTTGCTTCAAAAATCATCTTGCAGTTCAAATATATGCATCAGGAGCTCAACTATGATTATAGAGTTATATGATTGTTATCAAAAGATGAAGAGGTAAGTTGCATCACAATTCATACATTTGGCCCCATTTTGCTTATTTCTGGAATTAGCTTTAGATACAATGTTGGTTCACCAACAAACAAGCCCACATTATGAAATGGAATGCATTAGCTTTGTGTAAACTCTAGATATTGCTAATGCCAATAATAAAATATATATTCCCTATGGAATATGGTTCACTAAGTGTAATAAATCAGTTTTTATAGTTTGTCTACAGTACTCTGTTTGCAACATAGCTTAGTTACCTCAACCAAATCAACTTCCAAAATTCATCACAGCACTGCATCTCCAAGAAATCTACACAAGGGTAGAGTTTTAGGTAAAACGTCAATAACACAATAATTCCTGAATCTGAAATTATTACTGTGTGAAATATGTAATGAATTAATTATATCAGGAAAGTCACAATATTCTACATAAATTCAGAAAAAATTCTTCTGCATTTATCTGTCACATAGCCTCAGGATACACAAAGGTTCATTACAATTGCAGACGATGCAGTTGTGTGGAATAACTGCATCAAAATTAATGGCATAACTTGGAATAGGCCAGAATGTGATTTTCCTTCAGCAGGACCAAAGGCAGATTTCAATTATTAAATTTTCTTCTCCAGCCTCTTCAAACAAGTGAGATTTGTTGTCCCAATAACCACTCATGGTGTGTCTGTCCCCAAGTTGGATGTATCCACATTTAACCATTCATTGTTATTAGCTTGCAAAAGCACAAATATCCTCTTTCTTACTCTCTTATGTTTCACTCAAAATATAAACTATAAATGGTTGGGCACATTACAGAGTGGCAACAAGAAAAATTTATAAATTGTTACTTAATTAGATTGAACAACATCAGGGACTAATTTTCCAGTTTTGCCCAAACTGTTGGAGCTTGCTTGACACCACAAAATTTTACAGGAAAAGTAACTGGGATTAATTTCCTGAAATAGTACCTCACCAAAACTAACATTCCCATTAACGGTATGTTGAATCACATGCCATGCTGCAGAAATAATATATGTTACTACTCCATATGCACGCACAGAGAGGGAAAGGAGCAAACACATTACAACAAATAGCAAAAGCAACATTTAACAAATAGCAGGCCTTTCAAAGTGCATTGCAAAGAAAGAAACAGTAAACGCGTACACAAACAATTCATTTGTCAGCTGACTACCTGTTTTTCACTGAAGAAATTATACCCAAGCTTTTGGTTCCAACTCAATGGCAATCATAAATGCGTAATCATTTCAACAAACACCTCAACAGTTCATGGTTCTGAAAGGGGAAACCGAAACAAACAATTCAAAAATATAAAGGAAAATTCATACCCACAAAAATTAACCACAACCCAGTATTGACAACTCAAAAAACTAAAAAGAAGTTTGAAAAACTAGTACCCTTAAGCTCATATTGAAGTGGAAATTATACCTACAGTTGAAAAGAAAAGGATTTTAATTGTGTAACTTGACGATAGAGTGTATTGCAGAAGAGAGGGAAATGAAAGGTGAGGCCTTTATTCCTTATCTTATGAACCCCAGTCAGTCTCTTCCATCGTCCTGATAAAAGACACGATGATGTTCTTTAGCAGTTTAATTCTGGGGACCCACGTTCGCGAAAAAAGACGCAGAGATAGGGGGACAGAGCATTCCGGGCCGCACTTAAGCCATTAACTATATGGGCTAAGCTCAATCCCGTCAAATAACGTCACCATATTTGTCCAAAGGGATCCAACCAATGGTGTCATTCACTTATTGGGCTCAATATAAAGCATTCTTCATACAGAAGGCGGTCCATACATTTTCTTAGAACCATAAATATTTTGGTGTGCAATGCGAATCTCTTCGCTGATTTCTGTTTCAAAAGATCCGGAGCAGTCAATTCTGTCTCACATTGGTTTGAAGAACTGGACTGACAACATGATCAGCAAATCTCTTTTTCATCAATTCCCTTGTTTGTTCTCGATTGAACTTTTGAACTGTATGCAAGATTTTGCTGCATATTCTAAGCTAAATGCGCGACCCCAATGCTGCAAAATCTTGTGTAATATCCGCAGCTTTCAGAAGGATCAAACACTAGTTTTGTCTTTAAGCACTGAACAATATCAGTAACTTTTCCGTGGGCAGGAAAATCAAGAACCTGTCAGACCCAAAACCTAACACGAATGGCAAAGTGCTAGAAATGCGAAGTTATATATATATCAACAAAATGACTACATGCATGCATGCATGCAAGGTAGCTGGGTCTGATTTTGCAATGCAAAAAGGGGAACGGGTATGTAATGCTGTCTATGTTGCAGCATAACATAATCAAATATTATTAATTTATGAGTTGATACATAAAGAGTTACTTAATTAATGGTGGGAGCATGGTTGGAAGTATATAATATATAATATAATTCACCACGGTCATCCATGAAGGAGAATGGCCTCATCCATATCACTGAATAAGACAACAACAAAAGTAAAGTTCTTGTGTTTGTTAAATGATTAAAGAAACATTTTATAAGCACATACGATCCTCCATTCCCGATGCCGTCGAAACAAATTTGAAGTGACTCATCCACGTGGGAATTCTAATTTGCTGATCGCAGTTTGAGTTGGTTTGGTCAGATACTTAATTAAAACGATATTGTTAGACTTTAGAGAAGCATTTACATCACAACTGTTCTAACAAAATCAAGCGTATAATGCAGTTGAGTTCAAATTTAATACGAGTAATTAAAATATTATATAATTTTAATTATTTAAATAAAATTAATATAAAAAATATATAAATAACGTAAAAAAAAATTCAATGATATATAAATGATATTAAAAAATATATATAAAAAATAAAAAAAATCATATTTGAAATTTTATAGCTAAATTTCATATTTAAAAAATTCAATAATTTATAAATAACGTAAAAAATGAAAATTAATAATCATAATCCATCTTTATTTGCATGGTCACACATGAAAATTATAATCCTAATCCACACACGCCCACACACACGCACACTTTTGTATACATTAAAAGTTTTTATAGCCATATTTTACATTTAAAGTTTTATTATTATATTTCATATTTAAAAATTTCAATGATATATAAATGACGTAAAAAAATTATTTAAAAAATGGAAACTTATAATTCTAATTCATTCTTATTTGCACACATGAAAATTTATAATTCTAATCCATTTCTATTTGCATGGTCACACACGCAAAAATTCGTAAGCCTAATCCCCACACGCGCTCTTTTGTTTACGTTTAAAATTTTTATAGTCATACTTCACATTTAAAATTTTGTAGCCATATTTTATATTTAAAAAATTTAATGTTATATAAATTATGTTAAAAATTTAAAAATAAAAATTTACAATCATAACGGATCTTGACCTGCATGGTCATACACACATGAAAATTCATAATCCTATCACACAGACGCATACACTTTTGTTCACATTTAATGTTTTTATAACTATATTTCACATTTAAAGTCTTATAGCCACCTCACCCACACAGTCACACACATGCATACTTTTGTTTACATTTAAAGGTTTTATGGCTATATTTGACATTTAAAGTCTTATTATGGCTATGCTTCGTATTTAACACACACATACACATTCTTTTGTTTACATTTAAAGTTTTATATTCGTATTTCACATTTAAAATTTTTTTCGACACACATACACACTTTTTTTAATATTTAAAATTTTATAACTATATTTCTCATTTAAAGTTTTTATAACCATATTTCATTTGTATTTAACAAAACTCAAGAGATCATTGGCCTACTTCCCTAAGAATCTCTGGAATCAATGAACCTTACATTCCAAGAAGATAAACCCTGGTGGGTATACAAATGCAAACCCAACTCAAAGTGCCTCTGATCATGATTGGTCAGCTAATTATTCATTGAAAACAATACATAAATATAAGAAATTAAAATGATTAAGATGGGCACGGATTATTGGAATATCAATGATGACAATTTAGTCAATGACAGCCCTGGTTTTCAAAATCAACAACATAACAAGCCGTATCCAATGTAGATCATAAGAGCATTGTGGATGTTGGTCTTGGGATTGGTATTCACAATGGCATGGGAGACAAGATGACCAAATGCATTAATATTACGACATTTCAAAGTCAGTTGTGGAGCCATTTAATAGTTATATATTTTCTTTTATCTTAAAACTAATGCAATATCCGAAGTTAGTGCCAAGTGTTGAATTTTTCAGCATCTCCACATGTGGGTCAGGACCTCTCTTTGCTGTTACCGAGGTCCCCATTTCCAATTGTGCGAACTCCCTTAATTCTCAATTGTACAATTCATTGAGACTCGATGAATCTCTCCATTTTTATTAATTCTCCGTCATAAAAGAAAATCTTCCACATAGGCTTAGCATGGATTTGTTGGCATTGTTTAATTTTTAGGAAGAGCGAGCTTTTACTAAGCTATCAATGAAGAAGATCATATATGTTTTCATAAACTTAATTATCTATTGACTCACTAGTGGAAGTTTTAAATAATAAGCAGTTCAGGCATCTTCATCACTACACCTAAACACCAAATTAGCTAGAAGCTCTTACTATGATTTAGTTTATATATAAACTATAAGTTATATGAAAACAAAATTAACATGATTTAGCTTTTCAGACTTGCAGATATGGGGAATCATAAAACTCGGAGTTGGGTTTGATGTTTTATGCGAGGAAGTCTACTACCATACACAGAAAGGACTACGCAGCCAGGCAATTGTTAAAAGGAGGTTTAATTTGGCCCCATAACCTCATCTTTTATAAGCAATCCCCAAATGTCTTAGTTACTTTTAAGTATACTATTGCTTTTTGTTACGAGCTAGTTCATGACAGCTTAGAGAAAGCAAAAGCAAACAACCAAAATCACAAAGAACTCTTTGAATTAATGTTTTGATTGTAAATTCGAAACCTCGAGATATAATTTTGCACACAGAGTATATAAACATATATATGGTGACAATGTCTAGATTATAGACAAGAAAAAATAAACCCTCTGCAGGCTTGCACTAAACTTCACAGCATTTCCGCCGGGCAAGGAGCTCCAGCAGCCGGCGGTCTTGATAGAGGTCAACTTACATTTGCTAGCCAAGAGAATAGGTTTATTGATATTTCCTTCTGCGATAATTAATGTATGTAAATGTCATGATTTAGAGAAATTACAGAGAATTTCCAGCTCACAAACCTGTTGATCCAGAAAATTTAAAGAACGTACATATATACATTACATTCATATTAATTGGCAACTGTTGTGCTGTGATCCATTTCTTCTTATGAAAGACATCCCGAAAGTAATACGCATTGCCCATAAACACCCAGCCTATGACTGCAAATTGGGGAGAACTTTTATAGAAGTGGAGTTCTCGCATCACACACGAGCTTGCTAGCAGATGTGATACCGGATCAATCTTTTCAAGAATCTTGGGCCGTTCTTTTTTGTAATTTGCTAAAAACTTAAGATACCTAGACTCTACTCTTTCTTTTCTGATCATATCCAGCTTAACCCTCAACCGACATTTGATAGAAAAAAGACAAAAAAAGCAAAAGGAAACCCTTTAATATCGGATACGTACAATTCATTCTATTTTCTATATGATTTTTATAAGATATTTGGTACAAGTCCGCGTGTACATCATACGAATAATGAATGAAGAATCTAATAAAAAATGAGATAGAGGGTGATTCCGTTTTACAGTCGGATGGATTTGGCTCTTCATAGACACATAGACAGCAGTTTTTGCAAATCGTGTGAAGTAATGCAACCAGTAAGTTTGCATGTGCCCACAATCTACAGTAGATATGATATTCTCTTTCTCTCTCCACTAGGCTTTGTCTTTGTTTCTTCCTTTTATTATATTAGATTATCATTATTAAACAAACATCACTCATCAAATCACACCTAGTCAACATGTGTAACCCCTTCTCTCTGCTTTCCTTATCGATATTAATTATTAACATCCATTTCTAACTATTCTACTATTCGTAAATTTTTAAATCTTCATGGGACTACATACTTAAGGAGAAGCCAGTACACTGTCTTGCTCTCACCATGGTTAAGCCCAAGTAGACGTTGTAGTTGTTTCTGCAGATTCATGCTTAGCTTTAATTGTCAAACAAACTTTTGGGTGCGGGGCGTGCGGTGGGGCTAATCTTAATTAATCTAATTAATAAACCAATGAAAAGTTTATGTTTTCATGGAGGAAGAACATCAATCATACGTCAGTGATGAAAATGCAACACGCGGCGCACAACTGTTAGTCAAGGCCGGCCATTTTGAATTGTTAATTTCATTTTCTGATATAGGAATGAGATGAGAGCAGGTTTAATTTAAGCTATCACAGTTTACAACCTTATTTTAGTACCATCTGATTCACGACATCAATTTGATTAATAATATCTCTTGGGAGTGGTAATCTTACCCTTGTGTTTTCCCATTCTTAGCTGCATGTAGACCAAAAGAATAACCTATATATAAACTAAGCTTTTGATTTGTATCATACAACATATTTTAATTAATTATACTTGTCTATGTTCATTTATTTCAAACATGTAATATTTTGCAAATGCCCGATGGACCACACCACACTATAAAATAAAGTATGAAAGTTGAAACCTAGGGTTGCGTTCTGTAAATGACTAATGACCTCATACCCTCTCGACTTTAGCTTATGGAGTAATAACATTATATTTAATGAATTAATTTGAAAAAATAAATATATTTTAAGAAAAATTTTATAAAATAAAATGGTCCCATCTGAAACATTTTTGCTTGTCAATTTGTTTATGAGATCAACTTTATGTTATTCTAACTTTTTGGACCTGTTTTTGATGAATGTTGCAAAAGGATGAAATGGCTTTGTGTCATTTGGAAATAGTTTAGGTGTTTAGTGGAAATTAAGAGACTGTTGGCTTGTTCTGTGGTAGCCAGTAGGATTTAAAGTCTAATACAGGTCCAAGGAGTTTAAGAAAACAGGTTTGTTAATGGTGTCATACATCCTCAATTCATTTGTTTATGTGTGTATATGGTTTGCTTTTAGTTAACCAGCAAATGACACACTTTGGCAGGAATTTAAGAGGGTTTAATTTGTAATTGCATGAGTTCACATGTCTGTATAAGAAATTGGAGGATTCTTACTTTCCACCACACAAACAACTCATAAAATATGACCCACAAATCATGCGTGAAACAGCTCAACTAGATTTGGTTCCTAGCAATTGTTAATTACATCATATCTTAATTCAAATTATCGAGATCTTGTGGCCAATAATTGACATTATTAAACATTTAATTACTCTTTTTTTAGAAATTAATTAAAATTTCAGAATATTGAGTAATTAAGTTTAAGGTTCTCTCCTTACATAAATTACGAAATACAATTTCGAATAGAATTCAAGATTGATGTGGCTTTGGATACAATGACTAGAATTTCCTTTCTTTTACCCATTTGACAATCCCCATGAAACTGCAAATAAGATTTCTAGAATCTATTATTTAATGCATTTTTGACTTTATTTTTTTAAGTTTGGTTACAGAATTTCACAGCCCGGTTTCTTCTCTTAGGGTTTCAGTCAGGTGAGACGAGTTGATCATGGAACTGAGAATCACATGCAAAGTGGGACCCCTTTTATTTCATAAACTTATATGATCACTACAATCAAGACGATCCAATAAAAAGTTAAATGGACCCCATTTGTCATTGATATACACAAACACAATAAATACCTAAGATTTGTATGGTATTCATCTCAGTAATTTTTACACAGAATCGCTTTCAAGTCGTAGTCTTCAAAGTCCATAACTAAAAGGAAAGGAAAGAAATTTTAATGATAATTATGGATTACTACATATATATATATATATATATATTAAACAATTTATAGAAGTTCTCAAATGAGGCAAAAGAGAAGGTGGGGGAAAAGAAAGCATAAAATCTATGTGTATATATCTAATAAATCTTTGCACAATCTGATCCAGCGATGCAATAATTACTTTGTTTTCAACAGCTTAAAAAAGAGGCATCGGAGATCTCTGGTTTCTCTGCAGCGGTAGCTCTTTGCCAGAAGTTGTGCAGTAAGAGGAAAAAAAGGGCTTGGGGATTGGCAAAGCAATTTAGGTTTCTTTCTTTCTTTCCTTCTCTCTCCCTTTGTGTAACAAAAGCAAAAGAGAAAGATGAGTAGCAGTTATTTTGGAGAACCAAACATGGGAAATGAAAGTGGTGGTGGGTCTTCAAGGAAAGGCAAGAAGAGTAATTCAGACAAGCCTAAACAACCACAAAGAGGACTTGGCGTTGCTCAATTGGAGAAGATCAGACTACATGATCAAGTTGGTTATAACTATCATCCTTCTTTTCATACTTCTCACCCAACTAATTTCAACCAGGTATTATTATCTCTCTCTATTTCTTGCTTTGAGCCTGTGACTGATTGTTGCAGATCATTCAATTACAGAAAGAATTCTATTCAATTTCTGCGATAATATTGTTCATGCAGGAGGATATGAGAGTGCAAACCGCTTATTCATCAATTCCTTCATCGTCTTTTTCTTATTCATCTTCGTCGGCATCACTAACTTCTTATGCTTATCACCCCAGCACCATGGTATATAAACTTGCTTTCCAATTATTTCTTTATTTATTTCTTCTGTAAAAAAGGGGTTTCTCAAATTGAGCCATTGTTTCGTTTCATTTTACATATTGATGGGTGTCATATCTTTGACCAGATTTTTGTGTCACCGCTTTCTTTGTTGTTAATTGTTCTTGCATAATGAGTGATGTGGTACGATGCTGGGAGGGGAAAACACGCTAGTGAATTGCGATGGGTTTGTGTTTAGTAAAGGAAATAGTCATGTCTAACAATCATCATCTCTTGCTTCTAATGAATCCAATTCTACCAATTTTTTTTTAAAATTATTAAAATGAAATCTATTTGGAATTCGAACAACCTTTTGAGTTTGATCATTTCTGACTCATGGGAACTTTTACTTTGTGATTGGCCCTAACCCTAGCCTTGTAAACAAAATCCATACTCAATCATCATCGCATCATCATAAACATCGGAGCCTGTTATCTATAATTTCATTAACAAATGAATGCGTTGCAAGAAGATAGAGGGTTTGATTTAATTCTTTAAATATCTTTGTTTACAAAGTTCTTATGATCTCAAATGTTCCCTAAATCTGTCAAAATCACGTGGCCTTACAGCTGGGGTTAGGTGATTATGAAAGATCACCCATCATATATGCTGATTCGCAACCTGCTTCTACAGCAGCAAGGTACGCCGATTTAACGAAATTATTCTGTATGCAAGGGATTTCAATGAAAAATCTGCAAGTCTTACTTCTCTTCTCGGAATTGGTTGTAATTTAGGGTATGGACGTGCCAGATTAAGCGACTGAATTCATTCATTTATTTATTTATTTTGCAGCAGTTGGAACCCTGGGACTGGAATGCTAGAGACCCAACATTTTACCCCACCGAGCACGAATAGACACCTTCTAAATCTAGCTGCTGAGGTAGTACCCGTTAATCCTTGAAGATATTTGGTCCAAATTATGTGATAATTAAGCTATTACTTAGGTTTTCTTCTGGTATTGACATACTTTGCATGTGGGATCCACACCAAAAGAAGGGCAAGAAACGTAGGAGCAACTCAATGCAATCAAGCAGTCAGAATACAGAATCCAGTGACACTCCAGAAGTGGATTTGGAGCTCAGACTGTAGATGTGAGCACCGTTTTTCTGCCACTGAAATGAATGGATTTGAATTTTCAGCTTTTACAAACGGAGGAAGTTCAAGGTAAGTATTAGTTTCTTTGGCGAAATTGCGCTCAAGTTCATGCTAAAGTCGACGAACTTGTTGCACGTTTAAAGTAATTTCATGTGAAAAGAATCTTATGTAATGAAAGGTAGATTGGCTTTCTGCATAATACAATGAAACTTTCTTCTTGTCCATGCATTGTTGAGGAAATGTGAAGTCATAATTCTTCCATTTAGCAAAAGCACCTGTTCATTAACACCAACAATTGCGTTGGAGAATGCGTGTATTCTCCTGATTACTACTGTGAAATAGTGCAACTTTATCTAGAAGCCAAATTTTGAGGATCAAGTGCAAAACATGTAAAAAGAAACTGGGTAAATCTAGTACAAATTGAAGATTAACGTTTCTCGTTTAAGTTGGCAGAGGCTGCTGGCAGCTTCTATTGGTCTCCTCATATATGGATGCCACGTTATGTTGTTGAGGAAACTTTGCATACTAAATTAGGACTCTAGGGATTTGCCTTGCAGAAATGTTGTAAACCAAACCAGATCTACCTGTCAACTTAGGGTTTCTTCGCATTAAAAATGTTTTTATTTACTTCAATGGGAACCCCGAATTCAACATTTCTATAAACAGGTGTCCAAGTATCATTTGATATGATTGAAATTCTACCTTTTGCGAGGAAAACCCTAATTTCAATCTTGGTGTCTATCAAATAATTCCTTTGGCTAGACAGGCAATTATGCCTAAGCTAGTCTCAATACCAAATATGTGGTATATGGCACATAAGAGATAATACACGGGTTAATAAGGAACGAAGAGCTTAATATGAAGTTATCAGATACACTTAGAATGAAGGTAACATGATAAATTTCAATTTTAAATTCTTAACTAATTCACGGTGACATATGTATAATCTGGGAATAAATTATAAGAAGGAAGCCTGTAGTTTGATTAGTTGAAACATGCAAATGGATACCAGACAGAGGGATATGTAAAAACAAAAAAGAAAAAGGATATGAACATGAGCTGTTACTGTTAGAAGTGTGGCAAATCTTCGTTGATCAATGTGTTGGAAGAGAAAGAAAACTTCTTCAGGAATTTGCAGTTTGCAAGGAGCATGCTTATGATTAATTTTCATTTGAAGAATCAATGCATAGACTGAATACAAAGCAAAAGAAAGAACAAAGAAATATTTCTGGGTCCGAGTTCGGACGCTAGCAAGCCCTATGTGTCTCAAAAACCACAGCCATGAAAATTCAACGTTCAATAATAAAATATGCATATTATAATTGTATTGCGAATTGAATAAGAACAGCCATTGAGAATGTCATTAAACACGTGATTTGGAAGGAAGCAGCCTCTACGGCTTTTACCATATCTATTCATCTTTGAAATTACTGAGGTTTTACCAGAATTACCATTGAAATCCCCATAAATTATGTTAGTAATGAGGTATAATTAAATTTTAATTATAATAAGAGTGGACCCAAGGCTTTTAATTATAAGATTATATATTCTTGTCAGATGTGATAAATATCATATCATATATGACCTTGATCTGTTCGCTTAATTGCTTTCACTGTGGTTTAAAGTAAAGTTGGCTACTTTGGAATCGAGCGAAGCAAGTAATGGTAAAACAGCTGTATTAATGTCAAGTCACTGAAAAGAAAAAGGTTATTAAGATTGACAACTATGGAACTAGACCTGATTAAAACCTCTACAGTGTTACTTAGTAATGCAATTAATTAAGGAGAAGTGATCATGATTTGCCAAACCTAATCATTTCCCCACTTTCCCTTTATTACACACTAAAAGTAAGAAAAAGAGTATTGATACATGAACTCTTCCTAATTAGGGAAAGGAACAGAATGTTAGATTAACCTTTTTCTTAGGGAAATAAACATGAAAATGTGCCCCTCTCAATTAAACAATAAAGTTTGCTTTTTTATTTTTTTTTAAAAAAATTTCATATGTATGCAGGTATACTGAATTAACAGTGCTAACTAAATCTCTATATCGAAAATCTTTTTCCTAATTAATCAACCAAAGCCCATCATTGGAATTGATATGCTGCCAATTAACTTGCACAAAACGACTAATTAAACAACTTATTTTGATGTCTGGAATTAGCCCCCGAGGGTTGGGAAACCGATCAGTGCAGGCGCCCCCCAAGCCGTGAAGGGCAAAAGGCCAGCGGCATTCCTTGGCACTTGGGAGATTGTCAGAAATAATCCTGCTAAGTCAGGGTATGCATAGAATATTGCTTCCCTAGGATGCCACAATCTATGTTGAGAATAGGAAAGTCAACGAAGGAGATACGAATTGATTTCCTTCTTTGCATGATTCATTGCCTTTCCTTTCTTGATTCTGTACAACTATAGTATAGGAAATATTAACGGGTTTCACCCATTGATTATGGCAATCCTTCGGTTTGTATTGTGTATATAACTTAGTCATACAATGGCTGAATAGATAAGAGACTTTTTAATTCTTCACAATGTATCAGAGCAACAATTCTGTTGACCAAGTTCAATTGCTCATTCTGGCAATTTGCATATATCTCATTATTCTATAATTAAAACTTTGTTAGCCATCACTCATGGAAAATAAAGAAAAATTTTGGCAACCACCAGCCTTGAAGATCCAAGCAACCCATTATTCCTTCACCCTCTGTATCACCCAGGAGTGATATTAGTGTCACAGCCATTGATTGAAGACAACTACAATACCTGGAGTCCTGCAATGATCATGGCACTGAGTGCGAAAAACAAAATCGGGTTTATTAATGGATCCGTTACAAGTTCTAAAGATACTTCAGCCATGGAGTCCCAGCAATGGAACCGCTACAACGATATGGTCAAGTCATGGCTACCCGACTCTTTAGCAAAAGAAATTTCTCCAAGTGTGATTTTTTTACAAACTTGGGAGTGAAATTTGAGCAGATTTGGAACAGCGTTTTTCACAGGTAAATGGCCCATACATTTTTCATATTGAACGAGAAATTCATAACCTGGTGTAGGATACCGTGTCTATTGAGCAACATATCGCACTAAATTGATGGTTTTTCATTTACTCCAGAGCAATGCATGGTTGATCACATAACTTGCAATGCATGCTCATCTGTTATAGATCACAAGGAATCTTCGAACGGTTTTCCATTTACTCCAGAGCTATGCATGCAACTGCTTGATTTGCTGGGCAATACCAATGAACCAATGCCTATGGCACATCATGTGGGTACTTCTGCTATGACCAATTTGCCAGGTAACCTTACGTGTCTTTTCTCATCTTTAAAATGTACTCCATGGATCATAGACAGTGGAACTACGGATCACATAATTTGTTCCTTATGATACTTAACCTCTTCTATTCCAGTCAAAAATCTTTCCATTACGTTCTCTTCACAAATTATCCTAACCAATGTTGTGCGTGTTCCAGCGTTTCATTTCAACTTAATCTCTGTTAGCAAGCTAACCCAAAACTCACAATGCTCATTTATCTTTTCTTCTCAATCTTGCATAATTCAGGACCTACGCTCGAGGATGACGATTAGAACGGCAACTGAACAAGATAGTCTGTATTACTTGAATGCCATCAAGGAGGCAACATGTCAATTAATGAAGTATTTTTCTTCTCAATTATGGCATCGTCTTTTGGAACATTTATCAATGAGTCTTACATTTCTTGTTTAAAACTGTGCCTGAGGTCAAACCTTTTGATGATGATTGTTTGATTTGTCCTTTAGCAAAGCAAACTAGAATTGAATTTCCTTTAAGCTCAATATCTATCGCTGTCTTTTGAGTGGTTACATGTTGATATTTGGGGAGGTTATACAACACCATCTATTTCAGGGGCTCATTATTTTCTTACCATTGTGGATGATTACACACGATGTACATAGGTTTATCTAATGCATCAAAAATCTGAAACCCCTCATCTTGTGCAACCCTTTGTCCAACTTCTTAAGGATCAGTTTTCTTCCCAATTAAAAATCATTCGTAGTGACAATGGCCAAGAATTCATTGTGCCTAATTATTGTTCAAACAAAGGATTGTTCCTCAATCTAATTGTGTGTCTACTCCACAGCAAAATGGAGTGGTAGAGCGTAAACACCATCATCTCCTTAATGTGGCATGTTCATTAATTTTTCAAGTCAATTTGCCTAAACGCTTTTGGGGAGAAGCTATTCTAACAGTCACATAATTAATAGAATATCTGCACCCATTTCATATGGAAAATCACTGTATGAGATGTTGTTTAATGTCAAACCCTCTTATACGCATTGGGTCTTCGGCTGTTTGTGTTTTGCTTTCACTCATGCACAAAAACCATTTAAATTCGATGCTCGTGCTAGTTGATGCATATTTATCGGTTATCCTTATGGACAAAAAGGATACAAAGTATACGAAATTGAAAATCATAGAGTTCCTTACATCTCTTGATGTGATTTTCTACGAGGATCAATTTCTTTCTCTACTAGTCCTAGTCCACCACATGTTTTAGTTTTACCTATACCAATTTCCAATCAAAATGATGAACACGTCCTGCCAATTCCTAATAACAACATTACATCAACTTCAAATCTAACCGTTGACCCACCAAATGTAAATCCCACTGAGGCTATTATGCCATGCCGATCTTCTCGCTTAACACGAACTCCTTGTTACTTGCATGATTTTCACATTGACTATGGACTTCTGATAAGTTGAATTTGTGGAACGAAGATAGAACTCAGAAATAAGGAAGAAAAGAGAAGAAATTAAGAGAAGGAAACCTTTGTATTTTTCTCATTATCCCCTCTTCTTTTACATATGAACTTTAAATAGATCAATGATAACAAACTTTAACTAAATAACAGGGAGCACGTTGTCACTAACGGTAGTTTCAAGCCACTAAAGGTAGTTTCAAACCACTTACTCCAACACCCAAACCCCACTAACCTTATCTACTGTAGAATAAGTCAATAATTACAATAACTACTTCAAATAATAAATAATACTTAATAACAAAATAAAGATAATTAAATAAAGTAGAACAGAGTAGCCTTGTTCATTCACATAGATTGCATGTGGACATATCATTCCATCCCCCTGAAAGTGTCCTTGTCCTCAAGGACAAAGGTTGGGTACATTCGTTGGAATCGTCATGTATTTTTCCATGTGGCATCTTTTGGTGGAGCTCTGACAGTTGGTATTTTTGTTGAAAATTTGAGTAGAAGAATCCGTATCCTGTAATGTTAATAACTGTAGATAAAATTCCACCCTTGTTAATTGTTGAAGTTCACTATCATCTAAAGGCTCGAGGTGAGTTTGACGCAATCCCTGTAATAAATGTTGTCGTCCCTTCTGAGCGAAGAATAAGGTGAGTTTACGATAATCAAATTCGACTGGGCCTAAAGTTTCCAACCACTGTACTCCCAAGACTACTGGACTGGCAGCAATTGGCAAGACATAAAAATCAGCTTCAATGGAATGACTTTGGATATTCAACATAAGGTTCTGACACCGGCCAACACACTCAATTTTTTCACAATTTCCTACCATCACCTGAAAGGATCGATCACGCATTACGGGCAAAGCTAGCCTCTTGATGGTTGTTTGGTCGATAAAGTTGTATGTACTACCGCCATCGATGAGCACCATAACCTTCTGATTTTTTATTTTTGCAGCCATACGAAGGGTTTGAGGATGATTGGCTCCTGACATGGCGTGAAAAGAGATTTCGGACAGCGACTTAACGGATTCTTGTTCATTGCCTACAGACCATTCTTCTTCTTCTTCTTGTGTGGAAGAGTCTTTTATCATAAAGAGTTGCGGCCGTTGGCAACGATGCTCGGACACGTATTTTTTGTCACAGTATAAACATAGCCCCTGTTTGCGACGCTCTTTAGTTTTCTGCGCAAAAAATTGGCATACAGGTGGAATTGGATTTGGCTTCTGATTTGGGAAAGGACCAAGAATGCTGGCTGTTCGTTGAATATGCTGGTCTGGTTCCACATTTTGGAATTCAAAAAATTGTTCGGCCTTGTAGATCCACCTAGTTGGGTCTTCTCTAAGAAAGTTAAGAAAGGTTAATTTAGGTTGGAGATGTTTTGTCCAGTGAGTGAGAAGGATTAGCGATAGCTGTGTGGGTTATGGCTCGAGAGGAATCTGCTGGTGCAAAGGGGTTGATTTCGGCAGCAAAGGTATGATTTGTTTGGGAAGCACGCAGGGATTGGATTTCATTGAGCACTGTCTGCAAGATAGACTCATGTCGGCTCAAGATTTCTTGGACTTCACTTCTAAACTCGGCGTTGGATTGATGGACTTTCCCCTTAGTCTCCATTGTTGGAACCGAGCTCTGATACCAATTGATAAGTTGAATTTGTGGAACGAAGATAGAACTCAGAAATAAGGAAGAAAAGAGAAGAAATTAAGAGAAGGAAACCTTTGTATTTTTCTCATTATCCCCTCTTCTTTTACATATGAACTTTAAATAGATCAATGATAACAAACTTTAACTAAATAACAGGGAGCACGTTGTCACTAACGGTAGTTTCAAGCCACTAAAGGTAGTTTCAAACCACTTACTCCAACACCCAAACCCCACTAACCTTATCTACTGTAGAATAAGTCAATAATTACAATAACTACTTCAAATAATAAATAATACTTAATAACAAAATAAAGATAATTAAATAAAGTAGAACAGAGTAGCCTTGTTCATTCACATAGATTGCATGTGTACATATCAACTTCCATCTCGCACGTCTCAATCGTCGGAATCAGCCACGGTTACTTCTTTTGGTAATCTTTATCTTTTATCTAATTTTCTATCCTGCAATCGTTTATCTCCATCTCATCGAGTCTTCACTACTTCACTTTTCTCTTCAAACAGAACCGAAGAATTTTTTGCAGGCATTTCAACATAAAGAATGGAGAGATGCTATGCCAGCAGAAATTGACGATTTTGAAAGCAATCACAAGTAGACCTTGACTCCTCTTCCCCCTAGCAAAAAGTCGGTTGGATATAGATGGATTTTAAAATTAAGCACAATCCTGATGGTTCTGTTAAACGATACAAAGCACGCTTGGTTGCGAAAGATTACAGTCAAATAGAAGGTTTTGATTGTAGAGAAACGTTTGCTCCTGTTGCAAAGTTAGTAATCGTTCATGTTTTAATAGCAATTGCAGCTACCCAAAAATGGCATCTTCACCAACTTGATGTCAACAACGCATTTTGCGTGGAGATCTTGACGAGGATGTTTAAATGAATCTTCCTCCTAGCTTTGGACGAAAGGGGGAGACAAAGGTATACAAGCTCAACAAATCATTATATGGCCTAAAACAAGCATCTGGGCAATGGTTTGTTAAACTTTCATCAGCAATGATGCTAAGCTTCAAGCAATCGATGGTAGATTATTCAGTTTTCGTCCAACGAGAAGAAGAAGATTTTACAATTGTATTGGTGTATGTAGATGATGTGATTCTAGCTGGAAATAATTGGAAGAAAATTCAAGAACTGAAAAGATTTCTGAATGATAGTTTCAAACTCAAGGATCATTGAGACTTGAAATATTTCTTGGGTATTGAGGTTACACGCTTGACAAAGGGAATGCGCCTCTCTCAAAGGAAGTATGCTCTTGAAATCCTTGAAGACACAAGTTTCCTGTGTGCAAAACCAGCAACAACTCCCATGGAGAAGGCTTGTCCTTAAATAATTCAGATGGAGAGTTATTAAAAGGGCCATCGTCATATTGAAGACTTGTTGGTCTATTGATTTACTTGATAACACGACCATATTTAGTGTATGTAGTACAAATGCTAAGTCAGTTCATGAATAAACCACGTGTGCCACTTAGACGCAGCGCATCGAGTTTTGAAGTCCATTAAGCAAGCACCAGGTCAAGGGATAATCCTATCAGCTAATAAATCAATTCAGCTAAATGTTTATTGTGATGCAGATTGGGCACGATGTAGAGATACTTGAAGGTCAGTAACCGGATCTTATATTATGCTTGAAGACTAAGAAGCAAACAGCTGAGGCCGAATACAAATCTATGGCAACCGCTTGCTGCGACATTACATGGTTAAAATATTTATTGGAAGATTTAAAGGTGAAACATCCACAGGCAGTTGTGCTATATTGTGACAACCAAGCGGCCGTTCAGATTGCTTCAAATCCCCTTTTTCAAGAGCGCACAGAGCATATCGAAATTGATTGTCAGATTGATCGTCAAAAACTTCAAGCCGGAATCATTCAAACAGCTCATTCAGTCAACAACCAGCTGATCTTTTTACCAAAGACCTTGGTACATCACAGTTTTATCATCCACTTAACAAGTTAAGTGTTATAAATATATAATCCAACTTGAGGGGGGTTGTGTTGAGAATAGGAAAGTCAATGAAGGAGATACGAATTGATTTCCTTGATCCCATGATTCATTGTTTTTCCTTTCTTGATTTCGTACAACTATTAACTTGATTCGCCCATTGATTATGGCATTCCTTTTATTTGTATTTTGTATACAACTTTGTCATACAATGGCTGAATAGATAAGAGAAATTTTCATTTCTTCACAATCTAGAAGGTATAACGGATAGGATTGCTGGACAAGCCCATTCAGTTTTATGTATACAGCAAAACCACTTACGGCACGTAGTATAATTATATGCAAGATTGATTTGACAAGTGATTAATCTCTACTCGTTTATTAATTAATTTGTATGTCAGGTTCAAACGGACACGCTGTGCTCATGGGGAGGGTTGTCAGCGGATGAAATGCTCCGCTGCGGTTGAAGGGAATACGAAAATACACATGCAGATCGTAGATGGTGTGGTAACTTTAGCCGATGGTGGGTTCCTTGTTGTGGGTGGTCGTGATGCTTTGGGCTGTGAATTTATTCCACCAGACGGAAAGTCAAATACGCTGGCCAATTACTTGCCTTTGCTCCATGAAACTGCTGATTATCTCGTGGGAAATTCTATTAGACTGGAGAACAATTTGTACCCTTTGGTCTACCTTGTCCCAGATGGTCGTGTCTACATGTAAACAGTCGTTCCATCTTGTTCGATCAAAACGCTAACAGAGTTATACGCGTGCACCCAGTTATATCTGGTGGCCCTCGCAGCTATCCTTCATCTGCATCATCTGGGATCCTCACGTTAAAACTTAATCGTGCAATGCAGTCAACGCTGAAGACTTGTTACGCGGTGGCGCAGCATATGATGCGTGTATGCTAAAGGTCCACGCCAATTGGCACTGCAAGACTCTGGAAAAATGGTAATCGCAAGTGCAAATCCAGTTTGGAGGACTGAAATTATGCCTTCACACAAGTAACCGGTGATAAAATAATAATAAATAAATAAAAGAATTTTTTTTTAATTTTTATTAATTTATATTATTATATTATTTAATAAAATTATCCTATTTAATATTTTTTATATAAATTTTTAAATTTTATCGTTATTATTTAACTGTGATTATGAATTACTCTTAATTATGATTTTTTTTAAAAAAATTAGCCTGTTACAAAATCTTGAAGGTATGATATTAGTTAAGAGAAAACATTTAGGCAAATAAAATATAAAATTACTTGGGAAAATATAGTAAGAAATTCATATTATCGCAGTTCAGTTCAACATGGATTAAGGAGCATTTAATCATTGTACAGACCCTAACCAGCATACGGTTAAACACGCACATTTCTAGTCAAACTGACTTCATGGATCGTTTCATAAAACTTGTCACTTCCTACTGTCATTTAGGGCTGCCTCCTCTGGATTTACAAATGACAATAGTATAAGAAGTGCTGAATCGGGATACAATGGTGAATGAGAGCTGGTATCTCAAAGGTCTGGTGTCTCAGCAATGCATGCTATCTTGCTTCCAAATTGAACGAAGTTTTGATGGACGATGTGAATATATAGACACATTCGCACATGACATTGGTTTCATAAGAAACATAAATTAAATTGTGACTGAAATGCACATCTTGAAGATAAGATCTTTGTTGATTTTGGATCTGGCGCAATATCTAGAAAGAATTAAACTGAGAAGACCTAAGAGTGGATGAAAACTTGGCTAGCAGTCAGCAAAGGAGGAAACGGAGGAGGAGCAAATACTGTGAGATATATATATATATATATCTCGATATGCGACAGCTGTGACCGGAGGGAATAACCATTGTTCTTGTAGAACCTAGATTGCATATTGAATACTTTTAGCGGAGACTGATTAAAAAAAAATTCTTTCCTGACATTGCGAAACTGCAGAAGAATTGAAATTACAAAGCCAAATGCAGTTCGGAAGAAGGAAAGGATGCCATCACCTCTCGCGTGATGGGTGACGTAATGATTCCTTACAACGGGAGATGCACCAATGCTTCACGGTGCTAAAATGGTCACATCAGCATGATGTGATGCTGAGGACCGCAAATTTGGTCCTGGTGTTAAACAAGTGAAAAGACTTGTTAGGTCAAAGGTTTTGGGACTTAGACGCCGGAACTATTCCAAAAATGGACCATTCATCGGCTGCGCCACTACCAGACGGTATAGTACTTGTGGCAGGCAGCAACACCTCCGTCGTTGGCTTGGCCAAGAGAGCACATACTGGTGGAGTCTTCGGACAAGAAGATTTGCTATATAGCAAGAGGTTCTCCGCGAAGATTAGGTCAAATGAGTTGAAATTAAATAAACGTAAAGTCACAAAATATGCAACAGCTTTTACGACGCAAGGTATCTCCGTGAAGCAAAGGCAATCTTTAGCCAAATGCTACGAAGAGCCTAGAGGTTGGAAGATTCTGAAATGATACCATGTCTGTCTGGCTTACTTCTAAATAAAAATTCAAACGTACAAGTTGCTGCAACTTTTTAATATAGATTTCTACTGATTAAATGGTTGTCTGAATCGTTAGTCCAAACTCTTTCTGGCTAGAAATATATATATATATATATATATATATAATAAAATGTAAGTCATGTGAAGAAATGAACAACATATGATGCCAAGAGTAACACAGACATTCTCCAATCTAAAGGTATGCACGTCCGCATAAGAAATACAACTGACTATCATTCCCTTAGTCTCCCGCACGACATTCTTCCTCGCTAGACTCTCACCATCTCCCAGCTGGTCTCAGTTTATTGCCGGCCCGTTCTCCAACCGCACACTTCTCAATCATTCGGCATTCCTATTACCCACGAAGCATAAACTACAAGTAATATTTATAAATTGTATATGCATATTGTTTGTCTAATATTTCAGTTCATATATTGAAGATGAATTTCCTCTTTTAGACTATGAAGATGCCAAAAACTTATGATTTTTATGTGAAACATAATACCACCAAAAAGAACTATATACCCTAAATATAGATTGCCCTTAAATTATTTCAACAAATTACAAATATTAGTTTACCTTTAAGATTGAGGTGTAACTATGAAATGAAATCACTGATCTCATAGTGTTGGGCTAATCCAACTTGCACTCGATGTTACAAGTGTATGTCAGCTCTTTCTTAAGTATTAACAAATTTTTTCCGGGCTCTTCTTTGAAATAAACATGTTGGGATGTCAACAAAGAAAGCAATGTCAATTTGCTCGTTAGTACCTGGGAACTCAGCTGGAACAGTCACAGCCTACTATGTAAGTTTCTTGATTTGAGTAACAAAGTAAAGTCTGGTAAAACATAACATATAGCTCGTTATCTTTGTCAATAGAACTTTAGCTTATATTGGAACATATGAACTACTTCTCATACCATCAACAACAGATCTTAAAATCATGAAGTTCTGACATACTGCTATTAACCAGAACAGGGACACCCACAAGAATCAGCGATTTAGAAATGCTGACTCTATTTTCATAATTGTGCAGCTATCCTCTTCGGGGAGCCAGCACGATGAAATTGACTTTGAGTTCTTAGGGAACATTTCTGGACAACCATATATTATCCACACAAACATCTACACTCAAGGAAAGGGGGATAGGGAGCAGCAATTCTACCCCTGGTTTGACCCAACTGCTGATTTCCACAACTACACAATACATTGGAATCCCACTGAAGTTGTGTAAGTTGACCCCCTAGGCATTTTCCTTCTGTTCTGCTAAAAAATCATTTTTCAGTAGTTTGAGACAGCAAATTTGCTTAAATTTACCACAAGTAATAATGAAAAATAAGCATTTTTTTCTACCCAACAAAACCTTTTTGTCATATGTAATCCCGACCTTCTAACTACATGATGACAACAACAACAATAATCTTTGAATTGGTCACATACTTTCAGGTGGTAGGTGGTATATTGACAGTGTGCCAATTCGTGTTTACCAAAACTATGAGAAAGAGGGCATTGCCTCTCCTAACAGGCAGGGAATGAGGGTACACACCAGCCTATGGAATGCTGATGACTGGGCAACTAGAGGTGGACTTGTCAAGATTGACTGGAATAGCGCACCCTTCGTAGCGAGACTCAGCAGGTTTAGGGCAAGAGCTTGTAAGTGGGCTGGACAAGTCAGCATTGGCCAATGTGCAGCCAAAACCCCGGCCAACTGGCGGACGTCGCCCATTTATAGCCAGTTGAGTAGTGCCAAGGTGGCTCAGTTGAAATGGGTCAGAAACAACCACATGATCTACGACCACTGCAAAGATACCAAAAGATTCAAAGGAAAGATAGCTCCTGAATGTCTCAAACCACAGTTCTGATATTATATTTTCCAGTAAACAACATGATGAAAGAGAAACACTTCTGCTACCCATTTTCTTTTCCTACAATGAGCATCAAGCTAAACAGTAAAATTTTCCAGTTTTTTCTTTTTTTCCTTGGCGAATGAATGTTCATGTTGATCGTGTTTCAGTCATATTGCTTTTCTTCTTTATCTTCATTTCTGCTGAGATCAATTGTAGTTATTCACTTCCTTTCTTAAATCAAATGAGATGCTTTCAATTTAAGCCATCAAATCCGCCAATTAATATCAACAAACTGAAATGCCAGCGAAGTACAACTGTTCTTAGCTACATTTGCAATTGACTCTTACATTGATGCTAGTGACTAAGCAAAGTGCTAGCAACAAAACTTGTATATTCGTAAATTTCTACAAACAAAACTGAATTTAAACGGCTTATAAATTAAGAAAAAGTCAAAGTCGACAGTCTTATCACATAGTATAATTAATGTGATAGATCGTTAAATTAATAAAGTTAAAAGAATTTTATTCTTTAACAGTCAACCAAATAATTTTTGAATAATTCTTGCTCATGTGTTAGGACCGAGTCTAAGATTTTTTTCTGTAAACTAATCAGTATGATCAAGGAAGAAATAATCATCAAAATGCAAACAGATCAAGCACTAATACAAAGCAAAACACCCAGAACAACAAAACTCATACCCAACAAAGTCAGCCAGACCAGGGTCCGCTCTCCCAACACCATGCCAAAAAAGGCGGTGGCGGAAAATGTCGTCGAATTGGTGACGGGAACGGCGAGCGAGATGGGGGTATGGCCGAGAATGGCAAAGAAAGTGGCAGAGGCAAAAGTTAAGACAGCTGCAAGCTGAGATTTTGGCTTGGGCTGCTTTGCTGTAAGCCCAAGCGCAGTGAGTCCAGTCCACTAGTGAATTGCATCTTCCCGCCAAAGAAATCTAAGAAGATCCTGGAACTGCTCCTCTTCATCCTTGCGTGTGCTTCTCTCACTAACCATAAAATCTGACTGCATTATGATTGAAAGAACATACCTACTACTCTGTCTTGCCATACCTTTACCTACTTTTGTGTTGTAAGTTGTATAAGGTCTATGTATATATACTGAGTTACTATGAAATAAAAATGTATCCAACTTGCCTTGATTGCACTTTTGTGTTCCTGCAATTTTTCTCAAACTTTCAACTTGGTATCAGAGCTAGAGAAAAGGAAAAATAATGGCAACAAGCCATAACTCATCAGCATCCTCAGAACAAACTGATGCAATCAATCCAATAATATCCAATGCAAACATCACTGCCCCAACTATCTCATTTCCCAGCACGATCAAGTTAACTGACTCTAATTTCCTTCTTTGGAAATCACAAGTGCTGCCATCAGTTCGAGGAAATGATCTTAAGGATTATTTGAATCCATTACAGAACCCTCCAAAAAAACACATTACTACCACTGATGAAGAAGAACAAAGCATCACCACCATTAATCCAGCCTACAAGGTACGGAAGAAATAGGATCAGCAACTCCTGGGATAGCTCTTGTCCACCCTGAGTGAATCAATGCTAGCCACAATAGTGGGATGTTCATCTTCCTCAGAATTATGGCAATCACTGGAGAAAACCTCTATAGCTAAGTCAGTGGCTAAAATTGTGAACCTTCGAAACCTTATTGCATCCATAAGGAAGGAAAACATGAGGATTTCAGAATACTATCAGAAAATAAAGGGAATTTCAGATGTCTTAAGGGCTGCTGGAGACAACTTGTCAGACAAGGATTTAATTATGTATATTCTTGGTGGATTGGACTGAGATTTTGAATCTGTCATTGTTAATCTATCTTCAAGGGCAGAACCATTATCACTAGAAGAAGTATACTCCATGCTTTTAAGCCATAAGAATAGATTAGATAGCTGGAATGGAGTGAGTCCGAACTTCGGACATGAAGTATCAGCAAATGTTACACACTCACATCTAAGTCAGAGAAGGAACCGGAATGCTCCAAGCCAAAACAGAAATTCACCAGGTTTTAATGGAAAAGGAAGAGGAAGGCCTGGAAATTATAAAGGAAACTCAAAACCCACCTGTCAAATTTGCCTCAAAACTGGGCACACAGTAGCTAGCTGTTGGCATAGGTTTAACCAAGATTTCACACCACAACAACCAAAACAGGAAGGGAAAGCAGCCTATATAGCAAGACTCGAAGTAGCTACTGATTCAGCCTGGTATGTTGATAGTGGTTCCACAAACCATGTCACTAACTCTTTACAGAACCTATCAATAAAGTCAAAATACTAAGGAAATGACAAGCTTGCAGTAGGTAATGGACAGAACCATACCATTTCTCATATTGGAAGTACAAATCTTCTCTTATCATCTTCATTTGATCATGTTAAACTTAAAAATGTGCTATGTGTACCTACCATCACTAAGAACTTGGTCAGTGTGTCTAAGTTATTAACAAACAATAATGTAGTCCTCATATTCAATAAAAACTGTTGTGTTGTGAAGGAACGAATGACAGGGAAGGTTTTGCTTCGGAGAGTGGCTGAGGGAGGTTTGTACAAATTGCTAAAGTATCCATCATCACCCCAAACATCCCTTGCACCCAGATCCTTTTTTGCAGAAACACCTACAAACCAGAGGTCACAAGTAGATCTAACAACATGGCACCAGCGACTAGGTCACCCACATGAAAGGATGCTTAGAATAGCCTTGAACTCTTGTAACTCCTTGGATAAAATCAATAAAAACACTTCAGCACCTTTGCCTTCTTTTTGTTCAGCTTGTCAATATGGAAAAATGCATAGATTGTCTTATAAATCTTCTGAAATCAAAACTAAAAAACCATTAGAATTGATACATACCGACTTGCCCTCCATGAATGACTATAGATTTTACATAGCCTTTGTTGATGACTACTCAAGATTTACTTGGATTTTTCCCTTAACACAAAAATCAAAAACATTTGCCACCTTTAAACTCTTTAAGCTGCAAATAGAAAAAATGTTAAAGTTAAAGATTAAGGCAGTTTAAAGTGACATGGGGGGGAGAGTTTAAGCCTTTAGAGAAATTTCTTACTAAAAATGGAATAGCACATAGGTATGCTTGTCCTTATACTCATCATCAAAATGGTAGAGTTGAAAGAAAGCACAAACACCTTGTTGAAACAAGGCTGACTCTCTTTGCTCACTCATCAATGCCATTAAAATTTTGGTGGGAAGCCTTTTTTGCTTCTACATACCTCATAAATAGGTTGCCAACACCAACCTTGTTGAATAAATCACCTTATGAACTTGTTTTTGGACACTAGCCAGATCTGAGAATGCTAAAAGTATTTGGGTGTGAGTGTTATCCTTTTCTTAGACCATACAATAAGCAAAAATTTGATTTTCACACGTCCAAATGTGTTTTCATAGAATACAGCCCTCATCACAAAGGCTATTTTTGTCTACATCCTTCAAAGAGGCTGTATATTGCTAGGGATGTAGTATTCAATGAGGCTAGTTGCCTCTAACCCTAATTTTGTGTCTCAAGTGCCTAAACAAAACTCGAATGAATCCTTGTCAACACTGCCATTCTTCACCCTATCAAATTGGTACAACATTCAACATATGGATCTTCCAGCAATAAAAAATAAATCTGTGACGGCCACTCCTAATGCAGAATCAACCTCGATATGTAATCAAGATCAACAATTTTCTCGTTTGCTAAGAACACAGTCTTGTGCAGCAGCATCTGAAGAAGTCTCCCCTGACATAGATCAATCCTCGCAATTGCCTCAAATGTCTTCAAAGGAAACACCAACAACTAAACACCCTATGATTACCAGAAGCAAGCCTGGCATTTCCAAGCCTAAGACTTACCACTTGAATCGTGTGAAAACAGAAGAAGACAGTACTCCAGTTGATGAAATTCAAGCTCTCAAAGATCCTAAATGGAAAGAAGCAATGAATCAAGAATTCCAAGCCCTAACAAAAAATCAGACTTAGGAATTAATACCTCATTCACCAGACTTGAAGGTTGTAGGGTGCAAATGGGTGTTCAAGGCCAAACATAATTCAAATGGAACCATTCTCAAGTATAAGGCCAGGCTAGTTGCTAAGGGGTTTCTTCAAACTCCTGGGATTGATTATGCCGAAACTTTCAGTCCTGTGGTGAAATCTTCAACAATAAAAGTCATCCTAACCTTGGCTATGCAGAATAATTGGTGTCTAAGGCAAATGGACATCAATAATGCTTTTCTTAATGGTGATCCAAATGAGGTAGTGTATATGAGACAACCACCTGGTTTTGAAGATCAAAATTTTCCCTCTCATGTATACAGACTCAAGAAGGCCATATATGGGTTAACAAGCACCAAGAGCTTGGTTTGACAAGCTTAAGACTACACTAAAAGCTTGGAACTTCACAAACTCAAAATCGGATGTGTCCTTGTTCCATAAAATTGATAGCTCAGGCATCACACTTCTACTTATCTATGTGGATGATATCATTGTTACAGAAAACAACAAGCTAGAACTAGAAGTGTTGATCAAAAGACTTAATGAGGTTTTTGCCTTGAAAGATCTTGGTGATTTAAATTTTTTCCTTTGACTAGAAGTCACAAGAACTGACAATGATATTGTTATATCACAGACCAAGTATATTATAGATCTACTTACTAGAATTGAGATGCTCAACTGTAAAGGATTGAAAACTCTCATGGTGACAGGTAACAAGTTAAGCAAATTTGACAGCCAATGTCTTAGAGATGGAACAACTTACAGGTTAGTGATCAGATCCCTCTAATATGCCACACTAACTAGGCCAGATATTAGTTATTCGGTGAACAAGCTTAGTCAATATATGCATGATCCAAGACAAGAACATTGGGATGCATGCAAACGAGTATTAAGGTACATGAAGGAGACAATTGATCTAGAATTGAAATTCTGCAAATCTGATGAATTAGAACTTATTGGTTTCTCATATGCTGATTGGGGTGCTGATCTTAATGATCGAAAATCCATCACTGGATATTGTGTTTATCTTGGGAACAATTTAATATCGTGGAGTTCCAGGAAGCAACCTGTGGTAGCTAGGTCTTCAGCTGAATCAGAATACAAAGCCATTGCACACATCACTGCTGAGCTGAGTTAGCTTCATCCTTGCTGAGTGAAATCAAATGCAATGTAACCAAACCTCCTGTCATTTGGACTGATAGTCAAAGTGCAGCAACCATGGCATCCAATCCAGTCTATCATGCACGGACAAAACACATTGAAATTGACATACATTTTGTCCGAGACAAACTAGCAAACAAGGAAATTATAATTCGATATGTCCCTACAATGGAGCAGATAGTAAACAAACAAGGAAATTATAATTCGATATGTCCCTACAATGGAGCAGATAGTAGACATCTTTACTAAAGCTTTGGGGGAGGACAGATTCAGGTATCTTCGTAGCAAATTGAAACTTGAAGAAAAGAAGAGAACCCTCAGCTTGAAGGAGGGAGTTAAGACAGCTGCAAGTTGAGATTTTGGCTTGGGCTGCTTTGCTGTAAGCCCAAGCGCAGTGAGTCCAGTCCACTAGTGAATTGCATCTTCCCACCAAAGAAATCTGAGAAGATCCTGGAACTGCTCCTCTTCATCCTTGCGTGTGCTTCTCTCACTAACCATAAAATCTGACTGCATTATGATTGAAAGAACATACCTACTACTCTGTCTTGCCATACCTTTACCTACTTTCGTGTTGTAAGTTGTATAAGGTCTATGTATATATACTGAGTTACCATGAAATAAAAATGTATCCAGCTTGCCTTGATTGCACTTTTGTGTTCCTGTAATTTTTCTCAAACTTTCAACTGCAAAGAGGTTTAGCAAGCAAGGGATTGAATATTGCACGATAAGGGGAAGAGTGAACCAGTTTTTCAAAGAAGTGAGAGCTTTTAGTGGAGCTCAAGTGAGTTCGGTGAAGTGAAGCATTTTTTTGAAGGCTTGGTCCTAGATGAATGCTCCGCGGCGCATCAGTGCGTTGGTGGCACCCCAGACTAGGCCCACCGCAATCATCTTCTCTACATCTCCAGTCATCAGGGTTTGATCTCTCTTGCAGCTGTTTGATGAATTTGAGTTTGCTATGCTCATTCAAGACATTTGAAAAAAAAAGTGGGAAATTTTAAAAATAATTTTATTTTTATCTCTCTTAATATTTATGATCAATTCTAATTTATTTTTACTAAAGTAACAATTTTGAACGATTTTACCTCCAAATTTTAAAGTACAATTTCATTTTTGTCCTCAAAATAACCAAAAAATAAAAATAAATGTCTACTCATTTTTTTCACATTTCGTCACTATTGCGTTGCCATTAAATTGCAAATTTCATTTTCGACAGTATAAAAAATACAACAAAAAAAAAGATTAGTCTAACTTACATTAGATAAAACTTTGCTTTATTTGTGTGTTTACAAGTAATAGATGATAAATTTTTATTCTAATAGTTTAATAGTAAAAATTATTATTATTTTAAGCTATTAAATACTAGATCAATGAATTATGGGTTAAATTTAATAATTTAATTGGAAGATTTCTTGAAGATAATTGAAAATTAAATGAAAAATTGTTGAATTTTGATTAGGGTGAAAATAAAATAATTTCAAAAATTTTATTCTATTTCGTAAATTAAAAATTATGTGTTGATAATAAAAAATTCAACTGTTAAAATTATCAAGTAAACTCCCCTAGTGGTACTTAGGATGTAGGGCCCATATTCCCTGGGTTTTTAGGGACCCAGATGTAAACTCCCTTAGATCCCTAGGACCTAGGGGCAACTAACTCCCTTGGTCTTAGGGACCCAGGGGCAGAGCACCCTCTTTTGTCAGGGCGCGTGGAGTTTACGAGCCTAGAATACCCCATTCGCTCTGGGTGCGGAGTCCATGCGCCTAGAGACCGATTTCTAGTCATCGCTTTCCTCCTCCGTTTTCTGCATTTTCTCACCCAAAATACCAAAATAGACCTATTTCCTACAATTTTCCCTATCTGCACGCCTACTTCTCTACTATTGTGTCAATATTTTTTCAACAACGAAGAAATTAACTACCACAACAAGTTTAATTTAGTGCTTTAATTACGAAAACTCATGCAAAATTTGAAAAATTACTTGTAAACACACAAAGATGACAAAAATTATATACAATGTAAGTTAGACTAATCTTTTTTCTTATTGTTGTTATGTTGTTTGAACTGTCGAAGTGAAACTAGCAATTGGGGACCAGCAATGCAGTAAAGGAAATGAGAAGAAAATGACGACGTATTTTTAAGGCTTGTGTTTGTGTTTTAAGGTTTGGAGGTAAAATCGTAAAAAGTGATTAGTTTAGTAAGAATGAATTAGAATTGGTCATAAATATAAGGAGAAATCAAAATAAGGTTATTTTAAAAAATTTTCCATCATTCGGTAAGTCACTTACACGTGTGTCTTCATGAGTTGTACCAAAACCAAGCTGATAAAAACGCAATAACTCAACATTATACTTCACATGCATCAGAGATCACGGAAAGCTCAGGTGCGTAATTGTCTCCAAGGCTACTAGAGATTTGGATCTCTTGGATCCGGTTTCCTCAAGGGCATTGATCGCTTCATGCGATCAAAATTTCCTAAAATTGAGATTAGAGTAATAAGCTGAAATGTAATGGAATGATCAAATACTGCGGTACAACATGACACACGGGCTGACATCCATTCTGGTAACGATTTGGCAAGAAATGAGAAACAGTTTTAAAGGTATGAGAGTTGTCCTTGAAGTCGATCGAGAATCTTGGTACGTTGCAGAGTGTTACACATCCCAAGAACAGAGATAGATAAATATGGTAGAAACTAATTGGGTTGGGCTTTTAATTACCATTGGAGATTCTATGCCTTTTGAGTTGGCCTCTCTTCTCACCTGCGTCGCACATGTTCATTGAGATTAAATTGTAGTCGAGCCAAGCGTGCTGGCAAAACATGCTCCCACTGCTCAGTATCAATTCACTTGGCAATTGATGAAACAAGTTTGCTGTGATTACAAAAAAACATAGCATTTAAATACTCCACGAATGATGCAGATGTTCATACCATTGCTTTTCCGAATTGAACCGAACCAATGGTTTGGATTGGTGCTGTTTTGAATCAATTTTGACTTGAATAATATAAAGCCAAAAGATTTTGGTTCAATTTTTTTATTTGTACTTGGTCGAAACCAGAAAAAACCAGACTGATTTACTTATTTTACAATTTATATTTATAATTTATTTTTATTATTTTAATTAATAAATAATAACTTATTTAAATTTAATTAATATAAATATCACAAAATAATTTTTATTTTGAATTTAGAACCTATAAAATCAAAAATAATTTCTATTTTTGATTTAGTTCAAACCAAAAAACAAACATTGACCATAGAATCAAAAATAAATAAGCTCTTGACAAATAAAACAATTATATTAACTTAGTGTTTGAAAGATTTTCATTTTAAAAAATTTTTAAACATGTGCTTGCACAGAGGCGGAAGAGCAAATAAAAATAGGAATTACCTCACAACAATGTGTCCAATGATCATAACATTTTTTCAAACCATGCATCCACCCCATCCAACCCCCAACAGAGACAAATTAAATTGATCTCCCTTCAAGGTTGATGTAAGAACAGTGTCCCTAGACTCCTTGCATACTTCCATTCCAAGATGCCTAATCAACTGGGTATTTTCCTCAGTGACAATAACTATACCATATCAACATACCTAACCTAGCACATTTTCTCCATCCACCTTTGTCAAAAAAAAATCACCTCCATCATCTGTTTACAGTACATGTTTTCTGCGACCTTACTGATTAAATTATTGGTTAGCACAAATATATATATATATATATATATATATATATATGTCATTATTGCATTTATTGTTTGCAAAAAGTGCAGGAAGAGTGGACTGCAAAAAGATCAGTACCTGAGACATATGATTGCCAAGGTTGTGGTTCCAATACAAAAATGCCACCCTTCTCACAATTAGACATAATTTCTCAATATATATATAGTTAACAAAGCCATTTCATAAGCTAAGGGACAATGCCAAATAAATATGAGTACCCTAAGTATATAGACAACACCACATAAGTTGAGAGAAAGCAAAAATGTTTTTACTAGACAACAGACTAATTACCGGACGAAGAATTCCCCATGTCCTTGCAAATAAAGTAATCACTCCATCATCACCCCAGTTCAAATGTATCCATTTTGTTGCACTCACTACATTGCAGAAGACAAATACATTAGCCATATGAACAGCATATTGAAGTTTAACCAAAGTCAAAACATAAATAAGAGCTTCTAGTTGTTGATGTGAGGTACAACAAACTGATTCTTAACATAAAAGTCATTAAAATTGAATAATTTAGACATACAAAAATAACAAAAACAAGATACGGTGATATAATGATCCAAAAGCTTCTAATAAAAAAAAGAAATACTTATTGAAGAGCAGCAAATGTCAAATTAGAGAAGAGAAAAAGGAGAAGGCACAAACATAGGGTGCATAGATGTATGCAGCATGAAAACAAATAGAGCCGAGGCAGAATTCTTCTTCAGCTAAACCCCAATTTTCAAAAGCTAGAACATAGGTTTTATTTGAAAAAACCAAACTGATTGATGTGGTCTCACCAAACTGAAAGCCAAAAGAGATGAAAGAATTTTGAAAAGAAAATACCCCTTTGTATATTCATTCTAGATTCAACTTTGATTGCTAAAGTAAACCAAGAACACCAAAAGATACCCACGACACAATAGCAGGAACCTGGACTTAAAAAATCCATTAGCATGTTAAGAAACCTGCCATGAAAATACGCTGCTCATTACAATTTTACATGGAAAGTTGCAGCAGATTCTCTAGGGCCAAACAATTGGAAGTGAGGGAGAGAGTGAGTTATTTTTCTATAGTTGCAAAATGACTGCATAAAGTTTCTCTATCCTTTATTTCACTTAACGAGAACTTCAAAAGAATGAACCCAAATATGCACTTCATTTGTTTTTTTTTCTCAATCTGTTAACCCCCTCCTCAAAGGTAAAACATTTTTTGTTAGATGTAATGAACAAAAAGAAAAGACTTACCAGAGAATTGTATCATAGAACTTCTCAGGTGGATCCCAACCATGCACAAAGTTTTATTGCTGGAAAGAAACTACGTCAAAGAGTTCTCTTCCTGAAGAAGAACAATCTCTTTAAGCTTTTTTCTTCTCTTCATTCGTAGCAGTTACATCATGGTCTAAACCATCTACTTTCTCTGCAACCTCCAGTCTGAGATCCTTTACATGATTTTTCCTCAGTTTGTTCCATTTTCACAATTTTCCTAAGGTGCCAATACGCATGCTCAACTGAACGTGCAAAACCAAAAGAAGACCCATATATTTCCATCAATTTCAAATTGATAATTAGAACATCGATATGTGAGTACTCCATATATGACATCCTGTTAGGTTAAAATACAACTGAAAATAAAAGTAATCACTGATTACCTGTTTACCCCATCAAGATTGAGAAGTCCAAAATCAAATGCAGATGTGCTATCCATGCACACCTACCTAGACACGAAATTATACCAGTACAAACATTGCTATGCCATGTAATAAAAACAATAGAAGCAATTCTTTAGGGCACTTATCTCGAATAGCATGATTCACCTAGAATACAAATAAATAAGACTTTCACGTTCCCACAACATACTGACAAAATCACACCTGAGAGCTTTTAAAGAGATTATATTATGAACTATTTCAACTTATATCAAACTTGCCACCAAGGAACATTAAGGGTGAATAAGAATCTTACTAGAGTCAACGTCAATTCTAAGGATGCTCAGCGAAACTTTCTTGCTGTGAAGAAACATGAAAATGGTAATCATTATCATATAGACACTTGCCCTATAGTCCAAATAACTATTCTAATATACTTTCATTGCAATAAGCATCCCTTATCACAATTCGGCTGTACGGTTCTTGTAATTTTTCTATAATCAATGGAAGAAATTTTGATTTTTTTTTAAAAAAACTCACAATTTAGACTCGGACAAGCCGTTAGAAATTTTAATTCAGCAAGACCAACTCAGAAAAATTAAAAATACGTTCACAAAACAATAAAACGGCAAAATTTACTTACGATGGGGCAATAATTTAACTAAAGTTGAAAAAAGTACCAATTTGAATAGTTATAGTTCCACAATTGCAGCCAATGTCGAGACAATCTTTGCCTTCAAACCATTCTTTCTTCAACACGTTAAGTCGAGGATCTTCGTCTGAGCCCTCGCCAATCTAAACAACATATTACACGACAGCCGTAGTAGTTCCTGTAATTACCGAAAGGGAAAACGTCTTTGCGCTTTCACTTCTGCAGTAGCTGCTGTTGAGTTTCTCCCTTCTTTTTCCTTCAACCTCCGTGGTGTTACTCGGATGCAATACAAATTAATAATTAATACATTTAAATTAAGGGTTTTGATTACTATACTACCCCGCTATTTTTAGTTTTTTTTTACCGGGTTTTTTTTTATTTTTTTATTTTTTGTATAATTTTTTATTATTTATTTTAAATAATTTTACTAATAAATTTTATAAAAATTATTTCAAAATACACATTTTGTTTTCGGGCCGGGGGGGTAGTAAGCTTCTTCAGACAGGTAGCAGAAGCCCATGCAACGGAGAATAAGATTTCCCATTGAAACAAACGCGAAGAATATTTGTACAGGAATCTCACACTTTTCCTTCACTGCACCTAATAAGCTAACAGCAAGGATGTTTATTGCAACTTGCACTCTGGAAGATGCCATAATGATATTTTAACAAGATGGGATTTAAATACACTCTGTGGGCGAACTTCTTCCAAGAATCTTCTAAACCCAGATTCAGATTTCAGTGCTATAAGCAGCTTGGTAAGATGAAGCTCCTTAAACTCATTCCAATTCCTTGATAAAATCAACATTATCAACAAAAACCTGCAAAATAAATCAAGTATTTAAGCAAATGAAAAAAATTTAAGAAAAAAGGACGGAAGCCACTGAGTTTTAAAAAAAAAGGGGGAGGGGAAATCAATCACATGTAGAAATCTACATAAAGAGAATGAACTAGAGTGTGTTGAGTGCTTGTGTGTCTATGCATGTGTCCGATCACCGTTGGCATATAAAATCCTGGAAGATACATACATTGGGCTTCAATTTCTCATAAATCAAAAACCAGAGTTAGCAAATTGATAGTTTGAAATGCCCAGTATAACGTGCAAGCAGTTTCCAAAGCTCTAATGGAGGATGATCCCACCAAAAGAGATTGGGTTAATGAATCAGCAGCTGTCAGCTATAGAAAACCATCTGTTGGAGAGAGCAGAGGGCATCATAGTTTTCTATCTCGTACCCCATCCATACAGGTGCAAAATTTATGCTGCAGATCCTAATACCTGAATGCTGAACTGTTGTTAAATTAATCTTAACCTGAAACTGTTGATAAGATTCATAAAGCCTGTCCCTCAAAAAGCATTCACACTGTCTTCCATTCACATCTGAGGCAAACTATAATGACAATCAACAACAATAAAAAAAGAAAGACCCATTCTTGCTTAGAAGGTCATCCATCTACTGATGCTCCTTAAGAACCTATAAGATACCATATATTTATGTCTGACAGAGCTAGTCTTCAAAAGTTCTGGCTGACAGATCACAAGTGCAACCACCAAAGAAGTTGATCAGGTCATACCCAAGTTCTTAGGCACAAGCATAAAGGTGTTAAATCTTTAAAAAGCATACCGATTTCCAACCATCAGGATCCAAGCATGCAGTAATCTTGGTATTGATACCAGGTAATGGACCAGGTTCCCGGGTAACTTTCCCACCAAAGAGTTTAATTGCTTCTGCGGTTTTATAAACATCATCTGTGCCTATTGCAATCTGCCAAGACAAAGATGAAAATCTCCAACTAGTCCAATAAGACAGAATAACATAGTGCAAAACCAATAAACTGAATACATAGAAAATAAAGATCATAAACTAAACAACAGATGCAGTTATTTTCTGTTTCTTATATTTAGAGAACAAAGTCACAGAAAATAGAATAGAATTAAAAGACAATGCACAAGGCACAGTTCAATATCTTGCATGCCAATAGATGCAAAACATCCTGCCTAACATGTTTGAGGAGAAAACATAGAAAGGAAATTAATTCCACCTGAGCATAAGCATTTCCTTTATCATAATCAGTGACCCCATAGTTGTAAGTCAACTCAAGCACGGTATTTTTATCTTCAGGACCATAGCCCATCATGGCTATTGTATACTGATCAGATGAAAAGAAGTTTATATGTCAGCAATGCATAGATGTACAAATAAAACACTTACCAAAAGGCTAACATGTCAGATGGAACATATTTAACATCCATTAAAAAGATAATTATATTTTTTGAAGAAAAAGAAAAGGATGGCCAACTTATGGCCATGGTAACAACTTAACATTTCAGAAGCATGACACTGTAATTCCAAAATTTCAAGCACATAGAATATTTAACTGTAAATTTTATGAGAAATTGCACCACTATTAAAGAAGAATGTGAAGGGACAGTCCTTAATCAAATGAACAATAAGTGCAAAAAAATTATGCATTTTTCTTCCATTATTCTTCTTTTGACTTTTAAGGGAACGTGCTACAAAATTATTTTTTGCCTATTTAAACAAAAAAGAAATCCTGTCCAATTTGCTGCCTAATCATATTTTGTTAGAAAAGATAGCACTTCTATCCCATGCTGTGACCTTGGCGTTTGCAAAAGAAGCTTCAAGTTTAAGAATCATAGAGAGTATCCCCCATTCTATAAAATACAGACCACATATTGGTCTACTAGTCTAACAATCTAATTTTATTACAAAATAATAACACATTGATGTACAAATTGTATTGGAACACACATATATAAGGAAAGATGTCAAGTTACCTTGTATTCTGGATTATCTCTTTTGCGAAGAAGCTCCATACCAAAAGCCTATAAGACAGAAGCAATATACTAAGAACTATACTTCAAAACGAGGAATGCAAAAACAACAGGCAAATGAGCACTAAAGACTGAATCTAACAGATTATAAGTGCCCAATCCTTCTAATAAGAACATTGACCTTGACATAAAAATTTATGGCACGATCAAGATCACCAACACGAAGCATTACTTGACACAGGGGCTCAGGTGTGGGCCCTCTTTCCAATAGTTCAAATTTGTAACCATCAGGATCTTCAATAAATGCAATTACAGTACTGCCACCTTTCACAGGACCAGGTTCTCGAGTTACTTTGCCTCCTTTAGCCTTTATGAGTTCCACAGTCTTGGCAACCTAGTAGAGATTATGCAAGTTTGGTCTTCTAAGAGTCAATAACCAGTAGAGAGTCTAAGAACTAAAAGAGAAAAAAATTGGCATAACTGTCAGGAGCCTACAGATAGGAAGCTAGAAGAAAACCTTAGAAAAAGCCACTGCAAGCTTAAAGGAATATGTATAAATTGCAAGAGAATACAATAGTAGGAACTTACATCCTCAACGGCAATACCAAAGTGGCCAAATCCAGTTCCAATATCATACTTGTCAACTCCATAATCTGGCAGCATCATTAAATGCAATTAACAGGAACAATATATGCATATGTTGAAAGAGACATCTACTATTGATTTGGCTTATACTGGTTCTTTCAGCATCTTAGTATTCCACCAAAGGTTCATTTGAAGTTTCACTGTTTCAGAGTTTGTTAAGGTAGCCAACAAAGCAGCAGTCAGATAGCTTACTGTAAGTAAGTTCAATAACAAAGTGAGAATCTTCTGGTCCATATCCAAGAAACGCATTTGTATATCTCTCCTCTGGTATGTCACGTTTCCGTAGCAATTTCATCCCAAGGCACTCAGCGTAGAATCTGCAGTCCCCGTAAATCGTAAGAGTCTTAACAAAAATAAGAACATAAATACTATGTTATAAGATTAAATTAAACTAACATACTTTATCGTCCTGTCCAAATCTCCAACACGATAAACAACATGAAGCATTCTTCTTTTGTCTTTCTTGACCCATTCTAGGGCATTTTCTTGAGCAGCACTTGTGAATGCCCGTGACACATTCCTAGCTGAGGCCACCCTGATGCTGTTGGCATCTCCTCTCAAGGGCTTAGAAACTTTCAAACCAAATGATTGCGACTGTGGGACAGCTGAAACAACCATTCAAAAATAAATATATGTATGTATGTAGGTACGTAAGTACGTATCATTCAATTCTTCCTCCTTATCAATGCTATACCTCCTTATGAAACATATAATCTCGACAATTGTTTAAACTCGGCTAAAACTCAAGCAAGCAAGCATGATTCAATGATTTATTATATCAAATGATCCAAGAAAAACCTGAACAAGAATTACTGACAACATTTCCACCGTGAAAACCAACTTCAAATAAACAATGAAAAATCTATTAAGTTTCTTATGAAAAAATCCATAATGTTAGACAAAATCCACAATCTTAGAAATCCATATAAAAATAAATAAACAACTAAATAAAAACATTCCATATCTCTTTACCGCTGGCTAGATGTGAGAAAACGAGATTGCGAGAAGAGTTAAACGACGAGAGAGAAACACCAAAACGCGAGGAACAAGAAGAGATTCTGAAAGAAGAACGAGAGGGTCTAATTGAGGAAGCCATGGACATTATCCTCATCATCTCCTCTCACTCCCACTCACGCTCTGTGGCTATGTCCGCGTACAGTCAAGGAAACAACGACGAAGAACAAAAAAGAACGAACGAGAGCGAAGGAGCGAGCGAGGTTGTGATAAGTTCCTTCAGAAATTTTGTCTTTGTTATCTCCGTCAAAATGAAATGGGGAGGAGATTGGAACAAAGTGAATTATGTCGCGTGCTTTCTGCGTACGAAAAAGCTACGAAATGAACCGATTCCTGCCGGTAAAATCTTTTTTTCGCCCTTTTTTTACTTTTTTTTAATTCGAATTGCCGTACAATTGGAATGACGTGGCTCTCAAAGATGTCTCCTCACTCCACTAACAACCAGCGAGGGTTGAGGTTCGGTGGCGTTCGGTTCCTCGCTCAAATCTTCATTTGTCGTTTCATTGTTCTCCGAACTTGTCTTGGCCCTTTTGCATGGGCTTCTTTAAATACGAGCCTTAGTCTTAGATGGGTGTACAATATCAGTCTCTACTAAATACACCCGGTTGGACTCTCTCTCTCTCTCTCTCTCTCTATATATATATATGCTTTCCACACTAACACATCCTGCCTGGCCTAGGAGGTTATTTGGGCTTTAATTTCTCAGTCACAGGTGTTTTTGTAAATACAGGCGCAACATCTCTGAATACACCCCATGTGCTAAAGGTCTCGGTACAGTGTATTAAGTGTAGTTTTTTTTTAACAATCAACAACACAAAAGAGTCCAACCCTAGATCTAGACTATGATATAATAAGTGATAAATTGGACACTTAAGAATATTTTTATGGTGGGATCATGGAAGATTCTGCCTGTGTTGCAAAATTCGACGCATGTGATTCTCAGCACTGACTAACAGCATTACTACGCTGCCGATAATTAAAGCTAAACAACGAAGAAAAGACAAAACTTTATTTGCATAAATTCGTTGGGACAGGATTCTCAAATGAATGCATGTCATCGGAGAATCGTACACCGCAATTCCACTTTTGTACCCGCGCATGAAAGAAAGCATATTTAAGCTTATAGGGTATATAGGCTAATATCACCTAAATTCTTCCATCAATTGTGTTGCTCCCATGGCCAGTGATTTCTAAATGAGAAATCCAGAATGTGCAGAATTTGTCCTTGCACATTTCTCGTTGTAGAAGCAGCAAAATGGGCGACAAGAATGCAGGCAGCGGCGTGCACAACGAGGTCAAAAAGCTTGATGCTTCTTCCATTCGAGTCCATGTTATCTCGGGTAACAGTCAATCATCGTCCCATTGGAATGATGTAAAACTGTTTGTGGTATGAGATGATTGGAGAGGAAATTATTGAAAAAAAAATGATTAATCAGTTATAATTAAAAAATAAAAAAATCCCCTGATTGAAAATTTCCCGGTTTCTGGTTTTGTCAGTTAAATTATTAAACAAAGTTCTTCGTGTTCGCCATGTAAACCTTTCTGATCTTGGGCCTTAATCTATTGTTTGCCAATGGTGTAATTAGCCAATCAGTGGACGGTAACTCAGGCATGCAACAGTAGACGACATACATGGTGGCAGTGCGGTGCCATAAAGTCGGCAGTGGAGTTGGTGTGACTCGATGAATTTGCAACGCATGCTTCCCTTCTTAGACGTTGGTGACTAAATAAAACCCACCCCAATCTGATAGGCGCGTTTATCTCACTTGCCGAAACGGAGTGATTGGAGGAGTTTTTTTTTAAAAACCCTTCTATGCTAATGGTTATGTTGATTTTTTTTTAAATAGATCATTTTTAAAATTAGCAAACAATTAGTTCGTACAATGTAACTCATGACGAGTTACAGTATCATGGTTAGAGACCGTAAACCTATTTTATGGTCGAGGAAGGTAAAGGGACCACTTTATGAAGTCTAAGGTGATTACGAGTGAACGTGGCGGTACTCTCATCTCATTGTTGGCTGTATATTCAACCCAGCCCTTGTTCCAGAATTATTGCCCGGGCACGCTACTGTGTAAAATTGTCACTTGCCTAGTTTAAAAAAAGGGGGGGTTGCATCTGTGAAGACTGCCCAAAGAGAAGACGTTAATAAGCGACGACTTCCACGCGCTAATAAGCACGTGAGAAAATGCAGTGCGGCAGTGGCCGCAAAAGCTGAGTCTCTGACGTTGCATGCATCCACTGATTGTACGTCTTTCGCCTTGCACTACCCACCTCATCCACAAAAGCCACGACGTGTCACTCTTCTGTTATCTTACGCGCTGCCTGCGCTCTCCTTTAAACTTCCGTCCCATCTCGACTCCACCGCTACGTACTCTCAGTTGGCGCATTACGCACCCCCTTATTGCTGCAACCTCAGTCTGCTAGTTTGCGTTCTCTATCTTCGCGCACTTCGAGTAATCTACGGCTGCTCAGTCTCCCTGGTTTTCTTTAGTATTTCTTTCTTTGTCAGATGATATTATTTATTGTTTATTAGTATCTTATATATTTTTTTTGTTTATCCTTCTCGTAACGGTTTTTTATAACAGTAGATCGACAACTCAATTTCAAATTTCAATTATATTACAGTTTGAATTACCAGTCTTTTGAAACTGCGGATAGAGTTATTGGAATTCCAACTAGTTTGTTCACATTTCCAAAGCGGAGAAAATCACAGTAATGATTTCAGAATCTGGTTTGGTGTACATTTATAGTTTGGAGTGATGGGTTGTGTGTATTCAAGAGCTTGTATGGGCGAGATTTGCATGCCAAGAGATGCAAGAATCAGAATCAAAGAATCTCAGCAAATTGCATCTAGAACTACTAACGA